>JAPSES010000211.1:14923766-14957950 GCA_029822895.1 Maxillicosta whitleyi | reverse complement strand
ACTGACCCATGGAAGGATCAGAACTATTGGTGCAGTTAAATCCACTGAATGTCTCCTGGAATCAGAACCAAAGGTGGAGACGTCAAATATTACATGTGTGACTTTTTTTGTTTTTTGCTCAGCAGTGTAGTTCACTCACAGAAATACTCACAAATTCAAAATTACAGCCTTAGGGTATGATTGGGGGATATAACAGGACTGTTACTTTGGTGAATTTTTTCAAGCTTTTGTGTTCTATGTAGAAAATTAACGTTAATGAAGTTGCCATGTTTGTTTTTTGTTTTTTTCCTTTTATTTCATCACTCCTTACATTAGTACCATTACTTTATCATTCCTTACATTAGTACCTTTACTTTATGGTACCTAACAAAGCAGGTCCACTCACTGTTCATACACAGGTGGACCTTACAGACCCTGTAGACCACATTGGATCTGACATTGTTTCCTCACTGGAACTGTTACTGTCACCGTCTTGTAATGTATGTGGAAATTATAAAAAAAATAAAAAAAAATAGTCACTCACTCCCAATAAAGGGTTAAACAAAAATAATTCCTGTATTTTATCTTATGTCTCATGTTACTTCTAAAAAGATTTTGTAACACAAATCCACCAAATTACCAGAAAATCCCAAATTGTATATCACAACACGTTAAAATGTAACAACTCCTTTACAACACATAACCCTATACAGATAGTATACCATCAGGGTACCAAACACCTGTCACAATTAATGCTACACTCAAAGCATAAACTACTGCATTAGGCTGCATTTACGGACGCTCGTCTTGTCTATAATAGAATAGAATACTTTATTTATCCCACCCTGGGGAAATTTCACAGTTACAGCAGTATAATAAAGTACAGAAATTCTATATAAATAACAGAGACAGGAAAACGGTGAGAAAAAAAACATATTTACATAATTTACATTGCATTGCAGTGTGTATTAGGGGGTTAGTGAGTTCTGTTGTGTAGTCTGATGGCTGTGGAGAGGAAACACCTGCAGAAGCGTTCCTTCTTGCACGGAAGGGGGGGGCGTGTAACAGTCTGTGCTGAAGGACCTGCTAAAGGCCACTACAGTGTGGTGCAGGGGGTGGGGTATTTTACATTATTTGACTCTTCCCCCTTATTGTTTTTAAAAACTAATTCTGGCATATTTACATGGGTATATTTTCATACACCAATGTTCATAAATGTGTTCATGATCCTTATCAAATAAACTAATAAAATACAAAAATACCCATCAGAGATTGTTACACATATCGGTCCTTAAAACTCATCTTAAAAAGCATCTTTTGTTTTATGTTTTCCCTCATTTTATGCATTGCTGTCCCTATTTTTATTATGATTTATGGATCTTTTGTGTTACACCTACTGAGAGACTTTATAAATAAATAAACTCTGTCAATTCATGATCCCATTATGTGAAACTGAGTTTTATTTGTCGTCGACTGAGTCAAAAAAGATGTTGACACAACCTTGATATGCATAATTATTCATTTAAAGCTCTATATTTATGCCTCCTGTTTTAGAGTAGAAATGACAGCCCAATACTCTGCTTTTATGTGTCTTCTCTCGTATCTGTTGGATGTCTTTCCGTGGTTCGGTCTTTCTCCATTACCGACACCTGCCACATCCAGTGAGATGCATTTCAGTGTTGTTTAATGTTTATTGTTGAATTTGTCCCTGGTGATATAGCGGCTCATTTCAAAGCCCAAGAACACGTAGCTCCTTCCACACCAGCCCAGGCTCGACATCAAATCCTCATGTCTGCCATCGTCAAATCCCCAGAGCATCAGCCCAACCCCAGCAGCCTGCTCAACCCCTCAACTCGCAGTAAAGAGACCTCCACACCCGAAGGTTAGTCACTCCCAAACACACACACTAGCTAAAAGACACACACAGATGGACTCAGTCAGCCTTGATTAAAATGGTTGTTTTTTTTTTTTTTTCCTTCCTGAACCTGTAAAGCTGTACTGTTTTCCTGACAGCTGTCTTCACCATTATGCTATCTGTCATAATAGACTGACTCCCTGTGTGGTTGTTTTGTGGTCTGTTGTAGTGTGTATTCCTTACATAGTCTGTCTCACGAAGCAGGATTATAAAGTTGGATAACTGTGTTCAGTACATGTTAAACCTGGATCCCGCTCTAACCCAGGAACATGGACTGAAATGAATGGATGTTTTGGGTTTGACTCATTGTGTTTTTTGTCCAGTTAACTTGATAATTCTGCTTGGGCCTGTCTCACAAAATAGGAACAGTTTATAATGAAGGTGTTTGTTTAAATCCAGGCTTCCAAGTCTCACAAAGCCTACCTGAATTTTTCATGTGTTCATCACCATGGAAACTGCACCAATACTGCATTTTTGCAAGCTGCATCACCAGTTCAGGAAATGTTTTCATAATGTGCAAACAGCTCCCTTTTCCCATAAGCTCTTGGAGCGAGTGAGAAATAACAAAATATCATCCAAGGATACAAAGTATGAGTGAAAAATAAATTTATATGAAATCTTTTAGGATGACAGTATAATCCAGTGACCATTCCAAACATACATTCATTAATTATGATTTCATAACATTCACTTTCATGTATTTGGATTAGAGTCTGTCTCTAGTTTTGGGATTCAGGCCCTGATTGTCTTTGTTTTTTTCACTTTCACCCAGTTGTTGTTATCTGTCGATTGTTTTTTCCTTTCTGTCTCTTTCCTCTTGTACCTCACAGAAAAGAGGAGGGTCACCTTTGAAAGTAAGTTAGATGTCACCCTGATCAGAATGAGCTCTCAAACATGCATGTGCTCATTTGCATGCATGTTATGTGTATACATGTACTGGTCATACTTTGTTTGCTCAAACCAAAATTGGCCAAAGTGTTTTTGTTTTGTTTTGTTTCTTACTTTGCTACATTCTTGGAGTCGTACTCTGGATAGCATAAGGTTGTGTTTCACCCAAAACATTTTCATGTAGCCCATGCAATGCATGATTGGGTTCTCATGAACCATTTAAGTTTATTTATATTTCTGCAATTAAAAATATTTCATTCATTCATTAAATTGCTCCATGACCCTTAAAAAAGCAGACTCTAAGGAAGCTGGTTTCTGAAATGACTAAGCCTATAAGGGAGTGTTTTTGTTTTACCTTTTGCTTGGGTCAATAACTGTCCTCCCTGGCTGAATTGTTTTGCCTGGTTTGTATTACAGAGTTTGGGCGACGTGTGAAAGAGAGAATGCACCACAACATCCCTCATCGATTCACTGTGGGCCTTAACATGAGAGCTGCCAAGTGTGCCGTCTGCCTGGACACTGTGCATTTTGGACGACAGGCTGCCACTTGTCTCGGTTTGTTTCCTGCACTGTAGCCTAAATCTGAGAAATTCAACTGCTCAACCATATTAAAGTGTTTGTTATATTATTATTATTCACTGTACTATATTGTTTTACTGTAGAATGCCACACCCTGTGTCATCCAAAATGCTCGCCATGCCTTCCAGCCACCTGCGGCCTGCCAGCTGAGTATGCCACTCACTTTTCAGAGGCTTTGTGCCGAGAAAAGGCAAACTCACCTGCACTGCAGGTCAAAGAGGCTAGTGGACATGTTCGCTTGGAGGGATGGATGAAGCAGCCCAGGTATTTACACCACTTCTACAGTTCTCCATTATATCAAGTATGTTTTGTATTTAAATTAGTTAAAATTGTTTGTACTATATGATTTGCAGAAATGGAAAACGTGGCCAGCAGGGCTGGGAGAGGAAATATGTGGTCCTGGATGGAACTAAAGTGTCAATCTATGACAGTGAGCCCAGAGAAGGTCAGGTTCTAAATATATTTTCTGTAAATGAAAGCTTTTTTAAATCCACAATCTGTAGTATTTATTGGTTAAAAACAGTAAATAAATATTAGGCTTTTGTTTCCTACTTTTTTTATTGATTTTGTCAGTATAGACCATCGCCAGTGTTTTCAACTATATTGAAAATCGGAGAAATCCATAATGTTATAACTGTAAAGGACTTAATAGGTTATTTAATGTTTCACTTCAGTGTTGAGATATCACTCGTATTAAGCCAACATTCACATTATTATGAACACATGTCTTTAAACATCATATGAATGAAGCGAAGGTTATCTTATTGAATTCAGTGAACTCTTTTGAATGACTACTTTTTACTTGGCAAGGTGAAAGGAACTAACAGAAGTGATTTTGATTTAGAGATTTATAGTGGCAGGAAGTGTGTTCATTCTCTACTTCAGCTCTTCATGCGTACTTTTGATGTTACTGTCTAGATCATTGTGTCACATATTAAAGTGTGTTGCTTTTTTCTGCAGACTGTATTAAGGCTGAGGAGGAGTTTGAGCTGTGTTTGCCGGATGGAGAGGTGACTGTTCATGGTGCTGTTGGAGCTTCTGAGCTCATCAACACTGCCAAATCAGGTACTGGATCAATACCACCTAATCCTGCTGCTGCTAAGTGTATCACTGTCTCTACAGATTTCACTTTGGGCCCACATGCCTCTTGTATGTGGATCCCTTAATCCCAAAATAAGCAGAATGTTTACTGTGCAGCTCACTGCTGAGTTTTGCCGTCTATTAATCCATATTTTTGTGTCTGTACATAGACATCCCTTACGTGTTAAAGCTGGAGTCACATCCTCACACTACCTGCTGGCCTGGTCAGTCCCTCTACTTCATGGCTCCCAGTTTCCCTGACAAACAGCGCTGGGTGGCTGTACTGGAGTCTGTGGTGGCCGGTAGCCGTGGCTCTAAAGACAAAGTGGATGCTGATGCTGTAAGTCTTGGTTATGTGTACACTGTACGTCCTACAGGCTTATGTTAGCTTTGACTGGTTTTTAGTTTGCTTTGGCCAGTCAAAGACTCACAACAGCTGGAAATCTCCTTAAGACAAAACAAGCTTGATTGTCAGGCTTGTGTCACAAGTAACTTAAACCAAGGCTTGAACTGTTTGGTTTGAAAACTAGTTGAATATACTTGAATGCTCCCATTAAACATCAGCCAGTGCCTTCACTTCTTTTTCTCCCCCTCCCTCTTCTTTCTCTGCATGTTCTCAACATCCACGTCTTCTATTTATGTGTTTTCATCGTCTTTGTTGATGTGATTATTATTGTGTGTATCTCCATCCAACTCGGTTGTGTGGATCATATTATAGGCAGGTGTTTCTAAAAGACAGAAGAACCTATCCCCTCTGGTTCAGGTACAGTAAGTAGCTGCACGAATGCTTGGGCTTCAGTCAGCCGACCGACTGAGCATGCAGTAGCTGTACACATCTATGCATACAACACGGATGCAAGTGTGTGAGCCCTGTCACAGGATGACTTACTGAAATGTTCCCTTTCAGAAACCACATTCAGTAGCCAAACATACACATCAAATGAAACGCATACATAGTTCATGGATGTGAATGGGCGGTGCTGTGCACCTTTGGCCTGGTGTCATATGCAATGTCATGCATGCTTCTGCAAAATCCATGCACTGCTTTAGCCCCGTCACTAAAACACAAAGACACACACCCCATAGTGTAGCAGCCTGAGCTTAGCCTTAGCTTGTAGACTTTTGCCCTGGATGTTTGTGAGTTAATTGCTGTTTCAAATGCAGCTATCATTCCTCTTACATTCTGTGATAAATGTCCCTTGGAAATTATTATATGTTCTCTAAACTGTGTGTCAGCGTTTTCTAAAAAATGTTTTGCCCTTACTTCTGTAATGCCTGTTCAATTTATTCATAAAAAAATCAATATGCAGCAACTTTTTGCCTTGCAGCAGAATGCACTACATGACCGACAGAATGTGGACATTCAGACAAATGTTGAGACATTATAGCTCTGCAGTTGTTGTTTTTTCCCCAAGGTGGTAAATGGGGTTGAGGTCAGGGCTCTGTGCAGGCTACTCCAGAACAGTCAAGCCAAACTCCAAATCATTTTATTATTGACTTTGCTGAATGCACAGGGACATTTTCATATTGTTCTTACAAAAAACTAAATCCATAATACAGGCTGTGGTAAGATATGAAAGAAAACACATAGGCATTTCCAGTGATGAGCTTTATACGAAATCAATTTAATATTTTGTTCTTATTGACATTTTATATGCAAAAGTGACAAATAAAGAAAGCTTGAATTTTTGTTTAATTTGATTATTTTCAGATCATCTTTTTCATTAGTTGAAAGCAGTTGGGCATTGTTCTTTGACTGATGTTTGTGCAAAAAGTACAATAAAACATTTTTATTTATTTTAAACACAAGGAATTAGAATTTATATAAGTGTTTTTGTTTAAGTAGATTTGGGTTCCTGGTGCTGGAACTCTAGAGCAGAAGAAATCAGACAAAAACAAACAAAGCATTTCTCTCACTTCATCTGCAGAGGGAACGTATATTAGCTGATGCAGATATCCACGTGAATTCTGATTAATATTGTACGATTGATTCAGCAGGGTTTTGTTTTTTGCCTTTGTTCATTTTGTGAAGGCTCTCTGGCTGTCATCCTTGCTGGGCCAGCTTCTTTTGCTTTAAAGCACAGATCTGCTGATAACCGCCCTAACTCGCTCCCTTCTCTTGCGCCATGTCTCTGTTCTTCTCCTTTGTCTTTACAGAAACTTCTGGGCAACTCACTACTGAAGCTGGAGGGCGACGACCGTCTGGACATCAACTGCACTCTGCCGCTCACAGACCAGGTATGAGAATGTACGCTGGTCCCAAAAACACAAAAACAAACATGATGGGAACGTGATAAGTGATCCTCCCGGTTGAAGAACGTCTCTCAAAGCTCTTCCTTTTCTGTCCTTTTCTTCATCCGTTGCTTCAGATTGTGTTGGTCGGCTCCGAGGAGGGTTTATATGCCCTGAATGTTATAAAGAACTCGTTGACCCACATCCCTGGCCTGACATCGGTCTTTCAGATCCAGATCCTGAAGGAGCTCGATAAGCTGCTGATGATCACGGGTTAGTTTACAACAGTGACACAATGTAATGCAGCACATCAGGCGCTTCATTTACTAAGAATTTATAGAAACACTGCATGAACGGAAAACTCTTTTACTCTCATTCTATTCATTTGATGCTGGAACGTCAACAATAATGACTCTGAAACCTCAGTGTTTGTGATTACAAACGGCATGTTCACTGTCCGCAGGAGAGGAGAGAGCTCTGTGTCTGGTGGAAATCAAGAAGGTGAAACAGTCTTTGTCGCAGTCTCATCTCCCAGCTCAGCCAGACCTCAACCCCTTCATCTTTGAAACAGTCAAAGGATGCCACCTGTTCTCCTCTGGGAAAGTAAGTTAATCTGATGATACTGACATACAACTCACACTCATTTCCTTTTAGTCACAGTTAATAACTAGAAAAGCACTCAGAGAGTATAAACCTCCGCCAAGCAGCACAGTTCAGATCACACATTTGAAGACACTATTTGAGAAAACAGGACTTCTACTGCCATCTGGTGGACATTTGTTAGTACTACAATGGCATCAATAATAACTAATAGAGAATCCTTTAAAAAAAATTCCTGGATCCAGACGGTGATCCGGATCACCTCCACCGCTCTGACTGAGTTCATATTACAAAAGGTCAGATCTAGGACCACATATGGAAGTGGCTCATTCCAGAATTGAAAAGATTCCATATGGTTTCAGATCCCCTTCATTACGTATCAGTTTACTGTCTGATTGTAGGTGTTTAACGCTGTGTTATTTCTCCTTTACAGATTGACAATGGGACCTGTATCTGCGCCGCTATGCCCAATAAAATCACTATTCTTCGACTTAACGAGAGCCTCAACAAGTTCTGCATTAGAAAGGTGAGCGTCTTCAAATTTAACCACGTGTTGCAAATTTTTACTGTTTCAGAGTCACATTTTTAATCAATTTGCCTTCTATTTTTATTTGCAGGAAATTGAGACCTCAGAGCCTTGTAGCTGCATCCACTTCACCGGCTACAGTATTATTATCGGCACAAACAAATTTTATGAGATTGAGATGAAGCAGTATGTGTTGGAAGGTTGGTCGCCCACTTTTTTGGGTTGTTTTTTTTTTTGTTTTGTTTTTTAAGGGTTTCCACGGTCTTAAAAGTCTTGAATTTACAAATGAGTGTTTAATTCTGTTAAAATGGATTAAATTTGATATGGTAGGTCTTAAGTTATGTTGCCATGAACTTGTTGGCTGTATTATGTTTAAATGTGTCTGGGAAATGTCCAAGCTGCAAAAACTGTAACGTTAGTCACTTCCACTCATTCCAACCTGAAAATTTCTATTGAAATTAAGAACTGAATATCACTAACTTTGCAGCCCCCGGTAAGAAATGATTCAAAACGGAGGGAATCAAGGTGTTGGCATAAATAAATACATGTTCCTAAATTCTAGGAGTCTCAAATTTTTGCCAGTATGGCCATGAAATGGGCATAAAATTCTGTTTTAAGTAAAGCAAGGCAGGTTTATTTCTATAGCATATAGTACATAAAACATTAAGAGCATTACAGCAGGGAAGCAATAAAAAAAATATAGGCATGAGATAAAAAAGGATTCAAGATTAAAAAATGAAAGATCCAAATGTTTAAAAAAAAAAAAAATAGATGAAATAGATAAAACCAATAAAATAGATTTTTAAAAAAAAAAACTTTCAGCTTAAAAGAAACAGTGGAGATCTAAACTTCTGAATGAAAAACGCTTTTCAACCTCAGTCTAAAAAAAGTATTAAATTTACCTTCAGAAACCTGCAGGAGCCCTGCATTTATTAATTGCAGGTTTTAAGAGATTCTGCATTAATGGGTGTAAATATGATTGTAGTGGCGTTGGGTTTAAGGCGTACCCGAGTCCTTTAACCGATGTGACTGTCTTCTACAGAGTTCCTGGATAAAAACGACGTGACGCTAGCTTCAGCTGTCTTCGCTGCGTCCTCCCACAGTTTTCCCATTTCCATCATCCAGGTCACCACGGCTCCACAGAAGGATGAGTACCTGCTCTGTTTCCATGGTAAGGTGTTTATTTTCTACATAAGTGTAAAGCGTGCAGTGTGAACAGTTCCGCTAACGTATCAGTGATCAGATCTGTTTTCAGGGGTTTTTCTCGCATACTGTACATTTCCCATTCATTTGATGACATGGGTTTGTTTTTGTTTTTTTTCTTAACACTTGACTGAGTATTACAATATTCATCCTTCATTCTTGCAGAGTTTGGAGTGTTTGTAGACGCATACGGACGCAGGAGTAGAAACGATGACATCAAATGGAGCCGACTGCCTCTTTCATTTGGTTAGTGTAAAGTAGAGTTTATTTTAACATGTACTGTATATAATTTTGTGTATATTTATTTGAAACTAAACTATTTTTTTTGGCATTTCAGCCTACAGGGAGCCTTACCTGTTTGTGACCTATTTCAACTCATTGGACGTTATTGAGATTCAGGGACACGCTGCCCTGGGGTAAGATTTTCTTTCTTTTCAAATAGCGCATCATATTTTCATGGGTGGTTTTAGGGGTTTCACATAATGTAGTTCAAAAATCAAAGGTGTTTTAATGTGATACTAAACACTAAAACATGCCTGAGTCTGACTGATTGTGATCAAATACATCAGTGCTGTTGACAATACAAATAGTTTAAAATAGGGCTGCGTGATATTGGCAAAACTTCTGATATGTGATATGGATGTACAACATTGCAATAATAATAATAATATTGCGATATTTCTCGTTTACCTAAAGAAATACCAAATTCATCTAAGAAAAGTGTTCCTTAACAATGTTAAAATGAGCCAATTGTTTGTGTTCTGACCCAATTATGTAGAATTTTTGGCAAAATACTGAACTACTGCAGTCTGAAAACCTGGTGAAGCTTCAACCACAGACCTTCAGACACAAACAGACAAATATTTTATCATTTTATTCACATAATAATGTGTAAATGACATGGATGTATTTCATAACAAAAGTGCCAGAATACCACCATGTAAGAGCTTTAACAAAAAAACAATATTCCATTGTTTGTCTGGTTTAATAAATACTGCATATGAAAATAAAGTCTTAGATATAATTGTTCAGTCTTTGCCCAAAGTTCTGCTCTGAAAATATTCACATCTTTTCAACATTAATAACATGTAAACTTACATTCAACAGCAGAAGTAGCTTTATTTCAGTTTTTTGTTAGAAAACTAACATGTTAGAGTGATAGAGAAAACCACTCTTGTACCCCATGGTGTGTAAAACAGAAATTTAATTCAAATAAAATAACATAAATTATTGCGATCTTATTGCGATAG
Source organism: Maxillicosta whitleyi (assembly GCA_029822895.1). Classification (NCBI taxonomy): domain Eukaryota; kingdom Metazoa; phylum Chordata; class Actinopteri; order Perciformes; family Neosebastidae; genus Maxillicosta; species Maxillicosta whitleyi. Next base: position 14,947,698 of record JAPSES010000211.1, on the reverse strand, counting down.
CGATATATTATGCAGCCCTAGTTTAAAATAGGCTGTTTATTGGTCAGTTTGAAGTTGTAATAATGTATTAAAATAGAGAGTTTTCACAACAACACGGGCTGATTTGCAGTTTTGTCAGACTACATTATCTTCAGAACAGACTTTGTGACAACATGAAAAGTGTGAAATGTTTCAGGGACCAAAACCCAATCGAACCCGTTCAGACCCTCCATATGGTTCCACATGCATGTCTTATCTGTCCTGGGGATGTGTCTGGACTAATCCTGTTTCACATATCACACCCTGGCGGCCTCTTGTTGACCTTTTCACACTTTTCAGAATCATGCCACTAGACCCAGAGTGGGAAATGTTAGCTCCTGTGTCGTCTCCAACCCTGCTCGTATCTATTCAACGGTTTGTTCTTCTGTCTTTCCAGACCACACTCCTACGCTCACCTGGACATCCCAAACCCACGTTACCTTGGTCCAGCCATTTCCTCCGGAGCCATCTACCTGGCCTCATCCTACCAAAACAAACTGCGGGTTATTTGCTGCAAAGGCAACCTTGTCCAAAGCCAGGAGGGAGCAGACCTGCAGCGTAACGGCTCTGGGCGCAGGTGAAAACTTTTCTATAGACTCTTTTTTTAGACCTTACACTTTACACTGACATTTCTATACATAGTTATGATACAAAACTATAGAAAACAGTGCTATGAATGAATGAGTGAGCGAATGGAAATGATGCACAGTAAGTGGAAAATAAGTGAAATCCCAATCCATAATAGGTCCTTAATTTTCACATTATTTAATGCTTTACTTTCATTTCAGTAATGTTCCTTCAGCAGAATTTAATTTTCCAATAATGAAATGAACTAGTTTGATTTGCAATATTAGATGTAGATGAATGTATAATCCTGTTAAACAGCTATTAGAAAATAAATCTACTTGTAGCAGTTTTTCTACAATAAAAGAGCTGTATTGGATATTTCTTTTTAGCTTTAGAAAATAGCAAACTCAGAATGAATGAATGAATGAAAGAAAGAATGAGCATTGTTCTTATGTAATTATTTATTTCACCTCTGTCAAATGTCTTACTTATTCACTTGTTTATTTTTAGATAAGCTTGGTTGTCTTTTCCAGTGCAGAGGCTGTTGTCACGGTTACTTGTTGCACTAGTAGGGACACAAACAGTCCTGTGGTATCCCATTTACACTGGTCTTAAAGGGTCACTGGGATTGGCTGGCACTGAGGGACACAGGTTGGCATCCACAGGTGGTGGCGGTAGTAAAATGTTGTCCGGTCTGAGTGTGAAACAGGAGAGTAACGGCTACATTCTGTTCTTTGCAGGAGGAGGAGTTCATTTTTTATCTGTAGCAAATCCTGAGATGTATTTTTAGATAAATGTTCCTCTTGCAAATGTCTCCTGTCAAATGTAATAAGTAATTTGTGTAATAAAGACTGGCTTCCTTCTTTTATGTCATCGGACTGGTCAATTCCCGAAAACACTAATACTGGATCATTTTTTTGTCTCGGAGTTAGAAGATTGGAGTTATTATACTTTAACTGTTTTTGTGAGCCAGTGATTCATTTCTGTCCAAAATTTATGATTAAAAAGAAAAAAGAGAGAGAGAAAGCTTATTTAAAGGTTGAGTGTGTGAGATTTTAGGAGGACATAAAAGGACCCAACTGCAGATATGGAATTGAATTATACTTTCATTGGTGAATGTTCACATTGTTTTGATATTATGAATCATCAGGCTATTGTAATCTTGGAACAAGTGGTTTATACCCACAGATGGAGGTCAGCTCCAGGGTCTTCCATTGTTCTCATGTTTCTACAGTAGTTTTGAACAGACTGTTCTTGTTTTTAAGTTTTACCATGGGTGACATTCAGCATTAAGGTGCGTTACTGGTACCTATGTTGGAATGTGGACCCAACGGCTTCTAAACACACAAAATTGACAAAACCAAATTCTGGCTCGAACCTCTTTAATTGGTTTTAATGTGTGATTTCACTACAAGATGAGTAATATTATGAAGCCTGTTGTTTACAGTCGATCAGAGTCCCACAGCCAAACCCAGGACCCAGGACCAAACCGTGTTCTGCCTTTGTCAAACACTCAGTGCCCCTCCTCACACCTCGGTTTCCCCCCCTAACAGCCCAAACAAGCGCGGGCCTCCTTCCTACAATGAGCACATCTCCAAAAGGCTGGCGGCCAACCCCTTAGCACACGGAGATCCGGGAACTCCACACCGGTACCGAGAGGCCCGCACTGAGTTTCGTCGTGACAAGTCCCCCAGCCGTCCTCTGGAGAGAGAGAAGTCCCCCGGCAGGATGCTGGAAAGTCGGATTGTGGGTTCACCGGGCAGGGCCATGGCCGACCCACGGTTGGAGCGCTCCCCCGGAAGGGCCATGGCAGACCCGCGAATGGACCGCTCCCCCGGCCGGATGATGGATGTACGCAGAGAGAGGTCCCCAGGACGTTATGAAGAGCGCCAACGGCTCCATACTGGCTCTGGAAGGACCCCTATAAACCCTGTTAACAAGGTCTGTCTGCTTTTGTTTGTGTGCTGCTCATGCACCTCAGGTTCTGTTCATTTACACTGTTAGAAGTGGAGCAGGATTCGAACAGGTGCTTGAAAAGGCTGGAATTTCAGTGTTGTGTTTTTAGGTCTGGAAAGTGCTTGAATTTTAGTGTAAGTGCTTGTGATTATAAGTATATGTGGTTTATTTATTTCTTTTTAACATTAACTCTCCTAGGTTAGAATTCAAGCCAAAGCTTCTTACATAGAGGTGACGTAGTTGATCATGTGGTTCCAGGCACAACAAACCCCGCCCCTTACATGTATTGTAGCTTAGTTTTGCATTGATCCAGCTGTGATGTCAGCATAAAAGTTGCCTCTATTCATGTGCCAGGTTTGTAATGAACTGAAACAAAATTTATGTTTTTATTGTCATTTGAAATTTCACCCATTATAAATAAAAATTTATAGAAATTCATAAAAAATAAAATTTTGAATGACTTTCTGGATCTTTTCTGGGTCAGTGGTAATCTATAAACCCAATTTGGTATGAATTCAACCAATAGTTTTTCTGCTAAACAAAGCAAACAAAGAAAACATAATGGATAAAACTTTGTGTTCTTTAATTTCTAAACTTTTTGCTATAATGAAACATAATTTTTAATGTTTATAGCAAAATGGAATGTACATCTTTGTGATAAAAAGTGGAAAAATAATAATCACGAGTATATGTATTCCCGTAGGTATGTGTTTTACCTCAGTGATAAGTTGTTGTGCTTTGAGAATTACTCTTAAAAGTGCTTGATTTATGTGACTTAGGCTCCAATGTCACAGTATTTTTCATTTGCTGAGTTACTTTTCCTCAAATTAGGCTCCATTACTCATAAGTCAAACGCAGGCGAACTGTGTAAATAGACTTGTATTTAATTTAATTTTTTTTGTTTTACAGGTGTGGGACCAGTCATCTGTTTGAGGCACAGCGCCGCTCACCCAGCATGGACAGAAGAAGGGAACAGAGAACCAGTGAAAATGTCACCGACTCATGATGAAACACTGCCACATGTCTGTTTTGTCTGACGCATTAAAACGCAAACAAAGGAAACAACTAAAGCTGTCAGAACAGAGGGAGCAGAGGACAAATGAGTAGATGTCATTAGAATCAGGTTATTTCTCTCAAACACTTGACCCCAGTCAGTAAAGGTCAACAAAAACGCCATATTAACAACTTTTTGAGCAGGGTTCATTGAACTATTTGATCTCTACTCTGAGAAGGGATTAGTAAATGTATTTCATTTCTTCAATAGTATAAATTCTGGGATGTGACTTCACAGCTTAGGGTTGGGCGTGGGTTTTTGCTAGCTTCAGCTTCACCCCACACAGCAGTGACTACGATAGATAAGCACAGCCGTAGCAACCGGATCTTACAAACAACAACCGCCTGAATGTCCCCATTTAGGAGTTAAACACAAAATACAGCTGGCTTCTTTTCACACTCAGCTCTGTCTACAGTAGCAACAGATCAGGGCAGGACAGAACTGTAAGCATTTGTGGCTCCAGGCCTGCGCTGACATGTCAGCACAATCATTATCAGCTAATTACAATCATTCTCTTCTAATCTCAGTCTCCTGTCGAGGCTTTGATTAGTAATGGTGACAGTACATGGCCGGAGCAAAAGCACCAAATTTCAATCAAAATCGGGAGTAAACATCAACGTCCCCGCCCCTGTAGAACACCCACACACACACACCGCTGATGATTGTGTGCCCTCTCGTAGGTCGACACTAAAACTGCACTACCCACAATCCCCAGCAGCAATGGAGCAGGACCTTTCTAATCCTACAGAACGCTATCTGACTGTAAATAAACAAGACATAATTTTATATATATTGAGAAGGAATTTCAAGGCTGGATAAGCCATGTCTATTTTTGTTAAAGAAAAAGTGATTACGTGTTCTATTGAATGTCTAATGAGTATTCTTTTAATATGTCCAAATGTCCTTTACCAAGTGAGTGATTGTATCTGGATCCCACTCGTGTATGCACTTCCATCTGTCAAAGGCAAACCTCAATGCTGAATTATATGAGACGAGGGAAAAAAAAAAAAAAAGATCATGTCTGAAGCTTAAAACATAGTACTTTTTGTACCATGTCCCTTATATTGTATATAACCAAAATGTTCAAGGTGAAGATGAAAACAATTTTAAAAAAATACGTTTTTTTGTTTTGTTTTTGTTTTTTTCCTGATTCGTAAATGGCATGGATATGTACAGTATATCTGAAATGGAACGGAGTGTTGTGTTCTGCTTCTGCCTCATTTGGGTTCCATTTTAATTCCATAATTTAACAACAAAAAGCACGTAAAGAACATGTCCTTTCTCTTAAATAATCCTATTTGCACAGTAAACTCATTTGCTTATAACTACTCAGTCTTTTATTTTTTTCGTTTCTTAAGACACTTTTGGCAAGTTAAACACTAAGTCAAAGATGCTAAAAAATCCATCCAAATTACTATATGATTTTATTCATGTATATTCTAATGAATGAAAATGTTATATTTTTGTGGGTTTTATTTCTACTTCACATATACAATATAAAAAGAGGCGACGCCGTCCTTTTAACTTGCCCATTGTGTCTGCTGGCTGTAGGGCGCTCAATAGGAAGATGTTTCTTCAGCTTTCTGAAGTCACAGTTTTACTTGTAAAATCTTCCTGAATGTATTAAAGCCAAGACGGAGCTAATTTACTGGTTGTTCAACAAAGCACCTAGTGCTACAGATTGCACAAGTTTTCTACTGGTCTCTCAAAGGGTTTTCCATTTTATTTTCCTATTCTGTTCACTTTCAATTTCTTTTCACATCAATCCTGAATCATAATGCTGTAACGCTGGATATGATATTGATGTCTGCTAACAAATGTTTTAATAGCGTTCCCTGTAGAGATTTTGTCACAGAATATTAAATATTATAACCATTGTCATTCACCGATTGGTTTTGTTTTGGGAGAACTTTTTAAAGGTTACAACAAGGAATATACAGATTCTTGATTTGTGTATCAGTTTATTTTTATTCAACTGTTCTATCGAAGGTTCTTACAAATAATGTTTGTTTGTTTTTTTCACGACACAAAGCGACGCCTTCAGCTGTTTTCACAGACGCATGATAAAAAGCTGTTTTATTCAGACGCATGAGACAAAAAAGGGGAAGAGAATTGGGTAAAAGGAAATTGAAAAGCAAATATTTGTTACTTTGTTGACAAACTAAAATGATTAATCAACTTATGTTTCAGTTTTAAGTCGTTGAAGGTTGCTTCTTTTGTAAACAAGTGAAGGTAAATAATTTATTTCGCCTTGTTTTTTTGTTTGTTTTTTTTTTACATGGAAGGCATACCAAGACAATAATGATGCAACAAGATCCAAACAAAACAAAACATGGCATATAAACAGACTTTAAGACAGTATTTAACGGAATGTGGATGTAGGAAATGTAGCCCTGAGGCAGTTTTGTGAGTAATGTGTGTTTGGGTCTTGGCTGAAATGTATTGGAATCACTGTTTTAGACACTTAAAGCCTCTTATTACACTAATATACAAGGCTCATCTTCTTTGACTCTAAAGTAGGACTGTCAAACTTATTATTATTACACTGTCTGATCTTGAGTGGGTCAGACCCGTGAAATAGTAGCAAAATAACCTATAAATAATAACTACAATTAGTTTTTTTGTTGTCTTAGGGATGTAAGAAAATATCAGTTCTGTAATATATCGTGATATTTCATTCACGATAATGAATCAATATTAAAAAGTAGTGTATTGATAAATCTGTTTTATTAAATCATGGTTATTTGAAGCGTGCTAAAACATATTTTACTGTCTGAGAGGCAGATATTAGTTCCTTTGTTGCGATTGTACAAATGTTATGATGTTAGTTATGAACTAATAGAATATGAACATTAAACTCTAATGACTGTAAAACAACAAACAAAAAATCGTCTTTTTAACCGTATCATGATAAATCGTATCGTGATTTGTATCGTATTGCCAAGTTCTTGCCGATAAACAGCCCTAGTCTTAGTGTAAAATCGTAAAAGTGCAGTTTTAATAATATTATGTCTCAGCTTCTCATTTGCATATGTGCATTATAACTTACAGAACACAGTAAATCTACAAATAAACAATATATTTAGTAACAGGAAGAATTGTGTTAAAATTCCACAAAATTTCAGGTTGTTTTGTGGTTGTTTAGATTATTTACATTTTTTGTGAAAGAATAGTTGAATATTTTCATGCAACACTTTTTTCACACACAAAGCAATTTAAAAAAAATTATTTCTAGGTTATTATCCTATTGTTTTACTGGTTTCAACTCAAGATGGACCATGTATATTAATGTAACAACAGCATTATTTATAAAAAAAAAATATATATATGACATGAAGTATTTTCTACGTCCACATTCACTGTTAAAATAGTCTCTTCTTATGTCATGTTTTACATAGTTTCCATTTTCTTCTGTCATTATATCCCTGAAATAGAGTTTCAAGGATAAAATAGTTCTACCACCATTGGATGCACCATCAGATCTTGTTGGTGCTTTGGTGATAACTACGATTTCTTCTCCTTTTATAACCAACTTTGTGGACCCCTAGTGGATGACCCCTATCGATTTCAGTCATCGAGTCATCCACATGGGGGCGCTTTAGTTGAAAATCTGTTTTTTTTTGGACATAAATCAAGAAATAGTAGGCTGAATGAGATGAAATTTGGTTCATATTGATCATCTTCCAAATGTCTATTCTCTGGCTACCAACCAGAGGTCATATGGTGTCACTTTCATTCACTAGGTGGAATTTTGTGGAGAAAAATTGGTTCTGACTAATATTCTGCCACAATCAGGTCGACATAGTTCAAATTGAGTTTATACTGATATAGCAGAGGATTGGGGGTATTTCGGGAATATACCTTTGGTGTTGGCCCCTGACAGCGTAAGCCTCGTTTTCTTCTTGATGTGACTTTTATGCCAAATCAAAAAGACCGGAACATGTCAAAAGTCGCATTTCCGCTTCGTGTTATCGGCTTGACTCAACTCAGGTACCAGGTACTGTTCCTGGAGTCCATTTCCATTACAGGACACTACCGACTTTAGTGTAAATGGTCATTATAGCAACGCTGCACTTCTCTCTGCATTGCATGAAGGTCCTTTAGTAACCTTGTGCTGTCATCTGTTCTGAGAGTTGCTGATAAACTTGCTCATTACGTGTTGCCCCGTCAAGTTCACCCTGAATCTTTTCATCAGCCGCCAAGGACGGGAATGTCTGAACCTCCTCAACCAACCACAGTGTCATTTTGTGGGCTGTCATCATGGGTGTAGTTAGCCTACTGGTATATTAACTGTTATTTTGATTTTTTTTTAAAATGGCGGGCTGTGTATTGATGACGCAGTGACAACTCTCTGACCAATCAGTGGTGTGTTGTGTTTATACGTCACATTTTAGTGTCTGATTCCAGGTACTTTTACGTAATTGGAACGCAAAAAGGCCGAGTTGTGTCGGTATCATGTAGTGGAAATGCGGTGGAAGTCGAAAACAATGAACTAACTTCTTCACAAAAGGAACAAACTTCAAGTAAACTTACAAAACATGAGTAGTCGTGGATGAAGGGTGGTAGAAAATGAAAATAATGAACCAAACAAAAGGCAGGAGGCACTCTCCACTCATAATATCTTCAGTTTAAATTTAGATCCTTAAATATTCATCCCTTGGCCCGGATCGGACCCTTTGGCAGACCAGTTTTGGCCCACGGGTCTCATATTTGACACCCCTGCTCTAAAGCCAGTCGAAAATGACTGAAAACTGTTCCAATCCGAAGCCTGTTTCCTTTTTCTTTCTACTTAACACTTGCACTCAAGGCTTCCAGTGAAACAACCATTTGTCCACGTCCATTGTATGGTTCTATTTATAGGCGTGTGATCCCGGCTCTCGGCCAACGCCTGAGCTGCTCCACTGCGACAACCGACAGTCAGCTACAGTAGCAGCAGCGACGTCTGCTCGCATCAGAACCCGAGAGGAGCTGAGGTTTTCAACAATAGTGGATAACAATAACTCGGCTAATTCTGACCTCTGTACACACTATGCTGAGGTGACACCGCTGACATCTGCCGTTAAGTCATCAACAGCAGCATTTTATTTGACAGTGCAGGGAAGGCGGGAGGGTGGGGTGGGGGGGGGCCTTCAACGCCTCTTCTTTATATAGATCACACACCGCCGGCCTCACCCTCTCACCCCGACCCATTCAGCTCATTTTCACACACTGTCACTTTTCTTGACCTGAGTGATACCGGACGCTTTACTAATGGTGCAGAAAGTCATCACACATTGTAAGGATGCGTTCAGTGTCAGCAGCCACACTTGAGTATGTGGCGCCTACTGCTGTTGACATTTGAGGATTAGCATAAACAGCGTGGGCGGTACGGCTGCTTCTGTCACCTGGAGAAGGGAAATCAGCCAAGGTTTTCAGGCGGATCTTTAATCAGAATGAAATAAATGTCAACAACTGCACTTTATCTTTGAAGAAGCAATGATCATTTGTGTGTCTAAGTGCTGTATTATAGCACCACATTGTCACAAAAAGCTATGCTAATTGTCTGACACATGAAGGTAACACACTCCTGACAGGTCAATAAATTAGACTGAAAGAGTTTAACCCTAAACCACCTAAACAGTCACTGGTGTCCAGAAGCATCTACTTATCTAAAAGGTTTAATAACATCTGAAGCACTAATACAGCCAATATATTTAAGTCATACACTACGTTTATGGCAGTTCCCAAATGGAATTCTCTCATTCATTCATTGTAATTATAATATTATCCTCTATATTTTGCATTATATCAGTATAGATCAGATATTTTTCCAATATTTAATTGACAGATCATGAAAATCTTAACAAAAGCTCAGATTGAGGTTGAGGGTTATTATATCAAAACAGAGAAAATTGAAGAAAATGTGAGTTTTTTGGGTTTGTTTTTTAGTAAAATATATCATGAAATAAGCATAAACCAAGCATTTCCATCCGCCGTCATTGATCCAACTCCATGGGTTTTATTGGTGAATCAATGTTGTAGAAGATGACGGTGTTTCCATGGTAACTATCCTCCGTATCGTCCAAACGGGTCATATCTGATGACCATGAGAAGATGAAAAACAGTTTAAATCAGTAGATGCTTTGGTTAGTGGTGGATGTTTGGGTCTTTATGGGTTTATACTTTTTTAAATGTGTCTTTTCTGGATGTTCAGAGTATAATATAAGCACCATCACGTTCCACGACATCCAATAAAATCCACATATTTTCACTAACGAAGCTTGTTTTACATACAGGCGATGATATATTTTGCTGAAAAACTCCCTTTCATCCAAACATTTATGAATATCTACTCACACAGTAGTTTAAACAAAGGAAAATACTTGCTGTTCACTAAAAAAAAAACAAATAAAATGCAGAGGATAAGGTTGTAATTAATGATAATCCATCACTTGGGAGGGGTTAAATGTAGAGAAAAATCAATTTGGGAGTTGCCACAAAAATAGTTCTAGGTCTTTAAGGGTTAAGTCCCAGTGGAGACCATGCCAATCACCGCAAACATATAAACGCTGATAGTTTTACGATGGGGGTTGAACCTACAATCACATTGATTTTTCTGATATTAAGCCGATGATATGAACTCTAGAGGGACCTCAGAGATCAATTAAAAAGACCATTCTGGAGCAATAGAGACACTTAATATGAGACTTTATAGGTTCAGTAAAACATGAAAAAAGCTTAAATCTATCTCGAATGTCTAAGTAAAATACAGTATATTGAGTTTAGATTAAAATCAGCCTTTCAATACCACCGTTTCGAAGCAGTGGTCCACGGACAGGATTTGATTAAATGCTTTAACCTTCAGCCTGCTCTTGATATTCTAAACCTGTTACTCCGCTGCCTTTGTCCACAGAGGGGTGTGTGTGAGTGTGCAATACTGTATGTGCTCTATAAAGCGTGTGTCAAAGCATCATTTACCTGTCACTTCCTAAAGAGGACATAGTTTATAAATATCATCCAGTGGAGCTGGGCGTAGGGGCTACAAAAGGCCACCCACTATCTCCCCATTGTTCACTGGCATCATTGTTGGTCTGACCTCCCAGCTGCTCAGCCATGGTAAGTGTGTTTGTGTGTAAGTGTGTGTATGTGTATGTGTGTGTGTGTGTGTGTGTGTGTGTGTGGGCAATCTGATGTAGCGAGGCCAGGCGTGGCTTCTGTGGAGGATGCTGTTTTTATTGAATGATGGACTGGAAATGTTCGTTAACTCTTTGTCTGTCGGGTAAGATTTGAGAATATTTTAGGTTGAAAAGCGTCACCAGAGGGATACACAGTAAATTAAATTGTGTATTTACATGGAAATTACACTTTTTAGGAGATATAGTGTAGTCACGAGGACACGCTGGGACATCGAATGTACTTCATCCCATTTTTATATCTGCGGAATTTTAGTTTTCTACATTTATTTAGTGTGCAAGTGAGCAGAATTGGAGACTTTATCGATCCCACAGTGGGGGCGTTCACTGGTCAAGTGCAAGAAAAAACGTGTATTCATAAAGATAGACAATACAAAAACCAAAGTAATAGTAGCAAGTATAAAACTCTATAGCTTATATACTTATTTACATATTTATTCAAAAGTAGCAGAGTTGTATAGTATATTAGTAGAGTAGAGAGTAATAGAAAGTAGTAAATGCAAAAGAAAAATAGATTCATCCTTCACATGCTAAGATCCTGTAACACAAACAGTTAAATGCATGTTATATTGAAATTTAAGATGATCTTTACACACACACACACACACACACACACAGTCTTGTAAACCATAATGTAAACATAATGGGGACCACCAGTTCCTTACATACAATACGGGGACACCACTTTCCTGTGGTCCTACAAGTACCAAAAAAAATTAGGTATATATTAAAAAAAATTTATGAACACCACTAGTTATACACACACATATTGCAAAAACCATCACATGTGGTCCATACCCTGAAATGCACACCAGATATAGTTCTAGTCATTTTAGACACGTTTCAGTGCTAAGTTTTTGTGGGGACACATTTTTCGTCCCCATAAATTTTTGTGTCCCCAGGATGGGGACTGTGTATTCATACTCGTGTCCCCACACACACACACACTATAGCTACATCTTCAATGTTTTTTTTTTTTTAAAGGAAACACAGAAATGAACATTTAACATCACTGAAACCACAGGTGACATTAGCTTTTGTGCACCTGAGACACTTAGTTCCTTCTTAATCTGCGCGTTTAGGTTCTGTGTCATTTCAATATTGTCGTTTGTGCCAAAAGGCGCCCAAGAAAGCCAAGAAGAGGACAGCAGAGGGAGCCAACTCCAACGTGTTCTCCATGTTTGAACAGGCCCAGATCCAGGAATTCAAAGAGGTGAGAGCAGCTGGACCGGTTCTGATTTGGCTGAGAGAGAGAGAGAGAGAGAGAGAAGGGATATCTGTGGAACTGCTGTATGAATATATCTGTCATATCACCATGTTAGTGATCAGCTCGTATGACCTACTGGGGGCTTTTGTTTAAAACTCATGCAGCGCTCTGTGTTTCCTCTACGTCCTCCTTTGTCTTTCCATTGCTGCAGTGTTGTTCATCATTGTAGTATGTCCACCTGTCTATGTTCTTGTCCTGGGTTTGACAGCAGAGATGCTTGTGGTATGCTGGTATGAGGGTCAGTGGTGCCCAGACATCCACACTGTGTCATCAGTGATTAGGCTGCAGATAAACTGCTGGGCATGCCCTGGATGCCAGCATAAACCCCCGGGACTGGAGGTTATAAATACTTAACGGCGCTCATCTATGGAGATAGCACACGAAATACTGCGAGGAAGAAATGACAGTCTGATATGAAATCTACTGGAAAAATAACATGTAAATTCTCCTTTGCTCTCAGGCTTTTACTATCATGGACCAGAACAGAGACGGCTTCATCGATAAGAACGACCTGAGGGACACTTTTGCCGCCCTAGGTGTGTTGTCGTCACCTGCCCTATTCAGTCTAAGCACATCCAATGACCTCCGGAGTTTATTTCCCCTTTAGCGACCGAAGCTAAACAGCCATCATTTGAGTGCGCTCGGTCTATTTAATAACACTGATTGTGTTTATGTGACAGGACGCCTGAATGTGAAACAAGAGGAGATTGATGAGATGCTTAAAGAAGCTCCAGGCCCCATAAACTTCACTGTTTTCCTCACCATGTTCGGCGAAAAGCTGAAAGGTGAGGGCGTTGTACGGAATTAGATGACTACATATGAGCATTTATTGACTAAACTGATTGGTAAATGTGTAAATGTACGTAGGTGCTGATCCGGAGGAGACCATCCTGAATGCGTTTAAGGTCTTTGACCCTGAGGGGAAAGGCGTGCTGAGAAAGGACTAGTAAGCAACACGCTTCACATCTCATCAGTTTTATGCGTAACTCATTGAAGGAAGTGTTTCACGGCCTTCAGTCAGAATTGACGACTGCATCTGGAATCATTCACCTCATCAGAAAATGTCAGTGTGACTGTCTGTTCCTTATATTTTCCCTTTTTTTTTTTGTCTTTTCTGCTCAGTGTGACACAGATGCTCACGACACAAGCAGACCGGTTCTCCTCTGAAGAGGTTGGTTCCTGCCTTATTAGACTAATTACAATTATTCTGACAGCTTGCGGAGTGTGAGTGTGAATCCAAAAACCCTCAGATGAGTAGACGCTATTTGGACGATAATCTGCAACGCACGACGACAGGCACAGTTTCACCTCCATGAGTCATCGTTTGCATGTTCTCCTTCACCCTGTGTTTGCGCTTGTTTTTATCAGGACTTCAAATAGACTCAAACGTACCTCTTGTTCTGCAGATGGAGCAGATGTTCGCTGCCTTCCCCCCAGATGTGGCCGGAAACCTGGACTACAAGAACCTGGTTCACATCATTACCCACGGAGAGGAAAAGGACCAGGAGTAAAGCTTTTTATCATCAAATAGAGAGCCTTCTTTTGACTCATCCGTCTGCCCTTGAAGGAGATACACACAGACTGTTCCTAAATCCGCTCAGTTTTTGTGTTTATGCAGTTACTCGGTCGAGATGACGAGACGAGGCAAAACTTTCACCACAGAGCTGAACGATTCGACACCGTTTCGCTCACATTCGGCTGTATCCACATTCAGCCGGAACCTATTATAGAATTTCCCCCTCATTATTTTGTACAGACTCCAAACAAACCTGCCTCTTTACCCTTTTTTTTCATATCAAATACATTAATTTGTTAGGTCTGTGCATGTTTGTCTAATAAAACACTTCAAACACAGCGAGCGGCCTGTGCTCCTTTCTCATTCCACTGTGTACAGACTTTATAGACTTCTGTATGGGTTCAGACCTCCAACACATGGAGGTACAAACTATTCTCTTAATTCCATGTTTGGTAGTGAATGCGTGCACTTGAGAATGCAGGATGTGAGGTTGGCGGTCTTGTGAATTCCCCAGAGATTAAAGTAAAAACACGCAGGAGGTATTGTTTGTGTGTGTGTGCATCCACTCGCACAAACGAACTGTGTGTGGTTTGAGGTTGTAATAGTTTGGGATTTTTCATTAAAGTTTAGTTTTATTTTATTTTTTTTAGTTGTTGATTAGTTTTTTTAATAGTTTTTATTAGTTTTAGTTTGTTTTTTTCTAAAAGCTTAGTTTTAGTTCAGTTTTTTTTTATATTTTTTATCTTCCTCATCGTCATATTTAAAGAAATTCCATAGGATCTCTGCTGCTTTCTGCCAATTTTAGTCTCCATGTTGCATGGTAAAGTGGGAACAAGACGAAGTATCCAGAAGTGACACCGTATATGAGCGAAATAAATCAGTTTCATATCAATCTGATATCGACATCTATCATTTTTAGACGTTTTAGTTATTTTTGTGACACACAACACACACCATTAACAAAAACAAACTAGAACTGTAAAAAAAAAAAAAAACACTTGTTAACTGAAATAAAAAATAAAAGAAAAACAATAATAAACTGAAACTGCCACCAGCTAAAACTGCTGGAGCGAAATAAATCAATTTCATATCAATCTGATCTTTTTTTTTTTAGACATTTTAGTTAGTTTTGTGAGCACACAGTACAGTTTCATTTTATTATTGTTTTTCTTTTAATTATAGATTTACTTATTTCACTGTTTTTTCAATTCTACTTTTCCTCATTTCGTTAGTTTTTGTTAACGATAATAACCTTGGTGTGGGTTTTGTGTGCACGCAGGAATGTCTGGCTACCAAAACAGAGGGCTTTACTGAAGCAAAGCCCTGGTGTTATTTTAGTACCGTGATGATGTGAGCACAGTAATGTTATACAGCGGAGCCAGGCACAATAGGATGCCGCCAAGTGATCCTCAGTGCCCTCACCTTCCCCACTTGCCAGACCTTGGCGGGAGGGTGACAATCCCCCTGGTTGTTCCAGCGAGACAGGAGGGGCAGCCCGGTTGTCAACCCCCAGACTGAAGTATTGTCTTGTGGAGAAGAGAGGAGGCATGTAGGGAGTGGTGGGAGATAATGTGCTTGGATCAACTGGGACATTTGAGCCCGCAGCATGTGTCTTGTTTTAACGGGGAAATATAGCACATTGTCCCTTTAACCTCGGGGGGATCTGCAGACACAGATCAATGACCCTTCTCTTTAAGGTGCTATAATCCAGTGGTTGACAAGCTGTTTTGTCTCATGCACTCCCAAAGCGCAATCAGATTAACTCAAGTACATACTGACCTGCTGAATTCCACTTAGAAAGATGACAGGATAAATATTTTTAACCTCTATTATTATGTAAAAAAAAAAAAAAAAAAAAAATCTGTTATTTCAATTTTTTTTTCTTTTACTTCAGCTAATGCTTTGTTCTAGTTTCTAGTTTTGTCCAGTCTTTTATTTGCACTTATATTTGACAGAGGGTGAAAATAATAATAACATAGTAAAAATAAGTATCAGCGCCCCCCCATCCAGTTGAATATAAAGGAGGTGGTTGGCTGGTTTACACTGGCATGAGCATTCAGATTCAAAAATGTTTTTTATTCATGCACAGAGAAAGAAAAACTAATGATATATAAGCTGTTTACCACAGATGTACATGAAATGGAACCAAAGGAAGCAAGAGTGTTTATAGATAGAGAATGCACTCCTCTGTTTTACCCCTAAGTAATTCATTCATTCATACATTCATCCATCCACCAATTCATTCGTTCATCCATCCATTCATTCATCCATCCATCCATTGATTCATTCATTCATCCATTCATTCATTTATCCATCCATCTATTCATTCATCCATCCATCCATCAATCCATTAATTTATCCATCCATTCATTCATTCATCATCCATCCATCCATTCATTCATCCATCCATCAATCCATTAATTTATCCATCCATTCATTCATCATCCATCCATCCATCCATCCATCCATCCATTCATTCATCCATTCATTCATTCATCCATCCATCCATAAATTCCATTCATTCATTCATCCATTCATTCATTCATCTCCTGAACTGTTTTATCCTCGTGAGGGTTGGTGGTACTGGATCTTATCCCAGCTGCATTTTGGGGTGAAGGCGGCGTACACTCCTAGCAATTTAGATCAAACAATGAACCGAATTAAACCAATTAATCTATTAAGTAAATCAATAAATACTAAATAAAACTGATCTCCCAAAACAGACAGAAAATTATGTCCTAAAAATATTCAACTTTGCCTGTTATCAGTGTAAACCTTTAATTAGTTTGATGTATAAAACACTTTTGCATGTCATTTATACTCACTACTGCACCTGACTGAGCACTTAAATAACTTCAATAACAAACATGATTAATCCTTTCTTTTGAAGGTTTTGTATTAATCATCGTTCCTATCAAATAAAGCATTAAATATAAATACTAGCACATACAACTGTTTTTCTTGTGTCCCAACATGTATATTATTGCTTTTTGTATTTATCCAAATAATCTGACTCAAACAAACACGTTTTTTGAGTAATTTTTAGTTTAGTAAGAATTGCTTTTTATATAAGTTATTATGCTTTTGTGCACGGAGTCTTGTAAATACATCATATGCTTTTTGGAATTAGAAAAAAAAACCTCTAAAGTATTTTAACAGACTCAGGTTTATGGTCTGTTTTATAGTTATTGTATGGATCAGTGGGACGACAGCTGGTAATGTCATCCTTTTTCTCCCTCTCACAAATACACTGTTGTCCATAAAGACTGTTTTGTTTTCAGACACATTGTTGTTTTTATTCACATTTATCCACATAAGTAACTACTTTTAACCCGGTGCAATAATTACATACTGAGTCCCAGTTCAACAATAAATTTGTCCTGAGAAGAAGTAAAAATATTTTATTCCATCTTTAACAGTGTGCATGTGTATTCACATGGTGTTTCTGCAGGGCTTCTGTGGTTTTTGACTCTGTACAAGTGCTTTATAACCTAGAGCAGGGGTGTCTAATAACATAATAATATATAAATAATGTCAACTCCAAACTTTTCTTTATGTTTTAAAGTGAAAAAAGTAAAATTACGCTATGAAAATATTTACATCTACAAACTATGCTTTAAAACAATGTGAATAATATGGACAAATAGTGTCATTTTAACAATATTCTGCTTCAGTTTATCATTTTCACATGTACTTTATAACTTATGGATCACAGTGGAGCTACAACTACACAAAACATTCAATAACAGTTGATAATATTGTTAAAATGTCGCTTCTCTTGAGACATTTTAGGTTCATATTTCCTCAGATTATTCATGTTTTGCAAAATTATACTTTATTTTTGTGTAAATACATGAAAATATTTAAAGAGTTGTGAGTATTTATTAGATATTATGGTAGTATTTTACCAATTTGACCCACTTGATATTGAATTGTTCTGTCTATGGCCCCTGAACTAAAATGATTGTTAATATCTTAGATTATTTTTAACATTTCACAAAGTCATCACAAGGGCCAGACTGGACCCTTTGGCGGGCCAGATTTGGCCCCTGGGCCGCATGTTTGACACCCCTGGGTTTCAGGTTTAATAAAACCTTTGCATTTGATCTCTTTTGGAATTACAGCTCTTATTGTCTCTGTCATTGATCTAATTTTCAGTAGCAGCTGTTTTGTTTTTGTTTTTTAATGAAAAGGCTCACTTAATATGCACACAATCTGTTTGTGAAGACAAGACTGGAAGTGATGAGGAGTTAAATGAAGAAACTCAGAATGCACTCACACAGATGATATCTAAAGGTTCTCTTGTCTTAATAAATTGATTCTTTAACCCATAAAGACCCAAACATCCACCATCAACCAAAACCATTTAATCATGTAAAATGTTTAATATCTGTTGATCCATTAATCCTAAAAATACATGTCAATAATTGGTGTAAAATGCAGTTTTTTGTATTTTCACGGTCATCAGATATGACCCATTTGGACATTCAGGGGCTCCGTAGTTACCATGGAAACACCATCATCTTCTACAACACTGTTTCACCAGTAAAACCCATGGAGTTGGATCAATGACAGTAGATGGACACATTTGTTTTTATGTTCAGTTAATGATAGATTTGATTGAAAAAGTCACTTTTTCTAAAATGTTTGATATAATAACCCTCAACTTTACTAGAAAATTACATATAATAAAATACACGATTCACACAAAATACAGAACATGGTGATAAATCACTTAAGAATGGTTAAATACAGAGACTAAATCATTTGGAAACTGAGACAAATGTCACACCGGGTCCTTATGGGTTGAAATGTTGAGGGCCTCATTAAGCAGCTTACATGGACATCAGCTGATGAAAACACTAATTCAACAGTCTTTCTATCTTTGTGCTGCTTCTTTCCTTAACCCATAAAGACCCAAACATCCACTGGCGATTAAAATTATTTACTGATCTAAAGAGTTTAATATCTGTTCATCCACTAATCCTATCCAAAGAAGTAAATAATTGGAGTGAAATGCAGTTTATCTTCTTTTCATGGTCATCAGATATGACCCATTTGGATGTTCAGCGGCTCCATAGTTACCATGGAAACACTAATCTTCTACAACATTGATTCACCAGTAAAACCCATTGAGTTGGATCAATGACAGTGGATGGAAACACTGGGTTTATGTTCAGTTAATGATAGATTTTACTGAAAAATTCACTTTTGTTTCAGTTTTCTTTGTTTCTGATGTAATAACCCTCAACTGTAAACTAAACTTTTATTAACATACTGTCGCGACTGGTGCTAAGGACGTGAACCCAAATGCAGAGGACGACAGGAAACAGCAGAGATACAGGAAAAACAGTTTATTGAACGAACAAAAATGAGACTTATTCTCAGGGAAATCCAAGCACCATGGTGAAAGGGCAGTCCAAGGTCAGTTTCTCCAGAATTTAGTCAGCGAGGCAAAGGTATTGGTTCGGGGGGCAGGTGAGAAGAAAAGTTCAAAATCCAGAAAGGCAGGTAAACACGGGCTGAGGTACAGGCTGGGGTCGGCAGAGGCAAGGTCTCGAAGGTGTGGGTCAAAACATAGATCAAACTAGGAAAAACGCTGGTAAGTTACTCAGACAAAACTGGTACAAACTGGCAACAAGACACTGACAGGACAGGGTTTAAATACACATGAGGAGAGGGAGACAACAAGACACAGGTGAATCACATCACACAGGTAGGAAAAATCAGGGAACAGGAAGTAAAGACACACAACATGACATATGAGGGAGATTACAAAATAAAAGAGGAAGACAATGTGACAAAACACTAATGGCAAGGGACAGACATGGCACATACAGGATCAGTACGATACATATGGGGGTAAATTTTCACTTAAAAATGCAAAATAAAGAGGATTATATTAGAATAAATAGTAACAAATCATTTGAGACAAGGTAAACAATAGGGGGAAAATTAATCAAGAATCAAATAGTTCTGCCAAAGGAGACATAGTATGATATTCAAGGCTGATCGTAGGCTCTGGGTTTAACAATTCACACTAGGTCTGGAGTTTCTATCTGGGAAAAACAAGATGTGTTTGGGAATGAGAGACCTTGGGCAGTTGTTTACCTGCAGACTGTTGATACCCAGTTCTGGGTCAGACTGGAGTCAGGAAAGAGGATCTGACATGTATGAACAAATGACACCAGTAACTCAACTTATGAACAGTGGCATGAACATATGAAGAGCTCTTTTCCAAAATACTATATATCCATTTTCAAAAATTAAGTGTTTTTATTGTCTTTCTCTGTCAATATCACTGAAATATATGTTATAATGCTTAAAATTGTTATGGAAATAGCAGAAAACATTAACCTAGTTCCAATTTTCCTGATGCATTCTTAAAATCAGGTTGTAAAAAATAAAATAAAATTTAAAAAATTGGAATTAAATGGCTTTTATAGCCTTTTGGAAAACGGCTCTTCATATCATTTCTGTTCAAATGATGTTTTAAGTTACATAACGTTCACATATATTCACAAATATCTTCAAAACCAAATATTGGATGAAACCAGACATCCTGAAGCACATCTCCAAATGTCCAAATGTTGCTGTAGATGTTTACAGCACAAAACCATCCTGCATGTAACTGTTAATATTTGACCCTGAGTAAATAACAGAATGTAGGGTAAAAAAAAAAAAAAAAGAAAGAAAAAGAAAAATATGGTGTTTTTTGACATTAGTGATGTAGCTGAACCTTCGTCTGTTTGATCAGATGTACTTAACCATCTCAGCCATAACAGTACGAAGAATATGGTTAAAGACTGTGCATACATTTATTAAAAAATTTTAAAACAGTGTTTTTATAGGGTTTCTCAGATTTCCAAAAATGACATCTTAAATCTTAAATCTTGAATAATTGTTACAAGGTTATTAAACAGAGCAAGCAAAACAAAACAAACATAAATGAATAAATAAATAAAATAATAAAAATAAAACATAGTAATCATAAAATTAAATAGATAGATAAATAAATAAATAAATAAATAAAATTCAATAAGGAATAGTACAAACTTTATGATTCTGTCTTTCACACACATACACAGACACACAGAGACACACACATACACACGCTCAGATTTTCAAAATAAAAGCCTCCTTAAAAATGTTCAATAATGCCCTTTAATAACTATATGCATCTAAAAAAATTACCCAAAATACATTTTTCGGGGTGCAACATTGATGGTTAACGTTTGGCATCATAGTAGGTACGTGCACCTGAGGTCCCGCCCAATGCTGCTTGCAGTTTTAAGAAAAATAAGTGTAATTTGAACAATATTCTGTTTCAGTTTACTAACTTTTAGGTCACAGTGGATCTAAAAAATACACAAAACATTTAGAAACAGGTAGAATATGGGTCAAATTCCATCCAAGTCTCTTAAGAAATTTCAGTTTATTCACTTTTTTTGTGAAAGAATAACACACAAATGTAAACATTTTCATGTAATTTTGCTTTTTTGACACTAAAACAAAGCATAGGTTATTATGATGGTATTTTACTGCTTCTGATCCACTTCAGACTGAATTAGCCTGAATGTGGAACCAAAACTAAAATGATTTTAATGTCCTTGATTGATCAAATTCTGATACAAATTCACTCCATGCACCAGACTGGAGTCTTTGGCGGCCCGAATATGGTTCCCGGGCAACGTGTTTGACACTTGTGTTGTTTCCATGGTAACTACAGAGCCTCTGAATGTCCAAATGGGTCATATGTGATGACCATAGAAAAATATAAAGACTGCATTTTAAAACAATTATTTACATGGACTGATATGATTAGTGGATCAACAATTATTTAGCTTTTTATATCAAAAGTAATTTTTTTTTTTTTTTCATTTTTGCTGGTGGATATTTGGATCTTTATGAATTAAAGTGTAAACCATAGATTCTATTGTGCTGAAGAATTTGATTAGGATGACTAATGGTAGAGTTTATATACGGCAACAAAAATGTGCCTTATTTGAAAGTAAAATGACATTAAATAATAGGTTTTAAGTATTATATATTCAAATACACAAATATATGCTCTCAAGTGTTTGCTTTTTCGCCTCAAGACGTTAAGATTGACAGGTTTTGAAATTCAGGCCAAATTCATTAAATAAAAACTCATTACGTTTTGTTTCATTTACAAAAGCAGAAATTAAATGAACATCTTTCTGGGATTTAACATGAGGTTTTGTGTTGAATAATTTGTCAGATTGTAGCAGAAGATGCCCCGGATTCTGTTCATCCTGAGAATTACAGACTTCTGTTCCACTCAGTTTAATTTTATTAATGCAAAACAGTCTCACAAATCACACTTTTACCTCCTCAGATGAAAACAAAAGAGTCTGAGTCTCCAGGTGAGACACACTTAAATTCTTGACTTGAGTTAAAATTGATATTATTAGATGAATTTTTGTGCAATATGCCTGACAGTTGTACAGATTTTTTTCTTCTTTTATTCCATGAAATCACCTGATTCTGCCTTTGTTTCCTGAATCATGTTTTGTGCAGCAGGAAACACAGAACAACCTGCAGTGTTTACAAAAAACATCATCTACTGCTGAAAATTCTACTCGCCAAAAACCTCGAAAAAACCTCACACCAGAACATTCTCAACAAACAAATTCTTGAAAAACTGAAAAACTCTTCTTAAAAATGTTTTTATGCACCATCATCTGAATAAAATCACAAAGGAATAACTGCACACGGAGATCATAACTGGTGGATTTTCCTTTTTCTGTATAAAAATGTAAATACAAAGAGATTAATTTTATGTATTGTTTTGATACTATGATATGCAAAACACCACAATTTATAAATAAAATTAAAAAAAATAGGTTCAATAATCTCAGATTGCACTAACTAACTTTGTTCATTTTAATTTATTATGGTACTAAATCAAGACAATCAACCAGAATTAACAAAAATAATTAACAAAAAAATAAGCAGGAAAGACATTAAAATATTTTTGCAACATGGATCTGATCATAAAAAGAACTGATTCGTGTTTATAGTTCTGTTAAAAAGAGTATTTTAAAATGATAAACGATAAGTATAATAATGTTGGACACCCTTGGTTTGCAAAAGTTAACAGTTTCTGAGATAAAACATGAAGAATCACTATTTTTGTTTACACATTCAGAAAAAAAAACAAAAAAAAAACACCAGTAATATTTCATCTGCCTCCATTTCCAGAGGATGAATTACCCTCTGATTTATGAGCGCATCACACCGGCCATTCTCCTCCCATAGGTAGCTGCATTCTTCCGCAGCTGACATTTTTGTCCAAAAGCCAAGATTTACCGTCTCAATTAAAGTATTACTGAGTTCTAACACATAAATGGAAACGCATTTACTAACTACAAAAAGTTGGCAGCAACATTTCTGTGGACACTGATGATCTTCACCTGCCAAATCTGGGGTGAAATCTTCATTAAATCTAGTGTAAATATTATTTTTAGTGGCTGTGATTGCTGTCCTTGGCATTAATCAATCCTCAGGTTCAGTTGAGGTGCAGGAAAGTATTTTTATTAACCCATAAACACCCAAACAGCCACCAGCGACCAAACTCATCTACTGATATAAAATGTTTAATATCTGTTAATCCACTAATTCTATCAATATGTGCAAATAATTGGTGTAAAATGCAGTTTATTAGATATGACCCATTTGGATCCGTGGAGTTGGATCAATAACAGTGGATGGACACACTGAGTTTATGTTCAATTAATGACAGATTTGACTGAAAAAGTATATTTTTCTGCAGTTTTTTTTCCTGTTTTTGATACAATAACCAGTTGTGGCTCAGCTGATAAAGGTGGCCGTCCACTGACTGAATTGGTTCGAATCCTGGCTATGACTATTCACATATCAAAGTGTCCTTGAGCAAGACATTGACCCCTAAATTGCTCCCAGTAGGGTCTGGCAGCGCCTTGAATGGCAGCAGCGATCTACTGGTGTATGAGTGTGAATGTGTGAGTGTGAGGTTTTGTAAAGTGCAAATGAATGTAGAAAATGTGTTATATAAGTGCAGTCCATTTACCATTTAACTTTACTCTGGTGCTTTTATGAACATCTACATGGTCAGTGAATTAAATATAGGAAAATACAAGATTTTGACTGAAAAAAAAAAAAGCAAAATAAAGAGGATAATATTGTAATAAATGATGATAAATTATTTAAGAATGGTTAAATAGAGGGAACTGCTGCAAAATTACCACTGGGTCTTTATGGGTTAAACTAATTTAATGTTAAATAGAATTATAGAATAAATAGATGTATAGATGTATAGATAGATAGATAGATAGATAGATAGATAGATAGATAGATAGATAGATAGATAGATAGATAGA
>JAPSES010000211.1:14895325-14909149 GCA_029822895.1 Maxillicosta whitleyi | reverse complement strand
AGTGTTTCCACTGCCTCTGAGCCCAACATTTGTAAATGACTTTATCCCCAGGGCAAGGCAAGACCTTGTATCATATAGTGAATCTGTTGAATTAGTTTATGCAGATGTGAGTAGCTGCTTGTTTGCATGGACCAGGGAGAGTTGACCTGAGCTGTTTTGACATGTTAACTGTTCAATACCCAGTGTTTGGCCAATGAGTGTTCAAATAATCTGTTAATGAAGATGTATTTTTCTAGTTTTGGAAACTATTGACGTGCCATTAAAGTAGACACAGACACACACACTTAACATATACACGATAAACTCATCTTGTTTCTCTTATTTTCTGTTATCACTATCCCTTCTTTGTGTATGAGAACTTTTTCACAAGTCTCTTGATGAGAGCGTGCATTTTATGTGTGAATGTCAAACTGTTAGATCGGTCCTAATTTAGTTTATTATGAATACAACCTTCTGTTTTCTCAGAACCTTTATGCTAGTATTTGATATAATAGTTTTATGCCATTTGAAAATTTACTTTACCACTGCTAAGTGTGTGTCTACTTTATTAAATAGGTTTAATCCTCAAAGACCTAGACCAACACACACACACACACACACAGCTTAACATATGAACAATGTTTAATATCTTTTGAACCACTAATCCCATCAGTGTGCTTTCAGAGGTCAGATAAAGTAGAGATTCAATTGTTTGGACATTTAGAGGCTCAGTAGTGAACATAATTACACCATCCTCTTCTGTAGTTTCATTCATTAAAGAAACCCTATAGTTAGCTCCTCTGAGCCAATAATGTCTGTAACTTTCTCAGGAAAGGTTAGATGTTGACAGAAAATCTAAGTAAAATTTTTGAAAATCTGTATTAAGACCCTGTTTTAATTTACAGTAAATATAACATCCCATTTCTATTGTTATTTCATTTAACATTCTGGTATGTTCATCCATTTGTAGTCAAAGCAAGAGTAAAATTCCGAATTTAGCATATTTAACTTCTACGTATAATACTGATATTATGAAGATAGAAGAGTCGGGTCTTTGAGAGTTAAACAAAATAAACTGATGCAAATAATAAAAATGGGGTTGGTCAGAATAATATATGTACTGTGGTTAGAAACGTTAAGCTTTTGGTGCAATTTTTTAAAGAACAAGCCGAAACAGAGGTTTACTTCAGTTCGGTGATGGAGACTTCACTGCTGTATTTACAGATTTAACAGAGAATATTGGATTCAGCATAAATACTATTGCGACTCGTCCCTGTCTTGGTGTTATCAATTAAATATTTAAAATTAGGTTTGTATTAATGTGGCAAAGCATGCAGGTTTCTTTTTATGTAGAGTTTTATCAGCACTAGCTGCCAGATGCTGTTACAATCAGAATCTAAATTTATATCCTTGTTATATGCTCGACTTTATGACAGAACTGTGTTTTGTCACTGTTTTATGAAAATGTGTATTTTTGAGCTGTTTGGGCTCACACTGATATGCAAAGAGCTGGCTCTATTGGCATGTAAGCTAACAGTACTTAACCCTGTGTACTCGCACTCGCTCACACATAAAGGATTGGATTCCAGTGTGTCGGACTTCCAGGAAACCTGGCCCTCAATATTTTTATTACGAGTGATTAGCGATGATCCTGCTGTCTGAGTTTTTATCTTGTGCTGGGCTCACTGATGGCAGCTGGTGTTTGTGTTAGCTGGTCAGGAATCAGAAAATGCCAGAGATTTCAGCCAATTATATGCAGTATGTAATGACTTTTCTTTTTTTGAGCATTTTGCTTGTCTACTACTTCAGATGAGTCTCTTTTTTTGATCATCGGGCATGCCAGGAGTTAAAAGTTATCTGCATTGAGGTTGTTTTTATGTATGAAACGATGTTGTGCCAAACGTGTCAATGCAATAAGGTCTTATACACTGTGGGGTTTCGGTCTTTCCTGATCTGAGCTGTGGGAAAGGCCTCGTCTGCTGTGGTGCATCTGAACTCTTAGCTTTACACTGGTAATAGACAAGCCAAGAGAGATCCTCTGTGCTGCCTCCTGCAGCAGACAGCGCAGTGTTCATGTAGCTGAGGAACTAAAGTAGCAAAAGGAAATTGTGGGACTTTGAATCACACCTTCCGATAAATGTGTACACCTATGAAAAATGAGTTTCACCTGATGTGTATGTATCTACTTATGGTTTGCCTTAGTGTCTGCTTCTGTCAAATGATAAAAACAAAGCATTTTACTGTTAACATGATTAAGTACATTTTGTTCTTTAGAAACAGACATTTATGTGATCTTTTACTATTTGAATTTTGCCATGAGCCATGAATTTATGTGGCTCTGTCTGTGGGTGGGGTGTAAGATTATGTGGGTCCTGATTATCAAATGACAAATACAACTGCTGCAAATAAAACAAGTACTTTATTTCTGGTATTGTCTGAGAAGTCAATTTGTCTTATCTTTGTGTCAATGTCATTGTGCAGACCATTTGGTTTAATACATTGTACAAGGAAGAGTTAAATGTATAACATGACACTATAACTGCTAAACTGTGCAACCGTATGATTGTGATTAACTGTACAGATCTACAAGAAAATATCTGATTGTTCTTTACATTTAGCGTGCAAATCAGTGTGATGTTTGTTTTGGCCACCAAAAGCAATCATTCAATACACCTGAGAAACACAAGGACAGGACATCACATCTCTGTGCTGAGGACAGGCTGTGATCTGAACTCTGTAGTCTGTAAGAGCTTGAAACTGCCCAATAAGTTCAGAGACCTGTGGCCGAGTGTCCAGTATCTCCAAATATTCCAGATCCTTCAGCTGGTGAAGGCGTAAGAAATCTCTGGGTGGCACATGCTCATGGCGTAGCTTGAGACTTTTGAGTTTTGGAAAAAGCTGTGGGATTTGAGCAGTGTGCGTTCCAAGATGTGAGGGCCAGGGGTCGACGTGAAGGTGGAGAAGGTTTGGTACCTGCGCTGCTACAGCTGCCAAGTCCTTGAAAGATATTCCGGCAACGCAGAGTGTGAGACTGGTCACTGTGGCTGGAATAGATGAGATGTACTCGGTGACAGGCCAACCTCTGACTACGACAAAGGTTGACAGGTGAGGTAGGTCACTCAGCCAGGTCCTCAGCTGACACACAGATGGACCCATTCCTGGTGCCTCGTGATGTGAGTACTTGTAGAAAACAGCCAAGCTCTTCAGGCCAGGCACCAGCTTCATTGTATGTTCTGGTAATGATACATCTGTGTAGTCAATAAGCTCCAAACTAGACAAGAGTGGGACAGTTTCTAAAGGATGTGGATCTGGTCTGAGTTTGGGGGTGTTCCATGAATGTCGTACTAACAGTGACAGATGCTGCAGGTTGGGCCGACAGGAAAGTATGTGGTGGAGCATCCAGGTACAGTCATCAATGATTTTCCGCATATGGTAAACAAAAGATGTGAGGCTTGAAAACTTGGAAAGAGAAAAAATGAGCCCCTGAAGTGTTTTCGTGGAATCAACATCACACAGGCTGAGATGTGTGAGCTGCTTATGCTGGGGTAGAACAAAACCACACCGTATGAATGAACAGCAGCCCCTAACAGACAGTCGCTTTAAATTGGGGAAGCGTGTTAACCAGTGCATGTTTTCTCTGGAGAATCCATCTATGACCAAGGTGGACAGAGCAGGGAGCCCCAAGGACAGGTGGAGCCAGTGCTTCGGTCTGCGGCTGCGCAACACAGCAGAAGAGACTTTCCTACGGCGGAGAGTGGCCCAGAACTGGTTGTTGTAAGAGCCATCTGGAAAAGTCAAAATTACAGTCCAGTGTTTCCACAGTGATACGTGGTCAACAAGTTTCTTGAAATACCTGCACGATGCCCGTACGCTGGACTTGTCTTTCACGGACAGATAATGGAACACAAGGCTCCAGACCTCCGACGGAAGTTGAACCGGAGGCTGGAACATCACTGTGCCAACACGATACAATACACGACAGTTGTACACTTTTTTCTTTTGGCAATTTACACTAAAACGCCATCCTTAAAGTCATATGCGGAACTGTATGACAACTCAAGCCAAGCAATGACTTCTACTTCTTCTTGTTCCTGTAGTTCATTGGCAGTTGGAAAGCCAGCTTGATGGCGCATTACCGCCACCTACTGGACTGGATGGTGGAACAAAGTTGAAGCAGGAAAATAAACAAACAAAAAACCTAACTAAATCTATATGACGCCTACTTCTTCAACTTTTGCTTTTAATAGTGGTTGGCAGCCAACTGAAAGGTACCTACTGTACTGGAATGTAGATAGGAGATAAAAAGAGAAGAAAAAAAAACCAAAATAAAAATAGTATACCGAGGATAGCTACTATAATCTATTCATCAATCCTGTTTCATTTAGAAAGGAGACAATGATTTTCCACATGTTTGAGGAGGGAGCCCCTAGAGGGTTTGTTAAAGTAAAGTCTTGTCTATGGTCTCTTAACCATGTTAAATCACCTCTTACTCACCCATATTTATTACAGTGAATCAGAACATGTTTAACAGTTTCTGGGTTATGACATTGATTGCATAAACCATTTGGGTGTTTCCTTATTTTTTACAGTGAGTAGTTGAGTTCTGAGTGGCCTATTCTTAAAGAGTAAATGTTTTTTCTTCCTTTGGGTTTCTGCCCAATGTCCTGGACAAGCCAACATTTTTCTGAATAAGGTATAAATGTCCTCCAGTATCAGATGTATCCCAATGTTCCTGCCAAATGTTGTGTACTTAGTTCTTTATGATGGATTTTGTTTCAGATTTGCTAGTTGATACTACCAGGTCTATTACAGGCAATTTTAGGGAGCTTTTAGACAGCGTGTCTACTAATGAACTTATTTCCTTCCACAGGAACATGAGCAGGAACCCACAGGAAAGAGGTTTTTACACCCCTGCTGTACAGGGAAGTTGTACAAACTGTCCTGTCTACAGTCAGATTCTCCAGACATGATACTCTGTAGTGGTGAAAGGTTGTCTGATGCAATAACTATCCTTTATTTTTTATTTTTATTTATTTATTTATTTTAAGTTTTTTGCAGCCCATTCCAGTGCTAGATGAATTGCAATAAGTTCAGTAGTAAGTACTATGAGATGATCTGTAAGCCTCCTCTTGACAGTCACCCCACCTCATAGTGAGGGATGACCAATATGGCCAGTATGTCCACTCTGTCCTTTAACCCATCTGTAAATATGGAAAAAGAGACTGTGGTGACTTTTTGGGTTTCTTTTTCAGTTTTTGGTGCAGATCTATATCTAGAGGAGCCATTACAAACTTTCATGGGGCTACAGGTGGCAGAGCTCACTCAGGCCAGAAAGGTAAGCCTTAGTATTTCCTATCCAACCAAAACTAAAATAGTCAGTTTTACATTTACTGAATAAGCCAACATGACTTTCAGTCGCCGCAGTTGAAGTGGCAGTTCTCCCAATTCAGTCTGCATAGCAGCAACATTGTTTTGATAGCCCTTCAACAAATTTATAGGGCTTGGGCCTATGTGATTAGTTACCATAATCTAAATTAAAATGCATTTGAAGAATTTAATTTTTAAAAAGTAAGTGTATGGCTGCATTATTTGACTTATGCCCCTTCTCCTCTCTGTTCATGTAGAAGTAAATTAATCGATTTTTCCGCACAACTTTTAAAGTTTTTAAACTTTCGAGGTGTTGAATGTTTTGTGTTGTATTGCATGTAAGTGTAATAACATCAGCTATGAATGTACTTAGAACAAAAGCTATTAAATCTGGTTACTATCTTAACTGGAGGGGTGATACTGACAGACGCTGCAGTGGATAGAACTGACACATCAACACTCCAATCACCGTAAGGTTCCGCCCTTTACTCGTCTCTGATTGGTCACTTATTTCATATAATACGGTCTTACGCCCTTGTGCTTCCTCTTTCTTTCACGCGACCCTAACGCGCTGTAAGTGTGCTCCATCGGTGCTGTTTAATAAGGTTAAAATGTGGTGTTTTATTAAATACTAACTACATAATCTTACGTAAAGCTCAATAGTTTTGTCTTTCGTCCTAAAAACCGTGTACTGTATGGACCTAAAAGTCCTGTTTCTCGGCACATTGGCACGCGGCCTGGGAAATGATTGCTAACTGTTAGCCGGCTAGCTTTAGCCGACGGCCACATGTAATGTAATTGTGTCATGTTTAATGTTGTTTTTTTTGCTATATAAAGGAAGCATTGACTAACTGTTGTTTTCCTATATTAGATACAAACCTTGTCTTTAAACCGGCTGTTAAGCGATCCTTGGAAGCACTGCAAAGATGCCCAGGGAAGACAGGGCCACGTGGAAGTCCAGCTATTTTATGAAAATCATCGTAAGTATGAAGTCTTCATTGAAACTTAGTGCATCTCATTTGTATTAAATGAGTCTTTATTTAGTTGAGTACACGGCAAGTTATCTATTTTAAACAATTGTATCCCTTTTCTTACAGCAACTCCTGGATGACTTTCCAAAATGCTTTATTGTGGGTGCAGACAATGTGGGATCCAAGCAGATGCAGGCTATTCGTATGTCTCTGCGTGGCAAAGCTGTGGTGCTGATGGGTAAAAACACCATGATGCGCAAAGCTATCCGTGGTCACCTGGAGAACAACCCTGCCCTTGAAAAGTGAGTTTGACTTTATTCAAAATCTAAAGATTTCACAGTGCAGGACTTGTTACAGTACACCTTGTGCGGTAGTGTGCTGTCGTTCCCCCTGCAAACAGAAACCTGTTTCCAGCTATCCCTGTTTGTCTGCATCCTCCGACAACCAGGGACGCAAGGTCTCAGACAGAGGATCTGTAGTAATGGCGTACTCATGTGCCTTAATAGTTTGTATTGTGGTTTTACAGGCTTCTGCCTCACATCAAAGGAAATGTGGGCTTTGTCTTCACCAAGGAGGACCTGTGTGAAGTCAGGGACATGCTGCTGGCCAACAAGGCAAGTTGTGTTTTACAATGGTAACCTGGCAAAATTGTTATGCCACAACCAAAAACATTGCTTGTTTGTTGTTCATTTAATTTGAGTTGAACCCTTTACTATATTTTGGCATTCATGATTTTCCTTAAATGCAGTATTATATCACTACAAATCAATATTACTAAAAATAGTCAAACAAGGTCCATACAACTCCAGTTGCATCCAAGTGTTAACTGGAAACTATTTTTCAGGGTTCAGTCTATTGGGCTTTTCTTAATTCCCCTGGATGTAAAACTACAAACTCTTTATGTTCAAGCATGTAGTAAATATTCATACTTCATTATTGTAAGTGCAACTGCATTAAAGGAGGATGTGAAAAGCTCACAAATTTGAATCTGACCTCAGCCTAATGTGGCAGTATTAGGCCTTGTAACAATATGCAGGTTAAGTTACAGCTCAGCTTGTTCAGTGCTGAATTGTCGTTCCCCCTGCAAACATTAACATGTTTCCAAGCTATCCCTGTCTGTCGTTACCCTGGTAGCCGGGGACGCAAGGTTTCAGACATGTTTTTAACCCGTTTCTTAAACTATAAGCAGTCATGTGACTTGGAATTAGATTGAATTCTAAACATGACTAAAATGCACTTTAAATCTCAGGTACCTGCAGCTGCCCGTGCTGGAGCCATTGCCCCCTGTGAGGTGACTGTGCCAGCCCAGAACACTGGTTTGGGTCCTGAGAAGACCTCTTTCTTCCAGGCTCTGGGTATCACCACCAAGATTTCTAGGGGAACCATTGAAATCTTGGTAAGTTCAGTACTCTTTACAATTACAATTTCACTATCACTTTTGGGGTTTGTTATCCCTTAAAGGTGGAATTGATACATTAACAAGACATCTTTCTCTTCAGAGTGACGTCAACCTGATCAAGACTGGTGACAAGGTTGGTGCCAGCGAGGCCACACTCCTCAACATGCTGAACATCTCTCCATTCTCTTATGGACTGCTTATTCAGCAAGTGTATGACAACGGCAGTGTTTACAGCCCTGAGGTTCTTGATATCACTGAGGAATCTCTGCATACAAAGTTCCTGGAGGTGAGATGCAGTGTTTGTTTGAAATGTTTGAGTGATTTAAGTCACCTAGGTTCCATTTTGCATTTAATATTGTGTGATTTCTTTAGGGTGTAAGGAACATTGCTAGTGTGTGTCTGGAGATTGGCTACCCTACATTGGCCTCTGTCCCTCACTCCGTCATCAATGGCTACAAGAGAGTCCTGGCTGTCGCTGTGGAGACTGATTACTCCTTCCCCCTTGCAGACAAGGTATGACTCAAATGCACATGGAATCTCATGTTCTGGCCAGACAGACATTTCGTTTCATTTCAAATGATACTTGAAATTGGATTTTAATTGACACATAGCAGTCTCAAACTAAAGCCACAGTTGCCTTTAACTCGATTGCTTTAAATTGAAAGTGAACATTTGACTTCTCTTCACAGGTCAAAGCTTACCTGGCTGACCCGTCTGCCTTCGCTGCTGTTGCAGCCCCTGCAGCAGCATCTGAGTCTGCTGCAGCTCCAGCTGCTGCTAAGGAAGAGGTCAAGGAGGAGTCTGAGGAATCTGATGACGACATGGGCTTCAGTCTGTTTGACTAAATCAAATGGCACCAGAGTAAAATCAAGTCTCAATAAAACTTTTACACTTATGTGCTCTGTGTGAAGTTGTGTTTTTCACTGACTGTTGCCTTGCATGTTTTCCATTATGGCCTAAATATGTCAGACTAATGAGAAAATGAGTGATGGTGAGATTAGATTTTAAGAGCTGAATGCTGTTCAAAACTATCAATTAAAAATGTATTTTAAGCTCTAATATTACTGTAATGTCAAACTATTAGTGTTGCCAAAATAATGGCCTAAGTAATTAATTGTCATTGTTCGGAAATGATCATGCTTTAAAACTTATCAATAGGATCACTATAAAATATGATATTAAACTGATAAGGTGACCAGACTGGGAAATATTTATAGCTTTAAACAGCCCATACACAATTGCCAAATGAATAAGGGACTAAAAGGTCTCAAGGTGTTTGATCAGATTTGGTAACTCATGTTCTATGTATTTAAATGTTAAATGTGTTAAGACTGGCAAACTTAATCTAATTCCGTGTTTGAACCAAACGTTGAGTAAATGTGACAAACACTAACATACTGGGACGAAGTGTTAGAACCTGGCCTGGGTTGTGGTACTGCAGATATCAGAACACTTATTGTGAAAAGGGACCGGAAGTGGTGCTGTACTGGCGGAAGTTGGAAGTGGGCGACGGATGCGTAGCAGACGGCTACAAAACCCCCACTATGGCTGAGGTACGATATTTTAGGTGTTTATTTGTCTCAAAATAAAATATGATGTCTTTTGGTTAAAGTTATTGCGTTATTTTCGGTGGTATGTGTTTTGGATGCTGTTAAACACTAACGTCGCTACATTTACCCGCTGCGTTGATGATTCAAGCAAACGTAAGCTAATGTGTTATTAGCAAATTAGCTGTTAGCATAACCGAAGCGTCATTTCTTACTGTACTAGAACATCCTGCGTTTGTGTGAAGAAAGTGGCAGTTGTCATCGCTTTGTATGTACACAAGCAAATAAATTAGATAGTTTGATGTTCATCAATCATACTATAGCTGTTGCTTTTAGTAGAATTTGTCTTGTCTACCCGCCCCGATTCCCGTCTACTTGACATGCTGCTGTTTGAACAGTAGATGCCACTGTTGAAATGCTAATGATTCATGCAAAACAGAAGCTCTTTTTTTTTTTAATCTTTGTTTCAGACTCACAGCTTACAGGACCTTCAGCAGCCTGCTGTCTCCTCAAAGGTTTTTGTCCAGAGAGACTACAGTTCAGGAACCATCTGCAAGTTTCAGACAAAGTTTCCCTCGGAACTTGAGTCAAGAGTATGTACAGAGTTCACAAAGTTCATATTCTTAACCAGGAAACTAGGCTTTAGTTTGAAGACCTGATTTGCTACATTCTTTTGCTTCATCGTTTGTACATCAGGCTTTAGTGTTTCTACCCCGCTTTCTGGGGGAAATATCTTGGTAAAAGAACACGTAAAGTTGAAACATTTTTCTTCTGTAGATCAGTATTGGATTTAGTTTAATATGATGTATTCAAAGTCCAACCACAGTTAGGGCTTGAGGAAGAAGGGAACTCGTAAAATGTCTCAAATCCTTGTTCATTTCAATGATGAAGTTATTGTCATTATATTCTGTCATAAAACTTTGTGGACTTTGACAGCTCATGTGCTTCAGGAGTTTTTCTGTTCAAGTTCAGTACATTTAAGGCTTACCACGCATATCTATGTTTTGGAAGGATTTTGGGGACAAGCTGAAATAGGCCTACAACACATTTTGAGCCAATTAGAAAAATCAGTACCATATGTTAGAGATTGAGACCTTAATAAAATTGTCTGAAACAATTTAGTGTTTGTATGAGGTCTTGATTCATGTTCATATCTTGGAAGTAAAGAGAGACCCAATGCTGAAGAAAAGACATTGTTCTGTCTGATATTTATAGCATTTGAAGTAAAAAACAAAACAAAAAAAACACTTTTGTTTTTTTATAATTTTATTTGGAGGACAAATGCTCATGTGTACAATTTCTCATATATTCAATCTTGTGTGGTTTCAGGTTGATAAGCAACAATTTGAAGAGACAATCCAGACTCTAAACAACTTGTATGCAGAGGCAGAAAAACTTGGAGGAAAGTCTTACTTGGAGGGATGCCTTGCTTGTATAACTGCATATACAATTTTCCTCTGTATGGAGACTCACTATGAAAAGGTCTGTACGTCATACTCAAAATCTGTAGCACATTTCATCTTGGAAAAATGTGTGTGTGTGTGTGTATATATATATATATATATATATATATATATATATATTCATTCCTTTGTCAAAAATAGTCTGGATATGGAACCAGTTTTTGAGATACATAAATAAATAAATAAAGCATTCTTCACTGTATTGCAGTATTAGCCATATTTGATTGCTGACAACGGTCTGTATGCAATCTCAAATTGTCAGTTAGCAGTGCAACTCATAATTACCATGCGTTTTATTCTCGCTTTGTGTCTTAAAAATACAAAAAAATAATAATAACAGATGACAGTGAGACACAGTGGCTAAATTTAAATAAACATTTATTTCCTATGATGTCTTTAATGCCTGCCACACTTGTTGGCATTCATCTTTGGTTGACAGTCTTCATGAATGCATCTGCATCTGAAATGGCAAGTAATTGATCATATCACTGTACATGTCATGTGCTGCTATGTATGTATACAGGTGTTGAAGAAGATTGCCAGGTACATTAAGGACCAGAATGAGAAGATCTATGCTCCCAGGGGCTTACTGCTGACTGACCCTATAGAAAGAGGTCTCAGGGTTGTATCCTCAACTTGAAATCGATTATTTGATTGATAATTGACCTCACTGACTGAATCTATGTGTTTCATACATTATTGAATCTATGTTTATATGTGTTTACTATTATCTATTCATCTACATAAATGGAGCAACATAATTTAATTAATTTAACTACTTTGTTGATTGTCTACAATGTAATACTTTTTGTACATTTATTGTGCATGCGTGGCTGTATTTTCCTTAACTCACAACGTCTTAGGTTGAAATTACCATCTTCGAAGACAGAAGTATTGGCTCTGGAAGATAAAGAACACTGGGGTAGGGACATACTCAAAACTATTGTTATACATTGACTTCAATTCTTTGGAACTTCAGTTTGACAGTTTTCTAAAATAAATGTTTCAGGAGTTTTGTCTCTGTCATGTGTTGGTACATTTCACAGCGGGACATGTAATCCAAACATGAAGCAGAGATGACATTTAAAAACCTTACTGGCTTTTGTCTGTTTACGCTCTTAACAAGATTTTTTTTTTTTCTTCTTGGCTCCTTGTACAGGCTGAAGACTAAACAGATACTCCTCATCAATCTGGCAGCATGTGTTTGGATGTCTGCTTCACCTGAATGGCTGTATATAATATTGATTTCTTAATTTTCTCTGTTATTTATAAGTACTCTACTGTGTATCTCTTGTCACATGTTTATGTTCATAAATGTGTTTCATGTCTTTCTTTTTTATATATACACGAGGCCATATACAAATCATACTAGTTGTCAAGACTGGTTTTATTGAACAGTGCCCTTGTGTTAAATGCCATTTTATTAACACGGTTATCATGAGTGATTTAACTTAAGTGTATTTTTTGCCATCAGTTAAACAGTCTTTTTTTTTTAAAAGGGTGTGTAAAACAGTGTTTATAAGTTAGCTGTAGCCTTTTGTTGAGGCAATTTTTGTCTACCTGTGCATGAATGAGATTCTTTGGGGGAAAAGTGTGTGTTGTGAAACAAACATGGCAAGTTCTGGACTGAGGATTCTAAACATGGAGAATGTTTACCGAAAAGTCCATCACAAAATCATGATAATGTGACCATGTACCTTTAATGTTTCTTGTCATGTTACAACTGCACTAAAACTCATGTTATGTGTTTCTCAGATGATGAATTTCTTGCATTACGAATGTTATCCCCCTTTTACTTATCACAAAACACCACAGTAACCTTAAACTCTCCAAATTCCACAAATGAGTACTAGATTGTGTTTGATACAGGTGGTCTACTTTTCTTACAAATTATTCTGTTTTATCTAAATAAATATTTGTTTTTTTGTCTCAAAATGTGTTGCACTTTATTTGCCTTTGTTAGGGAGACGTGAAAGTATTACAGTTTCAAAAAGGTAAATACGTTTAAGTGTAAAAATCGACATTTCGTAAGAACGCGTCACATTTATATACAAAATGCTTTTATTTTGAAAAGAAACAGACCGGGAAAATTTCCTGGAAGATTGAATCCACTTCCGGGTAATGGATAATAGTAACTAGGTAGAACTAGCTAGCTCCAAAAGTACTGCGTACAGTTAAATGTGTTCTTTTTTCATTCGTGGGAATAGACTCACTGAAAATGTTACCAACTGAAGAGCAAAGCTGAATAATAATGGAAATAAGGGCACGCGTTCCCAGTGTACGGCTGTTAATGGTAATGAGGTCTGCTAGCTTAGAATAAAACAGTGTTGTACGAAACGAAAGCACAACATTACTACCTAATAATTTGCGTATATTAAATAACATGCAGGTATTGTTAGCGTGGATAACATTGCTAACCTTGTCCTGCTGAGTAAACACTGTTTTCATCTTGAATTTGTCTCAGGGTTTTAGTTTATTTTACCGTTAACTCAATTTAGGATTAACTTCGTTTCATTGCTCTGTCACTGGGACAACACCGTCTTTGTCCACCCTGGCTTTTCCCTGTTTTGATGGAATTTATCTCCCAAAGCAAGAAAATGAATTCTTGCATCTTGTCATGGAGGAATTGGAAACATACGAACAGAGGAACAAAAGCAAAAGGTAAGTCTGAGAACATAAGGGGAAAGGTAGAGCTTAAACCACTGCATCCGGCAGGTTTATTTTTGTTACCACTGTTGAAGTCATTCCAAATCGGGTTTATGTATTGCCAGTGACCCAAAATAGATGTCATTACATTTTGCGAACAGTAGGTCAAAGTTTCAGTTTCTTATGACTTGGTCTTGTGACTATTCAAAATGTTTTCCCCCCTATTTACTTATATTGGGCGAAGTTTGAAATGTCTCTAGCAGCAAATCTATTGGTTGAATTCATGCAAAATTGGGTTTATACATTGCCATTGATCCAGAATAGATGTTATTACATTTTGGGGACAGTAGGTTAAAGTTCAAGTTTGAATGAATTTTTAAGATCTTTTTTCTTCTCTCATTTACTGATAATGGACAAAATTTTACATGTCTATAAATAAATAAATATATATA
>JAPSES010000211.1:14875341-14891856 GCA_029822895.1 Maxillicosta whitleyi | reverse complement strand
TGAATGGTCTTACTGCAAAATATCAATTTTACACATGCAAAGTAAATCAAGATTAATCGCGATTAACTATGAAATTTATGAGATTAGTTGCGATCAAGAAAATTAATCTTTTGACAGCCCTAATTTTTATGCTTATTTTCTTCTGCGGTGTTCTTAAATGCTACTGTTTTCTTTGTTTTAATTTCTTACTAAAATTATTGTATTTCAATTTTTATATAATTTTAATTCTTTTGGTATTCAGTGTGGACAGCAGAGGAAGATTTTCATTGTACAGGTGTCTTGTGAATGTTGAATCTGTAAACACTTCCCCCGGGGCATCTGTTGTGCTTTGTATTATACACTTCCATCTGCATTCAGACACATTCTCAAAAGGAACACAAACATGTTTTCCCTGACTATTCAGCAACATTTTCTGAGTTATTCTCATGCTCACTTGAGACGTTCACAAAACTATGAAGCTACAAAGCTATTTCTAGAGATTATAATAACATAGATCCAAAAAAAATATGTAAAAAGAAACTGTTTTTACTCAAATAACAGTGCTACTTCAGCCCTCCATAATCAAAGGCAAAGCAAGGAAGAAATCTTATGAAAGAAAGTCTATTTTTTTTTATAGTTCAGTGTCCAAATCTGACAGCATTCCTTCTTTTTCACCCATGGATGCAATTTCATGTCAAAATAGGAATGTATTGGTTACAAAACACACTCGCACGCACGCACACACTTGTTTTTTGCAGGGATAAGGACAAACGATGGCTAAAGTGAGGAATTTGAAAAACTAAATTCAGTTTCAAAAATTTCAAACTATTTTATTACTTTTTAAAAGCCTAGAAAATGAGAATTCCCTAACTTCCAGGTTTTTCATAAACGTGGGAACCCTGTTGTGTCCACTTCACTTCACTTCACATTTTAGTTGATTTAATACATGAAACATTACAAGCTGATGAGATTATTTAGACAAATATTCAGTAAACAGGCTTGAACTTGTCTAATCTTGATGCTTAAAGAGAAGATCCTTTTAGATACAGATTCTTACTCCTGAAACAGTTTAGAAAAAACAAAACCATCAAGATCAATGAATGAAACAGAGAATGGAGATGATATGATATGATGGCAAAAGACAAAAAAAAGATGGAAAAGAGTCAAAATAACAGGCAGGTATGAAACAAGTATAACACAGTAAAATCAATATGAGAACATCATGCCACAAAATAAAAGTGACAGTAACATGAGGTGTTCGAACAGTGTATATGTTCTATACATCACACTCACTATGTCGTCTTTCAGATTACAGCTGTCTTTCTCCTGCAGGTCTGGCACAATCTTGGTCTCAGGATCTTTGGGGGAAAAAATCACAAAACAATATCTGGTAATAAGTTAAAACTGTAAATGAAACCAACTCAGTAAAAGTATTAATCATGCAGGTTTGTCTGTGCGTCTTCTGAAACTTCAAATCCATATAGTCCATAATCATCCACTCATTATTTCAGTTTAAATTTAAGTTTGAAATAGTTTGGAAGTTTTTTTGTCTTTATGTATATAGAGCTTATATGCATATAAATATTCTTACTTAACTTTGCTTTAATTTTTCTTTACATATTACATATTTATTTATTTTATTTACCTTCATTTATTCCTTTATTTTTATTTATTTATTTATTTTTTATTTTTTACTAATATGCATCTATAACTCTACCTAACTTGATTGTTTATTTGGTTTATCTAATGGTGGAGATAACAATGTTAATCATCATTATTGAAGATACTATTGATGCTGCTATTGATAAATTGGGTTTAGATAATTGTATTGTTATTTATTTATTATTATTATTTTTATTCTACTTTATTTATTCATTTAAAATTTCTTTATAGGCCTACATTTCTTTGTTTGTACTTTTTTCCCCCTCTTTACTTCACACACAAGGTGAGAAAAAAAAAGTGATTAACCAGGAGACAATTGTAAAATGTTATCATGATTATTGACACAATAAAGTATGAAAAAAAAAATTTTTTTTTTCTTATATCATATGTTTCTAATTTATTAGTGAGACAACTACTGACAAAGAATTCCTTGCATGCATTAAAATACTTGGTAAATAAAGATGATTCTGATTCTAAAAAGATGATGTGTATACTGTATATACAAACTTTTTATGTCCTGGGACAGGCTTCTGCTGAGTCTGCTGATGCTCCATTTTTCTTTTTTTTAATGATGTCGGACATATTTGTGTGGCCTTGCTGTCCTCGGGCAAAAGGCTCCAAATTAGATCACAGGGGTGAACCAAGGTTATATATTATTTACCGACATTTATTGTCCAAATTTTATCCACAGATTTCTTTCAGACTTTTTCTGAGGTTAGAATTGTTTTCCAAAGGATGTGCAATTTATTAAAAGAATAAAAGGAAATTGCCACTGTCATAGGGACGATGTTATAAGGGTTTTAACTGTCTTTTGGTGCGTTGTGCTGTCTAGGTTTGGACAATAAAAGTGTTTAATGTGGGTGCTCTTTATGACTGCTTTTTTATCACCTTATTAACACAACTCCTGACACGTCTTGTCAGCGCCAGCTAATGATTCATGTGACTTGAAAGGTATAAAATGATAAACTCCATAAAATATAAATTTGGCTGCAGAACAAACATACCATCCATAACAGATATGTCTTCAACTGGCTGTTTATTCCCAGACGCCTTTTTGCATTCGGGCTCTTCTCGCTCCTCCTGGCTCTCCGTCGTCGGGGCCATGATGCCAGTGGAGGCCAGTTTCTCCTCATCTGTGGCGTGATGAACCCGCTGAGTGATCTCTGGGGTTTGGACCACCACCTCATCCTCCACCTAAAAGCACAGAATGAAGGGGTAAATTAAAGGGAAAAGAAAAAAAGAGTTAATTCAAGGTGTACTTTGGACAGTTTATATATAGACAAAGACGTCCAAGGCTCTGGAACACTCTGCCCCAAACAAATCACATGTGCACAGTCCTTGGAGCACTTTAAATCTCTCTTGAAGACGTATTTGCACTGGCTTTTAATACAAGTGTGTGACTTTGATTTGTTTTTTCTTCTGGTGGTGTTTTACGTGCTATTCTATCGCTGTGTATCCATTTTTATCAGTTTTAGTATATTTTGTATATATTTTTATTTTGTTTTACTAGTTTTAGCAAATCTCCTTATGTACTTGAACCATTTGTTTCTGCACAAATGATGAACATTAATGATGAATCTTGATTGTTGAGTCTAGATAGGTAGTGCCTCTGCTGCTTTGGATGAAAAACTTTCTGCAAAGTCTCAATACTTTTTGTGTTACTGCATTTTTTGTGCTGGAGAATGTACTTTTCTCCAGACAAGATTGATGGTGCTTGACAAACTGTGAGATATTAGAGCTATAAAGTGTCTGCTAATGGTGGAGGAGGTGATAATGTTGAGGGCATCGGGAGCAGTGAACTAATATCTGATCGCTCAGTGATTAGTTGCAGGTCTGTCACTGGGCCAAAGTGGTACTGCAGGCGCTGCTGATGCTCTGTGTGTGTGAGTGTTTTGAAAGGTGAGCTTTAGGGTTCGACAGCTGCTGAATAATGGACATTGCAGTGTCACTGCAGTAAGGTGAAACATTCCAGCTGACACAACACTCCCGTACATAAACACAGACACACACTGATCAACATATTACATTACCTGATTGCACACGTCAAGAACCAGCGATTGGCTCTCATCGTATTTTTGTACTTTACAGGAATTCCTGCAAAAAAAAAAAAAAAAGCACATGATGAGGAGACAAATTGTTAGAATATGTTCATCTAAAAATAACTGATCATAACTGTCAAAATACAGACACTAAATACACTTTTAGAATTCAGGACCACAAGCATTTGTAGATTTATTGCGGGCCCTGTGTCCAATGAGGTGCGGTGATATACATGTATAACCACACTGGTGCTTCTGAACGCTGCAGGGATCACAAGACTGAAAGACGAGACAAATTGAATAGCTGATGTTCAAGGTGATGGCGTGGCGGCTCTAGATGAGATCGAGGAAGACATAAATTTGCCTCACATGCACCTTTGACAAAGAGCTCAGTAACAGGACATGCAATGGTAGATGGGAAATGAGCGTGCATGAAAAGAAAGCAAAAAGAGCATTGATTGTGAAAGTACTTACAACAGAAAACAGAGAAACTTGACTTGTTCTGATGTCCTGAGGCCAATAGAAGTGGACGAAAGCAGAAGTTGGGTTTTTTTGTTTTGTTTTGTTTGATTTTTTTTTGTTTTGCCAAAAACAGACATGAAGAGAACGGATGCAGATGGAGAGGGATACGGTGAGGGAAAAAGGAGAGTTTAATATGGGAATGAGGAACAAGGAGGAGACACAGGAGAGTGAGTGAGTGACTAAAGGTGTTTAACTGTTAAATAGTTGAAAGTTTGAGCATAAACACAACAGCTGACATCCCTGAAAGACTAAAGCTAGCCCTGCAAGCACTTTGAGCAGTCTATATATAGCCTGTTTTGGAATCATATCAATGGTCAGTATGCAGTGTGAAGTGTTTGATGTGTGTTCAAAGCATTGGTTTTTATGTATCTGACCACTAGAGGATGTCAATAACAAGAAAAGGACAGAGCAGCAGGTTAAATCTAAACCTATTACTGACCTGAAAACTGAAATTACATTATCAGTGAGAATGTTACAACCTCACAATTGTAAACTTCAGGGCAAAGAAAGGAAGATTGGAAACATATGTACAGGCTGAAAGTGTATTTTAGTTAACTTGTTCTGGTGTAGACTTACGTGATTGTCCTCTCTTTGCTTTTCTTGGGTATTTGCCTCCCTTTCTTCTCCCCAGACGGGGGTCCTGGTTTCGGTTTCCCTCCATCTTTCACTTTTTTGTCTGGCTGGGGCTGAGGGCCGCTGCTGGGTGAGTCCTCTGCACCCAGGGTTTTGGAGGGTTTAAAAGGGTCAACAGAATCATCAAAATTATCTGGGTCAAAACTGTAGGAACCCTTAGGGAGCACCGGGGAGTTGTTCATCTTACTGTTGCTACCGAACGGATTAAAATTTGGGTCATCCCACTGACTGGGATCAAAGTTATTTGCTCCTGTTTTAGGAATAGGAACATCATCTAAGTTCAGTGATGCAGTAGAGTCTGAAACTGGCAAAGTCGTTTCTGAAACTGGTTCTGATACTGGTTGAGAATCTGATGCCACTGTGGGTTCTGGTGCAGGTTTGCTGGATGCCTCTGACACTTTGGGCTTCTGCTTCTTAGCTGCACCTTTGCTGATTGTCTTTTTGCCCCCTAATTTCCTCGGAGGCGGTTTGCTAACTGCTCCATTGTCCAAACCAAACTCCAGAACCACAGGTTTTGCTCCCGATGACTCATTTGTCTCTACCTCTGCTGGAGCTGCTGAACCGGCATCACAGACTGACAATGAGTTGTCAAGTGGCTCAAATCTCGGGAGGGAGCTTGTTCCACACGGAGGGGGAGAGTTCTGTATTTTAGATCCTCCACTGGTGAAGGGGTTAAAGCTGTCATCCAGACTGTCGATGTCGAAGTTATAGCTGGCTTTAGGAACAGGAATGTCTTGCGCCTCATCTCCTTGTGGGTCCTCTTTCAATGATGTCTTAATGTTGAGAGGTGGAGTCTTTGATTTGCTGGTTTTAGTTTTTTTAGGCGTTTCTGTTTGACTTGGGAGTCCATTGCACTGCAGTTCTGAGTCAGCAAGAGGTTTCTCTGCAGGGAGATCTGGAGCTGGACCAGCTGCACATTCACTGCTTTGTGCTGAGTCCAGTTCTGGGGCTGGAGCTGGAGCTGCAGCTGGACCTAGATCAGGTACAGGATCTTCCACCAGGACAGGGGATGAGTCTTGGGAAAGCTCAGAGGATGGAGCTGTGCTTTTTGCTATTTCAGGAGCTGGTTTTAGTGAAGGAGTAAATGCAGGTACAGGTGCTGACACTTCTGAAACAACCTCTGTTTGCTCTGCATCGATTGTCTTAATATTAATTTCCAGGGGGGCACCCATGGGGGCTACAGGTTCATCTTGGCCCATGTTGTGGCTGACAAAAATATCTGGGTCCCCAGCAGGAACAGTTACTATCAGGTGCTCCTCAGGCTCCACCACTGAAGAAGAAATGGAAGAAAAAGAATAGAATTAGCATCCATATCAAACCCAGCAAGAAGGAAAGTAATTATTATTATTATTATTTTTATCAATAATAAGAGGAAAAAGAAAAAGAAGATGTAATAACAGTTGGTCCAATCAGATGTGAACTCAGATGTTGCTGACGTCTCATTGGCTGCCTGAAAGCAGGTTACTAACCAGCCCAGTGTTCCAATTGCTGCTGTTTCCATGGTGATGTGTTACTACGAGGGCCATGACATTTACACCAAAGACTGTGTGAAATGAAATGTGCTGCTGTTTTTTTTTTTTTGGGCTGTATGTTGTTGACAACGGGGACGTCATCTGTTATGTTGTGATCATTACCTCCAGGGCCTGTTGACACTCTGACATATTTCACTAAGCCTGTCATACTCCCCATATTCATGTAATATTTTGTTGCTAGGAGACCAGCTCAGCCTGTGGTGTTTCTACCTACAATGATTCACATCAATTTGTAACTCTTG
The DNA here is from genome assembly GCA_029822895.1 of Maxillicosta whitleyi. Classification (NCBI taxonomy): domain Eukaryota; kingdom Metazoa; phylum Chordata; class Actinopteri; order Perciformes; family Neosebastidae; genus Maxillicosta; species Maxillicosta whitleyi. The sequence goes on along the minus strand of JAPSES010000211.1, from coordinate 14,885,247 downwards.
TGTCATTTTCAAGGTGCTCATACAAACGTGTCCTCGTCCAGACCCATAAGTACAGCCAGTACCACGTTATGTTCATGGGTTACATATTTTTTTCCCTCAGTGTGACTGAGTTAAGTCAGTCAGTCTGTTTCCAAATGCTGAGGTCTAATTTGATTAATAAAATTAACTGATTTGCATATGTGTCCATCATATTGTTATAGCGCCCTTCATTTATTTTAACCTGAATAAGAAACACATCTATTTGTGTGTAAATGCATTGTCAGTCACACACAATATAAAGGAAATATGTGACATACAATAATGAATATTATAATGATAATACAGTGCTTAGCAAATGTATTATCCCACCACCATCCAGTATAAGGGAGGGATAAATAAAGAATTCTATTCTATTCTATTCTATTCTATTTACCAAAATATCTTTTTATGTTTCTATAATAGTTAATTCACCAGTATATAGAAGATCTTTTTTTTTATTTTTATCAAGACCATATCTTTAATTCTAAAACACAACTATTGCTGTTATCCATAAATTTTTAAGTTTAATGTTTTCCAAAAATGCAAAGGAAAATGCAGCAGCAAATTACTATTATATGAAGTTGCACAATTCCAGTTATTATCTTTCATTCCTGTGTAAAACTACATAAAAACAATGACAGCAAGAATGTAAACTGTTATCTGCACCAAAGGTGGTCACACAAAATATGGACTTTTTTTGGTTATTATTTGTCGATAAGGACTATTTTTGTTATTCCAATTGGTTATTTTCTAATTGAATAACAATGAAATTGTTATTCTGAAACAAGTTTTTGATAAACTATGAAGTTATTTATGTTTTCTTGTTTTCATGGTCTAATACATTTGTTAAGCACTGTATGTTATTTGTATATTTGGCATATAGAACTCAAATATACAAAGCAATTTACTGAAATATTGGACCAATTTATAAAATTTAAATATACTAGCAAATAACATGCAACAAAATGTCATTAAAACAATACTGCTAAGTAGAAAACTACGTGGAAATAATGATTAAAAACACATATATTTCTTAGTTTCCCCAGCTGATTTCACAGTTACATAATATAAAAATGGTTCTATTAGATAATAACTCTGACAGGCCTCAGCAATGTGTTATTTTTCATATGTTTGCAAAGTTTTCAGAGAGTATCCATATATCCACCTCAAAAGTAAATATAATCAGTTAGAGGGAAGTTTTTTTTTGTTGATGTTGAGACAAGTCTTCAGTTCCTTCAAAGTATTTATAAATCCTCATCATGTACACAGTGATGGGGATGGAATACTGGCGACGTTGGATGGACAGACAAACACAGCCTTCAGTGTTTACGTTCAAAGTAGTTTCTAGAGCCCATTTGACGACTGTCTGCCAGGAACAGACAGAGAGTCAAACTTCCTCTTCCACAGCTGCGTGAAATGGATGTTTGTGGTTCAAACTTAAGTCAACTCCCGTCTCGCTCCCTCCACTTTTGGAAAATGTTGCTGGAGCTGTTCTACAGGATGGAGTATTCTCACCGAGGTACAGACCGTCTCACATTTACCACACACAAAACATAAACACACACCTAAAAACCTTCTTAAAATTCAAGCTGTGTGGCGGTGATCCCTGTCTGATAACATGCTTTGTTCAGTGACTCCTGGCCCCTTGACCTCCATCACTAACCAATAGAAAACAAAGCAAACCAGGGCTTTTGTTGAACCTGTTGAATTCCAGAGCAAAGGCCATTCCCACACTCTCCCATAGGCTCCACCTCGTACTGATCCGAATGACAACGCTTCCGCCATCATCACGCCCAAAAGCACTACCTAAAATCCCTACTCGGCGTGCATACCAGCTCACATACCAAGCATGCAACACACATCATACCTTCTTTGCTGCTACATAACACTGATCACCTACAGCTGCAGAAAAAAATATTAGACCATCCTTGTTTACTTCAGTCTTTTGTTCATTTTAATGCCTGGCACAAGCAAAGGTGCATTTGTTTGGATAAATATAATGATAACAACAAAAATTGCTCATAAAACCTTAATTTCAGAGCTGATATCAGGACATTTTCCATGATTTTCTTCAAAATAACCATCTATGTCATTGTACTGCCAAAAGTAGTGCTTTTAGGCATTCCATGTAATCTTTTCTGTCTGTTTTAGTCACATGATGCACAAAGGAGTTAGTACTTTATTGCATAACCATTGTTTTTGATGACTTGATGGTCTTCTGCAACTGTATAATAAAACACTGTTTAATCTATGAATATTTGCACAGTAATCCTTATTTTAACCAGAGACACCCCAAGTAACTACATGCCTTCTTTTAAAAATGAAGTTTTGGGGGTATTTTATTTCTATTAAATGGCCTGCACTTACAGTACATGGTACTTACATGGTACTCATACACCAGTAGGGTGGCTGTTACTGTACTATGCAAGGCATTGCCAACCCTTTGGTCATTAGACAACCTGCTCTACCATCTGAGCCACAGCCCCCCTAGCTATTAGTAGCTAGAACAGTCGGAATGAAATGAATGAAGCGTACTCTGACCGTAAATCAAACCAGGTACTTTGCAGCCCACGGTTTTCACCCTTAACGACTTGACTACTGGGCCGACCTGCAGGTAATACACATTCCTGAATCTGTCAGACTGCATATGTATCCAATTACTCTGGCATGGTGAACTTGATAGGCTACAATGCAGCTCAGACATAATGGAATTTTTACCTCCACATAGACTATTTAACCTTATTGTTCCAGTGCATTTTTATTGTTTTAGAAAATGGAGATTAATGGCTGTTGACTATGCAGACACACACACTTGCACACACATTCAGAGGAACATCAAAAGGCTCCTGTTTCCATGGCAACGTCACGGGGGCCACTCCGTCCATGTGCTGTGATGTGAACAGTATGTTGGCTGCGTCTTCCTCTCCTCGTCTTTTCTTTCTCTCTCTTTCTGGCATTTTTGACGAACGACGCCCTCACCTGTTTTGTCTGCATGTGAGTTGTTGTTCTCCAGCTCTCCCGGGATGGGTGGAGGGGCGTGGACGGGAGTTGATGCTTCAGGGGTGTCAAAATGACCGTCTGAGTCAGAGCTGTGGAAGCCAGAAGGAGACACCAACATAATAAACTTTACAAACTTTACAATACAGAGGAAGAAAGAGAAATGATTATTACTCAGGAGAAGCAATCATAACAAGAGAAGAGAATAACAACACTATTGATGCCCAGTATGGAATGTATTATTTCCTCAGGACGTGCATGATATGTAAACAGGACAGTTATACCTACATGAAATACTTTAATGTCCCAAATGCATACATATACCTGATTAATAAGCACCAATAGAATTTATTTTTGTTTTTATTTTTTTAATTAATTAATTAATTTATTTATTTTACAAACAACCAAATCAACTGACAAGGCTTGTAAGTTAACCTTTTACTCATTCCACAAAAAAGACATTTTCAGTTAACCTATTATCCTATAAACATATTGTTCAAACCATGGGTGTCAAATTCCTTTTAATTCAGGCCACATTCAGCCTAATTTTACCTCAAATTAGGACAAATCTGCAAAATAATAGAATAATAACCTATACATTTTGGCAACTCCAAAAGTTTATTTATTTTAATGCAAGAAAAAGGAAAATTACATTATGAAAATGCTTAGATTTCCAAACTATCCTTTCACAGAAAATGTGAATAACCTGAATAACCATGAACAACCTGAAATTTCCTAAGAAAAACAAGTGAATTTTAACAATATTATGCCTTGGCTTATTGTTTGTGGATCGCATGGATCTGGATTTGACAACAGGCACCTGGAACGTTTTTTTTAAAAACATGTTAGAATAAACCCTGTTAGTCCACCTGAAGAAGAGAGAGAAGAAACTGCTTAATTTTACCAGTGCTACTTTTTTGTACTGGAAGAAGTTAGTTGGCGGTAAAGATGTTAAATTATGGCTGACACAAAAACACACACATGGATAGATTGTATATTTTATTACCTGTATTAAATCTGCATCTGCTCTTTCTTTTTCAACAATAAGGCCTCTCATAGACAGATGCATGTTATTCTTCCAATACTGGTATAAATAAATGAATAAAATAATACCGCTGATGACTCATAATAGTTTCTATACTGACTTTTAATGGCAAATGCCAGCTCAAAATATAAATATGTTGATTTTTTGTGCCATTTTTGTTGTATTTACTGAAATTTACAGCTAGTTTAAGGTTGATGTTCACTGATTCAGATTTTTTTTTTTTAGTATAGGTGTTCATTAGTGACATTTGTGATATACTTGCTGTAGTGAAGTTAGAGTGTACTGCATGTCACCCTGTTCTCTCCTCTATCCTGATGAGATATGAAGTCTCCAGACCAAGGTTGGCAGACAGATATTTCAACCCAAACTACCTCCTTCTGTCTCCTTTTGGAAATTGTGCAGGATCGGCACATTATCAGAGTAAAAGTATGATGACAGTACTAAATTAATTAATGAAAGAAACACACACTCCATCCCTGGATTCGGATCAGTGGCAGATTAGTAATTAATAATATTGCATTAGTGGATTAATAGCTTTACAAGCACTGAAAGTAAGTTTTGGAGATCAAGAATGTCTCATTGAATTTCCCACTGAGGATTAATAAAGTTCACCTCTATCTATATCTGGGAAGTGCATTCATAAATTGAATCGTCAATGTTCTGTATTGAGCAATGTCTGTTCTCATGAGCTCAATCCAATAATCTTTCAACACTTGCACAGAAAAATGTCTATAATTTACTATGACTCAGATGTTGAACTCAACAGTTACACAGGTTTTAATTAATAGTGATGGTTAATTTTAGACTTAGTTAATGCAGAGATGCTTTTGCCTGTTCCAAAATATTATATCACCCACTGAACATGTGTTGACGGTTGAATGCCAGACTTCATGTTTGAGTAAGGTGAGAAAGTTAAACATGGTGAAGATAAAGTGAAAGATACAGAGGAGATAAAGAGGAAATAGTGCGGCCTAGTGCTTCCTGTAACGATTATGAAACTGCACCGTACAAGCTGAACACTACACATAGTGTATTATGTATTTGTCTTGAAAGTGCGAACATTATACAGTCAGTTGGAAGATTAGTCACATGGAAACTTTGTTTGGCTATGACTCACGTGCAAATCAATCTACGGGAAATCACTTCTGTTGCATCTGAGATTATATTAACAGGACTTTAACTGGAACGAACAGAAGCGTCAAACCTTCTGAGATGACTATTACTACTTCAAAAAAACAGCACAAAAAGCGCAGCTGTGAGTGTCTGCCTACTTTGGGTATCATTGTTATCAAAACTCACAAGGAGAAAGGATAAAAACAAACCATAATGCTTCAAGTATGAGCCATGTTTTTTTTTCCAGGTATTGCATTGTTATACTGTGACTGTAGTGCCAGCTTGTTTTTTCAGTCAAACCACAGAAATGAGGATGCGATGAGCCACCGAGACTCCTCCTTTTCACATCGAAAGAAACACTGTCACAACCCAAACCAGTTACGCCTCAAATGTGTCAGTGCTGCGCAACATCACACACATCACACATTCCTTATTTCTATATTTATGTCAGCTTGATTTCATGTAACCTCTACAGTATGTGAACTTCTTAAACCTGACAGGTGGAAAGTGTTGCACCTTCACGGACACACATGTGAAAAGCAACCCCCCCCCCCATCCCCCCTCGTTCACAGAGCATTAATGTCAGCCATCTAAGGGTTCCTATAACAGAACACTTGCCTGCAGTCTTGAGATCTCTCCTCCTCCTCCTCTCCTCTTTCTCCATGTTGATCCCTCTCCTCACTTGCCTCCTGCCCTTCTTCACCCTCCTCTCCCTCTCCCCCTCTCACTGCTGTCCATGTCCATTTGGCCCAGGACACAGGTGACAGCCAAGACATCCCTCCTTCCTCTTCAGGGTTCCTCTACTCTCTGTAGAATCTCTGTCGTGCGCTCCCCACAGTTGAGCTGATCCTTTTCTTCTTCAGATTTCCTCACTCACATCTTTTCCACTCTTCTCTTTTCACATTAACTCCCAGTTCCCATCAAGTGGAGCAGATATATCTCTTCAAAACTCTCCTTTTGGTCCGCTTTCAATCATAAGATCCAAATTCCTTCAGCTGCTCTCTCTATTTTCCCTCTTTTTTCCAATCACTCTCAATCCCCCTCTGTCTCTGTGGCTGAATACCACAGCTCTGATCAGCTGGTTTCCAAAATGCTCCTCTCTTCTAAACCCCCTCCTACCTCTCCCCTCCATCTCAGACCAATCCACTCACAAAAAATTCAGAGGGGGAGGCAGGAAGTTCAAGGCTGAAACAACTGCAGCTTTCCTTCCCTCTGTTGATGGAGCTCCCCTGTGGCTACGCAGTGGTACACGCCTGTCAGGCTTCTCCTCTGCTCTGAGGCAAAAGGAGGGAGTCAGAAAACAAACACAGGAGGAGGTGGAGGAGGAGCTCAACTGTTGGGGCTCCACTTTATAGCCCAGAGAGACCTTAGGAATGTGGGGCTGGATCTTTAAGCTCTCTTTGGTCCCCCAGGCTGTGAACAGTTAACTGTTTCTCACATCCAATGGCAGTGCAGGCATGCATGACGAGGGTAACCGGTTCTGTCGGACAGCCCCGGGTCATCTACCTGTCTGGAGACATGTGGTTCGTTTTGTCTAAGGCAAAAGTTCAGAGCACTGACCCAACAGGAAACCGTAGACTCATATAATGAATAAAAACAGTAGCGTCTGATGCAGGTAGAAACAAAGCAAGCATGAAGGAGAAGCTTTGTCAGGATGTATCATGATATTTATATGCATTTAACAGCATTTTTTCCATATAAGAAAAGGAAACCAGGGACTCAAACTGGAAAAAACAGCATTTGACACAAGTAGAAAACAACTGGCAAAGAGGAAAGTCTATCTATCAGGATTTATCAGGACTGTTCTGTGCAGTTACCAGTCTTTAACAAAACTATAGACTCATAAACTGGAAAAAAAATAAAAAAATAAAAAAATATAGCAGCAAATGACAAGGTAGAAATCAACTGCCATAATGGAAAATCTTGCTATCAGAAAATAAAGAGCCTACCAAACATATTAGTATGATATTTCTATGAAGTCAGCATTTATCAGGTACAAGATCAGTTTGATATCCATGTTTCCAAAGTGAAGGGATTTATATCAGCTTTAAAAAACTTTTTGTTTGTCTGCTTATCAGGGAAGAAAAACTTCATTATGATAAGAGATACAAAGCGTCTGTAAAAAGAGGAACAGCACATTTAAGCAGAAGTCAACAAAAACAGGATTTACTGAACACACAGAAAATGCCTAAATATGGTTAATATGCCCCACATTTTGGCAGCATTTCCAAGTAGAAGTGTCATTTGGGGCCAAACTTTGCCCCATAATGTGAACATTCATCTTGTGTTTATTGGTTTTTATACTGTACTGCATAAGGAGCTGGTTTTCCGTGCAGCAGCTAAGCTACACTCCTCCCAAATTCCCATCCAAAGAGCCACATAGACACACACGTGCCTCCATCAGGCTCAGAGTTTCCACATATAAGCAGAAAGGGTGGAGTTTGTCCCCCGGTCTACTTATTTACTGTCTGGGTCTGGTTTGAGGGTGAGGGTGAGACCAGCGAACGCACTAGTTATCTGAGAACAGTCATTACAGGGAAGTACAACGAGACTGTCACTGCAAGGCAACCATTTGACTTTTATTCCCTGGAGTTACACTTAACACTGATGATTCTGGTCAATCCCGGCTCATCACTTACTGTAAGTGATAGCTGGTTTTCAGATAAAGCTAAAGGACACAAGAGGCTTTTAGAGTGTCTCAGTACCAGCACAATGGAATCACTATAAGGACACATAGTACCCAGAGGTAAGTAAGTTACATAACAGAGGATTCCTAATATTTCCAACAAATAGAGAGAGTAGAAAACAGCCTAAAACACTGAAGTGAGCTCCAGAAAGGCTCAAGCTTGCAGACTGATGTTTTGAAGTCTAAAAATGGCATGAATAAACATCAGAGAGTAGCATGGGGCAACTGTGTGTGTGTGTGTGTGTGTGTATGTGTGTGTGTGCGTGCCTGCAGATAAAAGACCACCCCATTCTCTTTACCACCAAAGCTCCTGCCAAGGAGTCTGACGGTCCATCGAAATCCAAACAAAACCCAAAAGCACTCAGATTTCAGTGGGAGGAACTCAAAAGGCATTTAAGAAAACAACTCTTCAGATGCACCGTACAGTAAAACCACACCTCATACATACACACACATGGCATTTACACCTCCGACACACTGTTTAAACAGACTCTGTTTTAGTTTTAGAGGACAATAGTGGAGTTACATTATTACATAACAGCCTTTCCTCTGAGGCCTGAAATAAGTACAGACACACAGAGAGATGACTCGGCCTTGACGAGTCATCAGCACACAAAGTGAGTTCATGAGATATTCCCGGAAATTAATGAATGTAAAAAGAGAAAAAAAAAAGAGGGGTTACAAAGGGCACAGGCCAGGGAAGTGAGTCAAAAATGTGACCAGCAGAATAGTTGTGCACATTTGAGGAAGAGAGGAGAGACAGGAAGGACATGTTCAACAACAGCCACTGACAGAGATGATGTATGTAACATTAGCCTGTGTTATAACACATCATATTTTACATATGTACATATATACTTAACAAAGCAACATAGCAGCATGTTAAAGTGACCACTCAAATTTAACATCATAACCGATTGTTAACTGTGAACTGCCAGAAAAGTTGGTTTTGTGTTTGGAGTTTTTACCCCATCTAGTAGAAGTGTTAAGTTGCTTTTCAGTCTAAACCTTCATCTGTAGGTGTCTGTCTACAGAAGAGCAGAATCAATGGGTTGTGGGGACACCTGCTGGTCAAACAATGTAGTAAAGTACATGGTGCAACTACTAAAAATGTGAATGTGATAACAAAGGTTAGCAAATCTGAGGTTCAGTAGAAGTAAAAAATTAAGGTACAATTAACAATTGTGTCAAAATTGTACATAATGTGTTGTGTATTAACTACTTGATCAATGAGTACATAGCAGGTATGCTTTCTTTCTTTTTTTTTTTTTTTTTACACAAACCTAAAATTAAGATACCACATCTATATTACATGACACATGAAAGAATAATAAAAATGCAGAAATAAATACACGATTATGTCAAAATCATACATAATACATTGTATATTTAATACTTGATCCATCTGTTTTTCTACCTGTCTGTCTGTCTGTCTGAATAACAGGGATCCTTTTTTTTTTTTTTTTTTTTTTTTTTAAACAAACGTACACTTAAGTTACCACATATTGCATGACACATGAAAGAACTTGTAGAATAGTAAACATACATATGTCAGCGGAGAAATAAATAACAGTTTAATGTTTAACTTTTGATCAACTCTAGATTTGTGTACTGCCATTGATTCCATATGTAAATTACATTGACCACAAGGTCAGCCTTAAGGTCCAGGTATTAGCACCATAAACAACTTTGGAAGAGCATCCAAACATTGTATTAAATTATGTACTAATAGGCTGTAAATAAAACAACACTTCCTTAATATAAACAAGTTGTAAGAACTGTTTCCTTCTAGTTATCCTTATAGATGAAGATATAAACAGAGAGCAATTTAATTAGTCCCTCTCAATAATTTAAACATGTACATTCGACCTGCCCTTATACATGCATAGATATTTCCATTATAAATTGACACAGAAACTGCATAGTTTGGCAAGTTAAAATCAATATATGTATTTGATACTCAAAATGTCTAATAATGTGTGTGTGTGTGTGTGTGTGTGTGTGTGTGTGTGTGTGTGTGTGTGTGTGTGTGTGTGTGTGTGTGTGT
>JAPSES010000211.1:14807379-14837674 GCA_029822895.1 Maxillicosta whitleyi | reverse complement strand
TACAATTTTAAGACAGGTTGAAATAAGAAATAAATAAGAAATACATTAAGATTTGATTGCACAGGATTATAAAATTAATAATAATAAGTGCTGGCCCTTTAAATGCAAATGTGCCACTTCATGCCCCACCCCCTCCAGGTTGTTGACTGTGCTTCTCTGTACCGTTCAGCCACTTGTGTTCATCCACACAACAATTTTAAGTAATTGGCTCAAAGTTTGGACGTATTTTCAGTTTTTACTACAACCATTGGAAGTCTTGACCTTATATGTGCAAATGTTGTGATGTAACTAGTTATAAAAATGTAATAAATTAAAAAAGAGCTGAAATGGGTTGTAAAAAAAATCCACTTAATTATTGCCAAAATGAATATAAAGATAGTTTTTCCACAACTGGAGGGTTCAAATTCACACTTTATGAACTATTAGGGTTCAAATACACAAATAAATGAAGCAAAGACTAATAAAAGTGGGTTTAGATAAATACGTAAAAGTTCTGCATCTGTAAAAAAAAATAATAATAATAATAATAATTGCGTTCAAGATGTAGTGGAGTTGGATAATAAAACATTATCAAACCACTTCTGGTAAAGTCATTGTTTCAATGCTTTGGGAAGCTTGAGGACACAGTGGCTTTTTGTTTTTACATCTATAGCTTTAAGAGCCCAAAAGGATGACTTTCCCTGTGTACCCTTCACTGCACACTGTCACTATAACAAAAATAGGATTACACAACAGAGGCTGTGTGTATTATTTCCTTTTTTCTTATATTAATTGACTGTAAATCCTCCTGAATGTGGACCTTCAAACTAAACACTTGTATGATTACGTTATTGAATAGACTGATATTGTGGGTATGATTGTGATATGATTAATTGTACAGCCCTGAGGCAAACCCACTCAACCAGCCGAGCCACTTGGGCGCCTTGAAGCCGTTCTTAAAAAGATTAAACACATTGCTAACAACTGACCTGAACTGACCCTGTCTGTGAGGCATGTTAGACAAAGGATTCCTACTATTTACTGGTTTATTACCCTGCTATGGTTCTGTCTTTTTAATGTGGTCTGCTGTGGATCCAGATGATCTTTGAAAATCAGGTTTTATGCTGAAAGTGCACCTGCAACCTGAAAACACCCAGACTGTTCTGGTTTTCTTTCAGTTGACCCATTTGAGCGGATATTTCAATTATTAAATAGTTTACTCTCTTCTCTATCATTAATTCTATTTTGTAAATGAAGCGACTACCTCAATATATCCGGAGTTTAATTATAAAGATGAAAAACATTTACACGATGACAGAGAAACACAAAACAGAAAAGCCTCAACTCCTTGAAGGAAGACCCATGTAATACATATTAGTAACTATTTTTTTTTAATATATATATTTAGGTGTTTTGTCTCCCTCTGGTGGCCTGTTTAGCCAGTGACACTCAGCAAAGAACACAAGGTTAGATAAGATAAGATACTTTATTAATCTCACAGTGGAGAAATTTACAGTTAGTGATGAAGAGATGCAATATTCACAAGTGGTTTTAATATTTATAATTATTTAAGATATATAGAAACCTGCATTGTAATGACAGGAAATATAAACTAAAGTGTGATAATATGCATTGGTATTTTTATTTTTATAAAAAGCTAAAAATTTTGTCTTGTGTGAAAGCAGAACAAAGCAGGTATTTGACACTAATTTAGAACAAATGACGTAATGAGACAAAAATCATATAATTACATTAATTCAACAAAGAAGTGAGCATACAGAACAAAACTAGAAACATCGAAATTCAAAGACAAAATACAACAATGTTAAAAAATGTTGTAAAATGTTCCAATATTTTTAGTTTCTGGCTGTGGAACATTGATCTTTAGCTAACTGTTAGAACATGTTGGACAATGACTATGAGACCAGTTTAATAAGGGGGTGATACATGGTAGCATGGTGCCATTTAAGACTAATAAGTAGAAACCACAGTCTGTCATGTCCCAGTGTTAAAGCTGCCTATCGAACCATTTTATATAAAGCACGACAGTGGGTAGAACATTTGTAACCAAATGATGTAAAATGTATCCAACCAAAAACACACTTGTAGTCTCTAATTTTGTGGTTTAGTGCTTATGTTGTTAATGCTATTTCCATTTACACTGGCAAAGAACACAAGTGAAATATAAGCTCTTATTTAATGACAAAATTATGCAAAATTGCAGTCCGATCTGTTCTCTATAATCATAACACTTTTCAAATATATAGTGACAAAACATTAAAAATAACTAAAATCAAGCGCGGCAAAATGTTGACAAAAAAACAAACTGCATATTGGAACATGTACCAGCTCTAATTGTAATTCTCTTTTAACAAACATGTTTTCACTTGAACTGAAGCTAGAGTAAACTTAGAACGAAAAAAGCTGATGCTAATTACACAAGTGAATTCAGTTGTAATCCGCAGCCCCTAATTATTCTGTCAGACGAAGTCAAAGTGTGGAGGGAAAGAAACTTGATAAGAAAATTGGGAGACAGGAAAAGCTTATGTTGAGGCTGAGACTAGATGAGACGTCTTGATGGATTTTCCCAACACTGCACACTCCACCCGATGACATATGCTACGTTCAGTTAATGCCTCCTGTTGAAGTTTTTATCAACGAGCCTAGCTAAACACCAGCTACTTCACACACCCACACCTAGAGAACACAGAGGGGCCTTGAGGGGAGGAAGGCCTGGATTAGTCCCAGGGCGTGATTTGTTCTCCACTTGGTTGCAGCTCAATTATTCCAGACAATTAGACTGGAGCCTGTTGCTACAGACCACCCTACTCGCTGCTGACCTTGTGCCAGGAGCCAGCCCCTGCAGAACCGCCTGCACACATGCATACCCAGACACGTATTTGACTGTCCCGTTCAGCTGGCCCTGACTCATGACCTCCTCTGAATTCTGTCTAAAATCCTACCGCCCTCCTGTTCACAAACCTCCACTGCAGGTTTTCACAGCTGCTGTTGTTGTTGATTGTGTTGGATTACAACAAGCGTCTGGAGAGACTTACCTTCCGGCGCTCACATAATCTTTCCTGTGTTGCAGCAGAAAGTCTTTGAGCTTGGTGATGTTTGTGATCTGCGAAGATAAAGTGAGAAGATGCGTTATTTGACTTCATTTACCTCCTTGTCAATGAGTCTCTTTAAATGCAATGCCTCAGCTGTTCCTTCAAATACAGTAAACCATGTCAACACGGCTTAAGAAAGAGGTTTCAGATGTGTACCAGGAAACTATTTTCTGCCTACTACATGCAGAAAGAGCCAGAGTAAATGTATAATTTAGTGTTTATTAAATGTGACAGGCGACCAATATACATCTATCTTTGTGAATTCTCAATATTTACTTTTGACAATTCATCAACTCTCTGACATACTAAAATCAAACTTGCAATTTCCTCGTCAAGCGGCTCTCATAAATAAAACCATGAGCTGCTGCAAACAGAGCACTGACAGAGCGATCTCTAATAAGCTTTAAATTCATGATGTGTTACTATTCATCACCAAGAAAATGTCCATGTGTATGTGTGCACAGGCAAACCAGAGGAAACTTGGTTCAATCCAATATTTGCTCCCGTAATTCAGTCAAATATTAAAACAGACCAAATTGCTTCCCTGTCCACAGAGCTCTGCTGGCAGAGTATGAGTGGGTGTGAACGCTCACACAGCAGGCTCTGTTAGATTCGCGAGAAGACTGAGCTGAGACAAGCCGAGGATTGAAAAATGACACAATGACTTTGACTGTGACAGCGACCCCTGAGCGTGGGAGATTATTTTGATAGCATAACGACGCTGTCTTCGGGGTTCAGTCTTTTCAGTCTAACAGCCTCAATTATCAAATTGCCTTAGCGGTAAAGGAGTAACCTGGCACCAGCAGTCTAATAATGTCTCTAAATATCCATCGCGAGCATCATGCTGACCTGAAGCAGTGTTTTATTCGAGGTGACGTTTGAAAGACGACAAGTTTTTCAATGGAGTGAGAAGGCGTCAAGATAAACAGAGTCGGGCAATTTGTTAGAAACCTTCAACTCCTTCTCTGGTTCAGACGGCAGTTCAGCGACATATGAAGCTGCCGCCAGGCAAGGGCTTACCGAGGCAGGAGCTGTTAAGGCAGGCAGACTCCTATAATAATACAATTATTTGAGGTCAAGAGTTAATTGTTGGGAGCAGAGGAGCATGAAGGGGGTTCAAGGAAGAAGAGACAGTTTCTTCAGGTTCAAAGTCTTTCAAATGTTCTCAGTTTTATGTAGTGTCTTTGTGAAAACTATTAACAAAATTATAGTATAAGATGTTAAATTACATATTTGTTTGTTATACATTTTCCTGGGTAGTGACCTTTAAAACTTTCCCATAACCAAGTGACATTACCTTCACTACAACTAAGGATCATTTTCGCTATCAACTAATCTGGCTGTTATTTTCCTTCATTTTGTGGTCCATAAAACGTCAGAAAATGGTGGAAAAGTGTTTCCAAAAGCCATTTGCACCACAACCCAAAAATATTCTGTTCATTCTCACTGAGGAGGAAAGAAACCAGAAAATATTCACAGTGCAGAATCCACAGAGAATTTAGAAAGGCGTCAAACAACCTCACAATTATCAAAATGGCTGTTGAATAATTTAACAACTAATAACTAAATGGATTTATCACTGCAGCTCTAGTTTAAATATTGAGTACCAAAAAAAAAAGTCATGAATAGACACAAGTTTCAACACCAGTGTTCATACATAAAACACTCACAATTTGTATACATTTACAATGATGATAATATGTTAATAAACTCTTAAAGAAATTTATTTGGTTAAGATGGAAAATTGGTATTGAAACATGATTACTTAGAAATTGCTATCAAAGCTAAGGTGTCAGTATTGATGATGACTTTCAATATTTTAACCACAACTACCCAACATATGATTAGAGCACGTACATTGAACAATAGGTGTTAACATTTCCCTCTTTTTCTCTTCACTCAATATGTTTACTGATACATGGCTATGGGTTCAGTATCTGTTATGTATTTATTAATTTATGCATCAAAGAAAAAAACAGATTTGTTTTAGAAATACTGCCTAAATTTAAAAAAAAAAAAAAAAGTTCCATGAAATACTTAAGATGTCTGATGTTGAACCAGGGTTGCCTAGGGTTTTGTGCTTAAAGATCTGACAGAATCATGTTCAATCATATGATTCTACCAAGTGATAAGAAAAAAAAGTCACAGTTTTGATAATTGATGAATCATTTACGGGATAATTCACACAACAATGAAATAAAAGTAATTGTTGGGCACTACTCTTATTGTCATAATCATATGTTTTCATGTCTTCAGCTTCCAGCCGTCAAGTGAAACCAGCTTTAGTGGTAAAATACATATGTATACGGCTGCAGAACTGCTGTGAGAACACAATATTCTCTCGGGCACTTTTGCATTTTTTAAGACCATCTTTGGCGAGGCCACAAAGTGGAAAGAATAATCTCTTACATAGCGTGAACAACATTTATTCTGACAATAAATTGCATTTTTGTTTTGCTTTTTATGACTTGGCTTCAGTTGCACCTCTTTACGGTTTAATCGAAAGCTGCATGTTTGTTGTATTACACATTTTTGACCAGCAGGCAGTGCTAAATCCCCAGTATTAGATCCTGCTGAATCACAGTGTGTGTGTTTTTTTGTGCATTTGTGTGCTGGGAGGTTGCAGGGGAGTGTCAAGAGTGCTGCTCTGGGGGTTGAGCCGTCTCCTGTGTGTATACATTGGAGCTCAAATTCCCAGCACAACCTCCAGGGTTTGCAGGGGGTCAGAGGGATCAATTGCTCTTGTAACTTAAGACCCTAAAGAGCAAGTAATTCCTCAACAATGAGGAAGGGGGTGGCCTTGTGCATGTGGCTAAACCTATATGTGTGTACGGAGGTATATGTGAGTGTATACGTGCAGCCGCATAGGTGTGTGTGTGAGGCAGAGCTCGCAGCGAAGGCAGAAGGAGACAGTCTGCCGGGCTACATCTAATCTCGTCATCATCAAAGACCCCCACTTTACCTCCTCACTTTCTCCTTCCCCCTGCTTCCCTCCAGCCCCAACTGAGCCCAAACAAACCATCAGGGGGGATTATTATGAGGAAGAAAAGAGAAAAGGCTTAGCTAGCAGATTTCTAAAAAGCTTGGATGGCTCTTTGTTTTGTTAAATCCAGGTAACTGACAGAATTTGATGATGACTGCTCTGCTTTGGTTTAAGCCCCTGTGTGTCCTGACCGAGGGCTATCCATACTGACGCCATGCTATGTTGTGTTTAGGTATGTGGGTCTGATACAGAAAGGATGCTTAAGTGGAGAAGACTGTGCCACATGTTGCTTTTATTATCATGTTTATGTCTGTCTCTTTAATGGGTATGGTTTTGTCCCCTTATGTCAATTCACAGTTACAACGCTTTAGTCGGCTCTATAAACAAACAAAGTCGAACAAAGCTTTTCAGATTATTTATGAAAAAGGGCCTTTGAATTTTTCTGACATATATTTAAGTCGCATTAGTGTGTTTTGGTTACTGCGGGATAATTAATTTACATTTAAAGCTGTAGTCAGCAGTATTTGCGTGCATTTATTTATTTTTGATCCTGCTTTAATAGAAAATGTCAACTTACAAAACCAAGCAAGATTTGCATTTTTTTTATACTATGGAAACTCTAAACCATAGATTCATCAGAGATTTAGCTGTGCATCTGTGAATCATACGTCATACACTAAAGTTTTCAGCAACATAAAGCCAAGACTATCACTGTGCTGTCTCTTTCCTCTCAGGTGTATAAGGAAGAAAAGAGGCAACTGTCCTGTTGCTGGCGTTTACAAAGGAAATGCACTAGTGACACAGGCAGCGTGACAGGCCTCGTAGGCCTTTTATTGGAAAGATTTCAATGGAAAGTACACTGTTTCATCTCAAAGCAACCAAATCACATTTCAACCATCAATTTCATAAGAAACAGATGTTAAGACTCAGGCTGAACTCACAAAAACCACGGATGACACAGAATAAATAGAGGTAATGTTTCCTGGGTGTGTTTTTTTGTAGCTATATCTCTCTCGCAGTTCGATAAAAAGGGAAATCTACAGGTTTGATCCTTTCTCTTAACCAGCAATTTCTTCTTCACCTGTATGCTAGTTATAATGCTGGTGATCTTATTCGTTTCAAACTTCAAACTCTGTGACTTCAACCAAAAATAGCACTGTGTTCTTTCACCGATTAAATATTTAACAAACAAGAAGGCAAATCAATGATTAAAAACACTCTGCAAATTGTCTACATTAACAAAATCAGAAGCTTCCACATAAACAACTGAATGTGACATAATAATTCAATCACTGATGGCAAATTTCTGCAAAACAATGACCCTAATCAACATCTGAGACATGACTGATTTGAAGGAATAAAAGGTACAAACATAAACTATAGGTTAACTATAGGTTAACCTATATGTCAATTTCTGCATATTGCAGACAGGCTGAAATAAGAACCAAAAGCACTTGTTCAATATATTTTTCCCCAAATGTGATTTTATGTAGATTTCAAATCAAATTTTTTTTTTTTTAAATTGTCATTTCTAATCTTTTTATAGAGTATTACAGAAATGGATCTAAAGGCCAATCACAGTACAGAATCCAACAGATGTGCAGATGGGAACCAATCAGGTGGACTACACATGGTTTTGACATTCCAAATTGTGTGACCGTGGGATCTTGGCTTCTTTTTTACACAGTTGGAGGGAAGAGCATCAATATGTCCTTCGTTATATAGAGTGCACAGTATGATCTAACAACACTGTAATAGTAAAGCCTCATTAAAATAGGGACATGGACAGTCTGCAGACTCTTTCTATTGACTGTTCAAGGTTCCTTTCATCTACTGTAGAAGGATGGTGACCACAACTGAAAGGCTCAAACAATGTGTTTACTGTAGGCTATTTAAATCTCATTATCTGCTCTAGCTCCACTTGATGCAACGGACACAATGTTAAATGACGATACATAATTAATACCCCATGCTGTACTCAACTAAGATCTTAATCTAGAACAAAAGTGTCTTTTAGTGAGGCCACCTCTCTGTGCAGACGAGTGCACATCTGTTGTCGTTTCATGGTTGTCCCCGGTGAGTCCCCGGTGAAGTTTGCCCCGGCACTCATGTGTAGTCATATGTACTCGCAGCATTTCAGTGAATGTAAAGTACAAAAAGTAGGATTTCTCTTTTCAGAAACTGTCTGCAGCTGCTGCAGTTGTTTTGCTGCTACATGTTGGCTTTAAATTGAGCCTGGACTGTTGAGCTCACCATTACTTTTGTTCCACTTAAACAATTTAGTCTGCAAAGTATCTGGTGTCCATCCTTTCGTTTAGAGTTTGACATACAAATGTAAACCTATGTTTCACCACTTCTTCTTCTTTTATTTTCAAGTTGATTGATCATGCAGAAACATTTTGTTGCACGCAGTGAAACAAAGTCAAAGACTGTGCCCTGGCCTGACAGCGGATCCCTCAGAATTCAATTTGCCTGGCTTTCATGAGAAAATACAGAGGAGATTAGGCCGGCTGGTAAAGAGACCATTTAGCATCTTGTTCATCTCAGGCTGATCCCTGCAAATCACTTCCCTGTGGCTAAAACACTGAGTTAGTATAGTGTTGGTTTAGAGAGCTGCAGGTGAGAATATATTATATATACTGAAGTGTGTGACTACTTCAGTAAAAAATAAGAAAATCTTTCACTGTCTGTTTACAGTGAGAAGGCTACTATGGATTTACTCTTAAAACCTTTATAAATAGTGCCACATAAATGATGTACCTCCAAAATTGTGCCTTAGCCTATATGTTCTAACTAGTAGACATTAATAACATCTAGTAAAACTGCAACAATTATTTGATTAATTATCATCTATTCAAATAATTAATAACTCAGTTTGAGTCATTTTAAAGAAAAAGTAACAATTTTCTTATCCTAGCTTGTTAAATTTGAATCTTTTCTATTATCTTTCCTCCTCACTTGACTGAATATATATTATGTTGGGTTGTGGACAAGACATTTAAAAGGTGTTGTCTTTAAGTGAAAACATTGATCTACATTTTTTAAAACCATTTGGACAGTTCATTGACCATATTACAAATGAATTGAGAAAAAAAGCAAAATCGACAAACTCATCAGCAATGAAAAAAATAATTTATTGCAGCCTTTGCTGTAACCTATCGAAGGACACCACACATATGACCAAAATTAATCCGCAAAGTTTGGTCTCCAACTTTGAAATTTTATGTGTGCAAATCACTGACCCTTTGAACACACCCAATCATAATTCAGTGGGATCATATTTGTCTCTCATGACCGTAGTCTGATAAAATCTGACATATGGGCCTGCTCAGTCTCAAGTCATTCCCCAAAACATAATTTGGATGAAATTTCTACCATTTTTAAAAATATTTTGGTCTTTTTTTCTTAATCACTAAAACAAATATTAAATAAACCAGATCCTTGAAAATCAAACAAAATGTTATGAGAACGTATGAGCATACTGTTTCACTGTGAAAGTCATAGGGAAGAGCCCCCACCAACAGCACAACATACTTTTAAGTGCTGGCGAATGGCCACACTTTTCAGGCTTTCAAAGAAAACACTGTGAGAAGGAGCCAATTTTGGAATACCAACACTAGAGGCACAGTGGGAGCCAGGCACTATTTTCTACACACAATTTAACAATTTTAGAGTGACCTCCTCCATTTAAACTTGAGAAGGGCAGCATGCTG
This sequence comes from Maxillicosta whitleyi, assembly GCA_029822895.1. NCBI lineage: Eukaryota > Metazoa > Chordata > Actinopteri > Perciformes > Neosebastidae > Maxillicosta > Maxillicosta whitleyi. The sequence continues at coordinate 14,827,886 of JAPSES010000211.1, read as the reverse complement.
TGGAGAGAGACGAGGTGAGCGGTGAAATGAAGATCACAGTGCCCCAAACCGACCCCTATGAGGTAAAAGATTCCCCCGACCAAACCCCACCCTGAAACACTGGCCCTCTTATTAGTCAATCAAGCCTTTTTTTTGCATTGGCTTAAAAAAGCTGCATTTCCTTTCTCCTGGAGCGACATTTTTAGTGGAAAAAAAAGCCTCCCTGGACCACTGTGTATTTGTCAACTTTGATGTTTTCTTTCTATTTTTGTGAAGCTCCAGTGGGAACTTGGAGAGTTATGCATGTCTTGAAGGGTACCCACATCTGTTGTGCATTAGGTGCCGGCCGTCAACATTGTTACTGGGGACCTAATTTAATATTTTCTCTGTTTTGATCTTCCACCTTTAATCACTGGCTCTTGGGAGGATCGGCTTTCCCCGAGAAATTGTTCGAGAGCCGAAAGAAAATGTTATTGCAGCATGTTTATGGAATCATACATGTGAAGAGAGGACTTGCACAAAAAATTGATGCCTATGTCAGGCTGCGCAGAGAGAAGAATGGATATTTGAGTTGGGGGATATGTGGGTGAAAACCGCGACATAACTGTAAGCAGTCAGGACATTCCAACTAGCAACTTAAATTTCTACAAACGCTGCTTCACTGAGATGATTTCAGATGATATCTGCTACACAGGAGGGAAGGCACCACAGGATAGGTTTTGGTTTCTTTGAATCAGCACCGCTGCTTTTATTAAACCACCATTTCTAATATCACTGGAAGAGAACATTACAAAAACCTGGTTGTGCAGAGGTGCTGTGTCTGGAGACATCAGGTACAACTTAAAGTTCAGACCTTGATGTGTTGGGGGAGGAATGACCATTGAGTTAGCAGAAAGGTTTTCTCAAAACTGCTGACTTTGGATTTTTGACTGCATTTTTCCCCCCAACAAATCCTCTGCTAACACTGATCAGGACCTTAAATTCTAATCTGCTCTCACTTCAGGACACAATAATGGCATATGATAATTCTGTGCTGAGGTTATAATTAGCCTACTCTGTTGAAAACACAGTGGACAATGTACTTGCTCTTGTTCACGGTGCCTCAAATAATTTGAACACAGCAACTTAACTGGATCAGTCTCTTATTCATGAGATATAACAGGAGCAACCGCAACGTAACTCTGCTAAATGTCGGTATGTGAGGATCCTGCTGACAGTAACTAAACGCATTTACTCAAGGCTTTCGAGCTCTCCTGTTAAACACGTTTCATCTTTCAGATTTGAACACAAATCAAATCCTTCAAGAAAAACCCATTGGTGACAGTCTGTAGCAATCTGTCCCCCCCCCCAATAAACAGAATCACAAAGTATCTGTGACAAGCAGTTGAGAGTGAATTTTCCTTTCCAAACAGCTAAAATGAAAACATGGCCAACCCAGTGTGAGGGAGACTGTTTTGTTTTGTGCAAAGGTTATCAGATTAGTGTAAAGAAATGGAAATATTTGAGGAACAGCAAATAGTTTCAAGGGAAAAAACTATGATCTGTTCCTCAATTTTGTAATATTACAATATGCAAACATATTCCATATAATTTTGATTTTATGTTGACAATGTTATGTCACACTTCTTTGATATGAAAACTCCATAACTGTTTGGAAAAACTAGAGTAGAAACACAATAAAGTCTATATATATCTATAAAGCCTAATAAACATATAATCTCAATACATAGCAGAGAAGAATATAAACCTTACAAATAAAATACACAGAGATCAAGCAGGCGAGAGAGAGACAGACAGAGAGAGAGAGAGTTGCTATTACTGATGTTACCTTGCCTTCTTTACAATTCTATTTTGTAGTTAGTACATAATATTGACCTATTCCATTTTATTACCACATAGTTCTTCGTATTAGACACATTTGTATAATTCAAGTAGTTACACCCATAAATTTTAGGGGCAGAAAAGGGCAGTTAAGAGTAATGTGACAATGTATTGCTGTAGATGGCGTGCATTGTGCTTATGTGCGCGTTACATGCATAAATGACACTAGAGGAGTTTTATTGACAGCTGCTTACTCTCATGCATTTTCATGTTGCCTTCATGTGCATTCTGTGTTTAACCGGTGCCCTGCTATGCTAACTATTAACATGTGATATGCAGTGTACAAATATACTACATATTACTTCATTTAAAGTAAGCCTGAAATAAGTGTATTATTGTTTCTTCAAAGCAGCACAAAACCTTGTCTGGAGACATTATCAGGTTATCGCTGTCATTAAATTAAAATAATTTATATCGGCTCGAGTCTGGTCTGCTAAAGTTAGCAAGCGTTAGATGAAACACTCACCACTTCTTTCGCCTTCGGAGAAAAGCCACTCTTAGGTCTGCTCCTCTTGAAAATCTCATCTTTCGTGGAGTCAAAGCCTATTCCTATCGCCTTGTTTCTCGTCTTTACAGTCTTAACACTGGCTTTGAAAAGTAAAGTTATATCAACAGCCATGTCTACGCGACTACGGCAACACCGCTGTAAACAAACCGACACGTCACCACTGTCGACGTCATTATCCTGCGACGCCTATGTTTTCCCTGAGACGGAGAAGAAAGCCTTACATTTTACCTTAAACGATTTATTAGCGTTTAATATTAAAAAACGTTTACTGTACTGCATATATTTGCATCGTCGAAGCGTGGGGCTTTGTACCCACTTACTCTTCTTCTTGAATGAATGACCGGTAAGAAAAATCATAAAATCTCGAAAAATCTCTTAACAGTTTTAATTAAAAAAAAAAAAAAAAAAAAAAAAAAAAGACTTAAGGGGAGGGCTTCAATATTCTTACAGACAACTGTGCAAAGGATTATAATTTCATTTACATGCGGTATTCTACACTGCATTAATGTGTTATAATGATATAATGTAATGGTATAATAAGCTTTAATCATATGTGCAAATAAACAAATACTGAATAGGTTTTTTTTTTATTGTGTTACAGAAAAATGCTCCAACAAGTTTTTGAAGGGATGTCCAGTCGGAAAAGGAGGCCAAATTGGACAGACCAGGAGTGCCTTGTTCTTGCTAAGTTAATGCAGGAGAAAAAAGACATAATCAGAGGGAAGTCCACCAGTGGTATTACAGTACAGGACAAAAGGAATGCCTGGGAAGAGATAACTCACGCTATCAATGCAGCATTTCCACAAACTCATCGCACAGTCATTGACTGTAATAAAAAGTGGGAAAATCTGTTGGCAAAGGCAAGAGAAGAGATCAAACGACAGAGGAGGCAAGTGGGTGCAGGTGAGAAAAATGTACAGTTTGACAGCAATAAAAAATCTGATAATTAGTGTCATTAAATATAGGGTGAAAAGTCAACCTTTTCAGAGTGGAAATATGTGGATGACTATGCTCAGGAGGCAGCACGTTGGTTTCTGTTAGTTACAGTAGCTATATTATGTGTATAACACTCAAAAGACATATCTGGTATTACTTATATTAATGCTTGTGCCTATTTTTAAAAAATCCTTTGTTGTTAGGGACAAAATGTGCTCAAAATCCTCCTAATGAAAATATTATCTAGTTATAGCATTCTCCACTTTAAAGGGATAGTTCAGGATTTTTTACATGAATCTCTATGGTATCCCCATCATCAGTGTCATGCATCCACACTGACTTGACCCCCGACAGTGTCCTGTGAGCCTAGATATTGTCCAGTGTTGGTCAGTGCGCAAGTAGTCCGGCAGGTTTCCTGGGGTCTGCATTTTTTTTCTCAAAATTGCATGTGTTCAAATGAGTGATTTATTTGCATAACAAAACCCTCATAGTCCAAAAAGTCACACTTTGTAATTGTTCGGGTCTACTTTATCTCTAATGTTCTCTGGTGAGGATCAGTGGATAGGATATGCAATATCATAAGAAACACTCTTTGACGATATATTTATATTTTACTTTATTAAAACACAAGAATTCCAGCTCTGTTACATGTACGTCTTTGCATCCTCAGATGATGAGCTTTCACTTGATCAATTCAGCACCGTGACACAGATAGTGATATCTGTGATGAACCTGTCCAGCATGTTAGTGCAAGAAACAAATGGTTCTTCTGCATTCTGTATGGAATTTCAACAAAACAGGTAATGTCTTTTGCCTTTACACTTGTAAGTGACAAATATCTTGCTGTAAATGTATGTTTTATAAATATTAACAGTCAAATGATGATGATTTGCAAATATTGCATATTCTAGAGGAGTATAAGTGTATTTCAATTTAGATTGGATGATGAGTGTATGAATTGTACCCTTTTTTGTATGGTTTGAGATGTCTGTTTATGGGGATTTCATAACTTCATCAGAATCTGTTCTTTATATGAACAATACACCATGAACATTTTGTTTAAATAATTTATGGACAAACCTGAATTTTGTCATTTACAGCTGTGACAAAGGTGAAAACACTTACATTTTACACGAAACTCAACTGTCAGAGGATGGCTTCTCATCATGTGTTCCATGCAACATTCCAACTAAAGAAGAACCGACTATTGTTAGCATCCCCAAGTTACTGTCAGTTCAGGTGGGAAGTCCTCATCCTGTTGTCGGTTTTTCCTCTGGCGAGCCATTGTCAACTCCCTGCTCGACTTCTCCTTCCTTGCTTAATGGCACAACTTTACAGGAGCGAATGGATCTGGAAATTTCTGTGTTGAGAAGACAAGAAGCAGTCCTCAGGCTGCAAGAAGAGTATTACACATTAAAAATTAAGATGATGAAAAAGCAGATGGAGGGGTCTTCTAATGAAATAGCATAACTTTGATACAATACTGTGGGTTTTTTTTCATTTTTTTCTGTGTAGTTTATGAGGAAGTCGATAACTGTCAGATTTCTTAGAAAATGTATGTGTGGCATAATTTCAGGTGAATAATCAGTAGTGGGGTTTTTTTGTTGATTCTTTTAACTTTTTTTTCTATTCATTCTTTTTTGTCATAAAGAGCTACAACTTTCACATGATCAATGATTCAGTTTTGTTAGACAGACAACAATTGTTTAAGACCTAAGATTGTTTTCGGTCTTATGGAGAATTCATACCTCCAAATTTAGTTTGGATCAAAATGGAAAATCCAGAAAGTCCAAAGCAAATGAGCTGTGAAAATGCCCATAATTAAACAGTTCCAACATTTTCAGCTCAAGACTCAAAAGCACATATAAATTCTGTGTTTTCCCAGGAGCCAGACCTAATAAAAATACACTGTGAATTACTACACTGAGTCTTCCACTGTCAAAGAAAGATTAAATACATCAATTTGCTGCCCAATCAAGATTATCAACAAAATAGTTTGTCTCTGACAGACTACTGGAAAGTTAGTCTTAGCTATAGCAGCATGATATCAGAAAGTAATATTGTGTAGTAATACACGCTGATAACCAACACACCAAAATAAACAAAACAACCATAGCTGACTTTTACACGATCATAATACTGTCATTCTTCTGTTAATGTCCATATAGGCACATACTTTGACATATATTTTACTACAATTTGTCAATTTCTTCATTCAGTCAAAAATAGTCTGTAACCCATTTTGGATTTAGTGCCTTGCATTGACATATTAAGCTTGTTTACATCAACATTAATACGCTGATCATTAACTGATGTTGATGATCATGTAAAAGGCATTAGATCTCATATGCTCAATCAGATAATAGCAATTATCTGACTATGAGAAATCAGATGAACACACCTGGATTTCTCCTCAATACTCTAATGTCTTTGTGCATGTATAACTGTTAGTCTGATTCATTTCATTCTTCTACATCTGCACAGGTGCAAAAACAAATCATAGCAAACAGACGTGACATAGTCAAATGTGAGCTGAAAGAAATCTGATAGATGATTGAAACATCCAAACCAGAGTGTGACGATTATTGTTTTTCTGAAGTGCATGTAAATGCATCACATCTGATTACTCCCAGTTATTAGATTTTTTTTGGTCCTGTAAATGGGCTCAAGTGTCCGATGTCTTTGTTTAAGAAACAGAAAAACATATTTGCGTTGGTTTTCAGCACATCCTTTATGAGCCTGTACACTGTTTTTTTTGTGTGTGTCATGTATTGCATATACAATAGATGTGATAGTTGTGTAACTGGTCAGTGTTTGTGCTGAGTTTATCTTCTTTTATAGTTACGTGTTTTAATTCTGATCTATCATTGTAAATGAAAACTGGTTCTCAATTGACCTACCTGGTTCAATAAAGGTTAAATAAATAAAAGTAAAAACTGTTTCCAGCAGTCAATTACTGTCATAGTGACTATGGTATACATTTACATACAGTATACATGAAAGTGGGTTTTGCCATCATAAACGTTAACCTTGACATGTTTCCTAATGTCTTTTTCTCTGAATGAACTGTGACATGTATATGGAATTCTTGCTCCTAAACTGTGAAATAAAATGTATTCATTGTAAGAAGTATAATTTGTGTTTATTTGCCATGGAACTCTGTTTCATGTGTATCATTTTACGGCATAAGAAATGCTGTTTATTTGCTGATTCATACCATTAACTCTTAAGTGCAAATTTGGAAGCTGTAAAAGTTTGACATACATATTTGTGAAAATTAAACATGGTCATGCCAATGTAAGTAAAGCTAAAATAATGTCCTGTCTAGACAAATGTAGTAATTTGTGAGTAATATTTCTCTTAAATCTGTATATTTGTAAATGACTGAGGTTGGCACTCAGATGTAAGCAGTGAGGCCCAGAGTGTTGAATAAAAGTCTGTTATTTGCTGTGTGGTTTGCTCATTTCCTTTGTTAGTGTTGTGCCAGACTGCGTTTCAGCTGAGTGCTGTGACTGTCTCTGCTTTTCTGCCGCCTCAGCATTAACTCCTCGTCACTTTATACTCATTCACTCTCTGAGCCTTGTGTGTGTGAAGACAGAGTAACAGACCAAACTTAGAGGCAGAAAACTAAAAGCACAGTTAACTTTCATGATACTGAATGTGTTTCTGTGAACAGTAAAGTGTAACTAAATCCTACCATGGAATAACACAACTTTGACACTAGGTTGTACTGTAACTTTTAAGGAAACCATCTGTTTTGACAACAAATGTTAATTTCATTTTATTTGTGATTTGATTAAAAAGCCATTCACTTAAAGTCGTTTTTTTTATATAACCATCACAACTGTTTTTAATAAAGACTAGTCTAAATCATATTCAATTGTAGATTTAGTCAACTATAATACAGTATAATAAGTTCACATTATTTAGACATTTCTCTAAAATCTCCTAGCTTCTCAGGTACTCTGTGAGGAAACATTTATTAACCTTTTATTTTGAATGAAGGAAGTGTAATTACAGACTAAAAATACAAACTCAGTCATTTCTTCCAGGGTCAGTCTGATTTCAATTGTTTTAGTTGGACCTTCTAATAGGTGTTCTGGTGGTCCTTCATAAGTAAACTATGTAATATTTCTCACACATGTTTAGAAACGAACTGGTTGAACGCGGCCCCTCATCTCTGCACAGAAAACAAAGCAGTGTTGAGTGAAAGTGAATGAGACAGCGAGCAGCAAGGGTGAAAAAAAAAGCAATAAAACAGCTAACAGCTAGAAATATTTGAGAAGAAATACAACCACCACAGTACACATTCCCTCTGATGTCTACATATGACTGGTTTGGGAGACAACAGTGTCTCTTCTTGACCAAAAGCTTGTCCCTCAGACAGAACTGAACATCACCATGAGTATTGCAGTGACAGAGAAGAGCAACATGAATTAGGGAAAAAATAAAATGCTGTAGAGATACTGTTTATTTCATTTCATTCATTCATTTTATGAACCCATTTTATCCTCACTAGCGTCACCGGGGTCACTTGGAGCCTATCCCAGTTACTTATGGGAACTTATACCCTGGAAATGTCACCAGTTCATCCCAGCTGACATATAGAGACAAACAATCACTGTCACATTCACATTTATGGGCATTTTAGATTAACTGATTACCCTATCAGTGCATGTCTTTAGATGGTGGGAGGAAGTACCTGGAGAGAAGATGGGGAGAACATGCAAATTCTACACAAAAAAGCCCCACCCCCATCAACTGTTGGAATCGAACCCAGGACTGTTCTGTTGTTTATAAACATGTGCATGTTGTGTATCCTCCTGGACACGGGGTGGTGTTTTCTCCACTCTGTCTGTGTGTGTCCGTGTCTATTTCCTGTGTTCCAGGTGGCAGAAGCTGATTGGCTGCAGCAGCTTTTCAGGGAGGAAGCTGGTGAGTCCCTTCTTCATTCAGCCAACAGGAGTGATGATCAAGATGTTGTCAGATCAATTTGATCTTTGTAAATATTGTAAATAGAATATCGATCCTTTAGTTTTGTGTTCAGTCCAGTTTCTATAAGGGAGGGCAGCCATTTTGTTTTCATAGTTTTCTCCTGTTTTTGGTTAAGAAGTTTAGTAATTGTAATTTTTGTTTGTTAGCTAAGGTGATTTTCTGTTTAAGAAGCATTTTGTTTGTTGTTGTGGCCATTCCCTCCCTGACACTTTTAGTCAGAATAATAAATAAGAAGGAGAGGAGCCTCTATGTTATGGTCTGGTTCCCCTAGTCTGGAGTGCAACAGTATTTATTTCCAGGCAGATCAACTGTAGTTAATGCAAATGCTTGATGAAGTTCACCACAGTCAATGACCCCTTTTACACAACACTTCTATTACAGGAATATTTTGGTTTTATTCCAGAATGACGTCTGTGTAAATAAAATGGTGGATCATTTGGTCCTACCTTTATCACGCCTCTGATAAAGGTGGAATCAAGATTCCGGAACGCTGTATAAAAGGAACACCTCTCGTTCCATTACCAAGGTATTGTTGCGATGACGTATTGCATGTGCAACCCCCTGCGCCTGGGGATTTAAAAATGAGTGTGGTCCATGTACAGTAAACAAATACATCAACGCAACCAGAAAGATGTTGAACTGGGGAGATGTCGAGATCCGTGAGCTGTTGTCACTTCAGGCGGAGGATTCTATCCATGCTAACATTTGTGGAATAGTGAAAAGACTCCAGAGAGGAGCAACACCGCTATGGTCGGGGTGTTTCCAATGCGCAAGTTATACGTCACAGTATACGCTGCATCACCTCCTCTTTGATTCTGGAATGCAGGTCCGCTGTGTAAAAGTCCAGCCTGTTTCATCTCTGTTGCTTCAGAATCTCTGCGTAAAAGTGGCTAATGTCCCAGATCAAATGAACAAAGCTATAATTCAATGCCATTCCGACAGTATTTCTTTTTAGTGCAACGCGCTGGACTGGAGGGGTAAACACTGGTCGATTCAACAGGTGATTTACTGGAAAATCCTGTTCACTAAAAGTTTATTTACATCACATACCATAGGTAACTGTGTTCCACTGTCAATCCTAATTTACTGTCAGCTCCTCAAATTTGTACTGTAAAAATGTAACTCTTTGATAAAACAGATGATAACCTGAACACTGAGCAGTGGCCCTGATACAACAGACTAACCATTCTTTATTAGCATTCCTAGATGCTATCTGTTTCTGGATGAAGCGGTAGTGATGGTATTCACCCCCATACCACCCCCCCTACCCCCCTTCCCTGACAGATGAGCCATGTTTTGGAGTGTCCTCTGGGCAGTCCACTTAACTATCTGAAAAGGAACCCCTTAATCTCCACTTTCTTTTTGTTTGGACTATTATCAAACCTGTCAGTCCTGGCTGCTTTATCTTCACAGGACTCATCTACTGGCTGTTTGACGATAGCTTAATTCTATCAAAGGCCCTTATCTTTGTTTTGCCTGGGGATGCATCCTTCCTCTGACTTGCTCGAACAGCTTCAGCTCTGATAAAGAGATGATTTATTGTGCAGATATCCACATTTTTTTTAAATGTATATTGCTTGTTTTTGGACTCCCACAGTTTTGACATGTACAATAATGAGTCTTTATTGAACTTGCATCTTTATTTGTGTTTGGCCATGGTTTATTACTGCATATAGTCTGAAATCTGAGCTACTGACATGATACCTCATCAACCACTGCTTGTCCAGATGGAGATAGCACCGTCCCCTTTGATGGGAGTTACCTGTCTTTTGGCAGTAGTTATTTGAAACAGTCTGGTGGAATGTCATGCAGCTTGATCTGATGAGGAGCAATTACATGGGAGGGAGCTGTAGCCTTTGAGGTGGAGGCTTACCTGCCACACCCTGCAGGCTTACAAATAAGCCTCTGGACACATCCCAAATGTGTGAAAATGGTTCCTTTTCTTCGCGTTCTTCTCACAGTGACACATGGTCTGACAGGATCTGACAACTGGGGCAGAGAGGGAAGTGTTGGCTAAAATCCTGAATTTACTCATCTAGTTTGCTTAGGTTGGCTTTACGTCAGTGGGACAAATAGAAGAAGCCTTTTCAGAGCCCAGAAAAAAAAAAACGAAATATGGACTAAGTGCCAGGAAGTTTGATTCAGAATTTAATCATCTGACCTTTTTCTTTGCCCAATGATGACATCTTTATTTAATTAACAGTAAAATACATGTATGGATTGTACATATTTGCTGTCAAATTGATGATAGTTTAGGAAATGGTATGTGTTATTATGTAGTATTACAGTATTTAAATGTAGGCAGGATGTTAATGTGTATATACATAACTTCTGGCAGATATGTTTAGATAATGTTCTCATGTCTATATAGAGTATCTGTCTAAGGTCTTTACTCGTTATTCTAAGCATGGGGTTTGCATGCCTGTGAATATTTAGATGTTAATTCTTTTCTACCAACATAATGACCAGGAACCTATTTTTGCATATGAATCAAAAGAGCTGCATGCAAGGTCATGTACATGTAAGTTTCCTGGAAAACTAATCATGGAAAAGACAGGCAGCTTAGCCACTTGGACCAACAAAGAACTACCCATAGGTTAAGTACAGATGTTGCAATCACAAATTGGATTTTCCATAATGCAGTCGCTGCTACAAACGCTTAACTTTATTTAGATTTGAAAGGGCAATGCCCATTACCAATAGGCTTCAGGGGTAATGTCTGTGCTCCAGGGATTAACCACAATTTATGCTTTTATTTTGTTGGCGCAGCTACAGCCAAGAAAGGGAAACTTTCTAAAAAGACATGGTTACAAGTCAAATTACCCTTTACCCACTTATTTTATTTTGTCTTACCCGTTACCACAAGGACTAACAAAGTGGTTATTAAACTTCGTTTCGGACATTGGACTGTGATTGGACTCTGGCCTTTATATTATCACTGTACCCTGCATTGTTTTCCTTTACCCTTACCAAAAATATGCCTCTTGGTTCTATGTTGCCATCAGCTTAAAGGCAGTTTCATGGGGATGTGGATATGAGTTTCAAATATGATATAATCATGGTGTAGCCACACTAAGACAGTCCAGATTTAAGCATTCTGGATATGCATGACTTGATAATTTTCCACAATGGTCCTCAGAAATGGACAGCAATTGCCCCGCCAATGAAAGGGGATCCTCTTTGTAATTAAAGCCAGTAGAAAATTGGATCATTTTTTGCCTGGACAGCTTTCACATTCCAACCTAATATGGCACTGAAACCTTTTGAAGTTGCTGTCTTGGCAGTCCCAAATTATACCTTTCATCAGCCAATCATAAGAAAATGGCAACCTGACATTCCCAATCGCAACTTACTTTTCAGCTTGAGTCCATGTAATCAAGGAGGGGAGTATGATACCCACTGACAAATCGACTACGAATACTACAATTACAATTTCTCTCCTATAAACTTATGGAATGTTTTATTTTTAAGATCAAAGTGGCATTTTTACTTCACCCACCAAAGGTCACATATATATAATTATCTCTTTATTTTTTTATTGGCTCAAATAATTACCTTTTCAGTGAACCCTGCGTAATGCTACTTATTGTAATCTAAATATCAAGTCAAGCATGAGATGCAAACCATCTCCTTCACTCCAAAATGATGACTGAGTAGCAGCTTTCAGTGTTTGGTATATTTTGTGCCCAATAGAGTTTTTATTGTACCGTGTATTTTCAGCCTTCTGTGTAGAGGTCAGGGTGGGGACTTTTTTTTTGACGTATTTAATGCAATAGGTTTCAATGAATCTGATGGAACTTAAACCTGTCTTTTACTATTTCTTGATGTTGATATCAAACTCTCCTATCATGTTATAACACATATCAAAGTTTTCTGCACTGAATAATACTTTAGGTTTAACGTTTTTTCCCACAAAAAGGTTCAGGTCAATTTAAAACATTAAATTGACATCTTCTCCTCCCTTCAATGAACAATTTAGTCTCTTTAAATTTGCAAATATTGTGAATATTTGAAGAGTATTTTTCCTCTTTTCTGCTTTCTTAAAAGTTAGTGGTGGATCTGACACTGAAACAAACTATACTTAAACACTTGAGTACTGTCTGCTGTTTTATTCTTCACACCATTCTATTTTAGAGGTAATTATTCAACATTTTTAGAGGGCAGAACATTATTATTATTATTATTATTATTATTATTATTATTATTATTAATACATTTTGTATGAACAGTGGCCTTGTTCCTGTTCTGAGGACCTGACTTGTGTGTTGATACAAAATATTACAATAAATTTTATTTTTGGATCTTTTATTGAAACCACGTACCTGTATATCCTTATGAGACACACAAAAGTGAAACTTTTAGCTTTTTTTTTTTTTTAACATTAAACAATTGTATTGATTGGAAACTGCATAATTGAACAGTTTTTTCAGACACATTTTTTTTAAATTAATTTAATTTATTAAATAATTTATCTTTTAATGGAATGTCCCTTGCAATGGACAACATTTTTTTAAGTAAATCTGTGAAACTTGTGTCCCCTACAGAGGACAAAAATGCATTGCTGGGTTGCAGGAGGATATGAGGATTTCCATGTACAATCCTCCCATGCCACCCTGTAAAAATCTCTTGCCACACCTAGTAAAGTTTTCTGCAAAAAAATCCAATTTTAATCTTTCAGTACTGATGCCTTTAGGTTTCCACATTACACTTGAAAATACCAGAAGTTAATTGCATATTTTTAATGTCACAAATCCTGTATGCTCTTTAAAGCTGCAGTATACAAAAATAAGGAAATCAGCGGAATAAAAAAATATACCATACACCCCCCTTTTGCGGCTGTCTCCCCTCAACCTAAGCATAGATGACGCAACACAGTTTCATGCTGCTATGGGAAAACACGAGTGATTTGCCAAAGTCTCCTGTCATGGACTAAATTTTGTAGAGATTGAAACAAAGCCAGGATACTGATGCAGAAATCTACTTTCTTCTCAGACTACTTGATTACAAAAAACTAATGAAATATTGGCCTAATGATGAAACTATTCTGCCCATGAATGATGAATGTTAAATGTGAATGTGAGAAATCACTGAAGTGTTCCATAATGATGATTAATAGGATTATATTAAAAAAAAAAATAAATTGAGAAATATTTTGAACAGAGGTGGACCTAGCTATTAGCAATGTTAATATTGTCATATACTTTAATAGTCATTTGTACACTGGGAGAAATTAAATGTGCTTTTCTTGAGGGGAAAAAAGTCTTACTAGACTAGAAAGTTCCAGTTGTTACCATAGAAATATATAAATCTCACTAAAATGTAAACAGACTTAACATAATGTTAGTCAGTCAGACGTACAGGTCAGAATTCATCATGTTGCTCGGTCATCAATAGACAGTTATATTACTTCGCCCAATGAGTTCACGTCATGCACATTTGTTGGGTGTTCACAGTGTGGTCATCACTGAATTGATTGTTGCCACTTCCACACACTCGCCTAGTTATGACATGACAGAGTTGACACAGATGAATGAATTCACATTGACACAATGGTCTTTGAGGATGAAGACGCTTCAGAAAATGTTGCCCTGTTGCCTCATCGTCCCTGGGCAGCTGCAATTTTGAAAAAGTAGTTTGAAATCATTTGGGGGAAATTATGGGCGTCTGCACAAGTCAGTGGGTTCAATCAGAGAGTATTTTTTCATGTGACAATGGAGCAACATAGGTAATGTGCAGTATACTGCAATTTTCTTTTCCACCAATGTAGCAGTCTGTAATTTCTGTGTAATATTTCTTGACCCACTGTGCATACAAGACACACTCTTTCAGGACGACAACTGGCCAGTTGAGGTCAATTAAACTTGTACTCTTTTGCTGAGAGACTGTTGGCTGACCAACGTGGCCTGCAAACAATAGCCACTATTATGCATCCTCAGGCATGTCTACTGTTAAGGCATGTACTTCTACCTCAGAGCAAACCGAGCTCCTCAGAGACACTGAAATGAAACATGAACTAATTTGTGTCTTAGTGGTTTCTCCCATTCTTAACCCCGAGCTCTGGCCAAGGCCAAAACATCGTGAGCAGCATTGCATATTTATAAATAGGCAACGGGTAAAGGGGAAAGAGAGAAAAGGAGCCCAACAGATGACTAAAACCATATGGAACCGGTGGAGAGTAACTCATCTTGTGACAACAGAGCATGGAGCTCCCCCCTCACCTCTACAGGCTGCCACCCCCTCCAGTCCCACTCTGTCTCATGTCACAGCCATTCACGAAAGACTGCAATTGGAGAAGGTCAATCGGTGGCTGGGGCCAAGAACAAAGTGATCGTGATTTTCAAAAAGTACATGCGGGATCTGAGGAGGAAATGGTTTTGCCGCCAAACACTCAATTACCCGTAATTACAATAATTCAACCTTGGAGGATGGTTTATTCCATTTTATTATGAGGTTCGCTCTTTCATGTCTCATAGCTGGAGGAGGAGGGGAACGTTGTGAACAGTGACAAGGACTATGTGAAACAGATACTTGGGCCCTCATCACTATGCCTTCATTTTTTCCTTTTAAGTCCGGCAGGAGCTCAACCCATGGGCTAATATTTATAAAAAATAAACACATGCATAATTTGATAAGTCACTCTTGCCTCTTATGAACTTTATTACTAACCATGTAGCAAATGATCATTTAGTAAGATCGTGATAAGGTATTTTACTGTCATATCTTCACTTATACATCTTTATATGTTTAATATATTTGAGTTTTGGATTGTTGACAGGAAAAAAACATATTAAGGTGACATCAGGCTTTAGGTCTATCATCTTGAACAAGTAAATATGATCTGTCTAACCAATCAGTCCACACCAGCATCCCCCTGGAGGAGATGCAAAAATATGACAAAAAGTTGTCTGACTCACAAGTATGATTTACAAGTAGACTCGGGCTGTAAAAAATATCATGTTAATGCAGATTAATCCATCATCATGACTAATCTGATAAAAAAAAATTAACTCAATTAACTCATCTGCAGTGCCGAATGACTCTGAATGCGTCTGCCAATGCATTGCAGGCAGTTTTTCCAAGTAGAGTTAATGTCACATATGTGCAAATGGGCAGCTTGATCCAGTACTGACAGGCAGCAGAACCGACCCATAAAGATGGAATATGCTAAACAGCATGTTGGTCCTCTGGATGGAAGTATGAGGACAAAAAAATAAAAAATAACCAAGATGGAACAGTCGACCAACATAAAGTATTATGCACACTCTGCAGGAAGGAGTTTTCTTTTCACCGAAGCACTTCTAGCTTAAAATACCACATATTTCACCAATCCTGCAACCACTGTTCAGTGTGTGAGACTGTTTTCAGTTGCAGACGACATTGTAAATGAGAAGCAGTCACTTCTCCTTTTGGACAATGTCAATAAGTTAGTTTGTCTGAATATCTGGCTGAAAGACATGACCACATTAATATGGATAAATGTTTGCTTAAAAAAAGAGACAAAATGTTGTTAAGTTATTTCAAGTTGTTTTGTTGAAACTGTTGAAGGTGTTTGATAAACATATTAAGTGCAAATATATTCCCTTCTTTCTTGAATGTACTTGCTCATGCAAAATGAAACGTAATTAACATAGATTAAAAAGGATGACATTTATGGTTAATCTCATTAAATTTATTAATTTCACAGCACTAAAATTTACTTTGAAGTTGTAATACGTCAAAATAAGACTAAAGCAGTGCAGTTTGAGATATCTTGACTTTTAATTCTATCAAAAACAGTTGAGCCCATGTTTCCTGTAAAGCAGCTCTGTATTGTTTTTATTATGCCCTGTCTACCTCCTAAATAAGTACAATAAATCTGCAGTTTTTTTTTTTTTTTACGTAAGGTTTCTGTTAGAAAATCTCAGGCCCAAGCTGAGATAATCCTGATGACATAACCAGGGTTATGAGGCTATAATAACTATCATTTCTCCCAGAAACAACAGCATCATTAAAGGAATATACCAGGGTTTGGTTTAATACAGAAAAAGTCTGCAAAGATATATAAAAAATGACTTTGAGTGGATTTAAACTAAACCACATTTTTTTCCTGACAATAACCAAAGCTATTTTAAAATGTAAACCTAAAAACTTACAGGTTTTGAGATGCAAACTCTGCTCTCTGCGACCAAAGTGTTGGATTTTGCCAGCATTAATGTGAACTGATTCCTGTGTATTATGAAAAAAAAAAAAAAAAAAAGCTGAAAATTAGCAAATGTTTCTGTGGTAAATAACATCAAGACTATATTTGTTAGGTGGCAACACTTTGTTTTGGCAAGAAAGTTGGTGATTTTCTCATAAAAGACATTATACATTTGTGTAAATGGAACTGAAATAAATGGAACTAAAGAAAAAAAAACTGTTACATATGCTAACAATAACACTGCAAATGCATTAGATACTGGATATATAAACCCTTCTGAAGACAATCTAAAGTATAAAACCTTTTTGTGGTGGATACAAATCAAAACGTATTTAAAGGAAATGCAAGCAATTACATCTGTCTGTTGCTTTTTGTAAGTATCTGATCATGGATTCCTGCCAGGTTTAATGTAACTTGAAAAGCATCTTCATTGCAAAAGCTTTGACTCACATCATATTCGTTTGATTTTGGGTGTTTTCATTCAACAGTGGGTGATTGTACATTTCCACTGAAGCATCTTCACAGAGGACAAAGGCCTACTCACTGTTAAAGCAACTGAGCTTCATGGCTCTCTGCTTTTAGAGTTTACAGAATTTCCCAGTCTCACTATAAATTTAACCTTTCATTACGAAAACACACTCAAATATCAGCCCACTCAACGTTAGATGGTTGAACAGTCAGGTCCACACCACACCCCAATGAAAGACTGAGAACGTTGTGTGTGATTGATCGTCACTTTTAATTTTGCTTAAGGTTGTCTGTGTGTTTCTCCGCTGAAATATAGAGGCCCCTTAACAAGACCGAATCGCAGACGTGGGCAGAGAGGAGGCTTTGAAATGCGGCAACCCCTGAACCAGAAAATAATCAAGGGGACTTAGGCATGGCACTGCGGCCGGAAATTCACTGTGAATACTGGTTTCAACCATGACCATTTGAGAGCCCAAGGTTTTGGCTTTTGCATTGATTTGGAGCCCCCCCCCCCCCCTTCCTTTTCTCCAGTCTCTCTCTCTCGGCTGTATGTCACACACTCAATTTGTGCTCCTTCTGACCTAAAAGTTGATGAGTAGCGTCTCTGTTTTCAGCGCGGCTCTTGTCAGCAAAAAATGAACTGCTACATGCCTTTGGTCCACTTGCGACACACACAAACGTGCACACGTGTGCCCACACACATACAAATATACAGTACGTCCCTTTTAGAGCTGCGGCTTGCCTCCGTTCCTCACAACACATCACAGGGATGGCTACTTTTCTGCTCGTCCAGCAAAAACCTTCTGTAACCGTTCCCCCTCCTTGTCCTCTTCCACTGCAGAGGAAGAAATTGCGGTCGAGACTTTAGGCCAAGTCTCCTCACAGCTTGTCCTGATTACTAAGTAGACAAGTACCCATGTTTAGACAGAACCAGGTCCTCGTTTCCCCTCTTTCATATTTTAGAGTGGCAATCTCTGAGGTTTTTCTGTAGGACAGGAGACCCCTTCAAATGGTGGATCAATATGTATTATGTAGATTGATATAATTGCACACAAGCTTCGTGAAGTCAAGACAAAGTAGGTCGTGACCTCATTCAGCATGTGGGAATCCAAACAGTATAATTTAGTTTTGAATAAACACAGTCCGACCACATGTCACTGTCTGCCATGTCCTTATAATCTTAATGTTCTCATCAGCCTTCACGATGCCAACCAACCATGCATTTTTTTAATCTGCAGTTTCCACTCCTTTCCCTTTCCCCCCTTCTTACTCCTCTGATCTCTGTTTTCCCTCTGAATTGTATCAGCAGCTTAATGCCTTCCAGCCAATTAGTAAAGGCAAACACAACAACAATCAGTCTCTTGGTTTAATACACTCGGCCTCTTCAGCAGTAAATACCAACTCATTCCTGAATGTATTGTCGTTCAAAAGGCCTTGCCAGCTCTGGTCTTTGTCAAAGAAAGAGAGGCTTCCTTTGAAAAGGCCGGCCATACTGACAACACAACTTGTTTAGGAGGGAGACAAAAGGCAGGAGGGAGTATCACAAAGGCTGATGGAGCTAGATAAAAACAGATTACAGTTAACTGTCTGTTTCATCAGCTGAGTGGCTTGTTAAAGGTAGGGTTGTGAAATGTTACAACTCCCATGTGAGACAAAGGAGTGCAGATGTTGTGAAAGGATTTACCTAATAATGTCATAAAAATAATCAGCTTTCACAGCTTTAACCCATGTCTTAATGTACTTTATGTGTCTTTGTTTATTCTGAGGTGACTATATGTGATTTTATTCGTTCTGTTTATAGATGATGTGAAGCAACTTATTTTGTGGCCGTTAATGAATGATTCTGATTCCAAAGGTGCCTAAAATGTACTTTGTTTTTCTAGTTTGTAAAAAGTATCACAGCGTCCATCTTGGATCCTTCCTATGTCTGTTTATCTGCATTGTTTACATCATTTGTTCAAGCCCATTGCCACATGCTGCAACAGGAAATCACTGTTATAAGTAAATATACAACTAATAGCCCTTGCACGGAAAAACATCATAAGACCAAGAGTAAGCAGATGGTTGTCTGAGGTATCTGCAACTCTCCCATTATAGAAAATTACTTATACAATAAAACATCAACAACAGAATTTCCATCAGATCTGGGGCCCCTTCACTTATATAACAGGAACAGATTTGACACATATGATGGCAAGTGAAATGCTCATGGATGGGTAAAACGTAGCTTTCTGTGGTGACCAATACATCAGAAATGTTTTTTTTTTTTTTTAAATAAAATGGTCTAAAACAGAGTATGACTCTCAATGATGATTTTTATTATGACTTTCAACCAAGGGATGAAATGCATTGGTGGAGTGGGTGGAATTCAGTTTGTTTTAACATATTCTTTTTAATGCATGTGTTTCTTATGTTGAGAAAACCAATTTAAAAAAAGTATGTTTGTAAAAAAAAAAAAAAAAAATTCAACTCTTCTCATGTTAAAAAAACTTAAACATGTTCTGTTAATTCTTTTAAAACGAATCATTACAAATCATGCTTTCACATGTGACAAAGACAGTGTGGTATAAACACATTGAATTCATTTTCTTATTTAAAGGGACCGTGGACCTGGGACTAAATTAACTTTACAGCCTGCTGACAAAGTCAAAGAAGAATGAAAGTGCTTCATCACAATAACAAAGAAAGGTAATCAAGAGACAGTACCTAAGAGCATGACAAAAGGAGCATGCAGTCAAAAAGAAAAACACGCTTTGCATGTAAATCGTTTGAGTTTCCTTGGCGTCATGTGAAACTATGCAAGACAGTGTAAAGAATCCCAGGCATGTTGCTAGTATGGGAAGGGCCCTGATGCCAGACGGAGCAGCGGTGCCATTGTCAGTTTGTCTATCCTAGTCTTAGAAGCACAGAAAAAGAGGGATGGGCAGATGAAGAGGTGACTACAAAGGATGAAAAGAGGGAGAGAATATGATGTGAGGAAAAAAAAAAAGATGGAGAGGAGATTCAGAATGAACCAGACAGGTGCCCGGAGGTTACACTGGAGACAGAGGGGTGAGGAGGCGAGGCAGGAAAGATGGATGAAATGGACCCCCGCTGAGTGTCCGTCTCAGCCTCGTGTCTCGGGCTCCTCTCCACGCCAATGAGCACAGTGAATAAGGCGCCACCTCCACACCCTTTAAAACGCCACTTCCTCTCTACATTTCTCCACTTTTATCTCTAATACATTCTCCATCATATAAACAAGTTGACGTCCACGTCCCCACACATTCACACTGTTTCAGTCCCACTCTCTTTCTTTCTCTCTCCCTCTCTCTCGCTCATTAGGGACTATTTTCACTTCAAAGCCCCTCCATTATCTGCCATCTCTGAGGGCAATTAGGAATGGGGTGACTTTGAGCGGCAGGCTCTGCCACGGCATTATAGCTACTCATCCCCTGTCATGTGGGCCTTTGTGGAGGCTGTTGACATTGATAGAGAGGATACTGAGGGCCCCCCCGACCCCTGGACCCCCCCCCCCCCCACACACACACACACACACACACATACTCACTCACTGACACA
>JAPSES010000211.1:14781167-14804467 GCA_029822895.1 Maxillicosta whitleyi | reverse complement strand
AAACGTGTCCCGGGAAGGTTATTTCATTTTCCTGGACAGACCACAAAAAACCGGGACAATCCCGGAAAAACCTGGACATGTGGCAACACTACCTTAGACCCTGATTCTTGGCAGGGAAAAACTCCAAAAACCCAGTAGGAAAAGAGAAAACTTGGGGAACAGTGAATAATTTATATGCCTACTTTTGGTTTCTTTCAGTTGACAGCCTATTGAGCTGACAAACATTCTGATCTAAATTTGTGGGAAACTCAACAGTGGAGGGTATGATGTGTCCTAGTGAGGTTGCAGTTGCAAGTTGTAAAAGATGGCAGGGAAAGATAAATGCTTCTATATGTGTGACTCACATCTTCCCAAGACTCAAAACATCCCTTCACACCCATAATACACACATACAATATCTAGTATTAGCATTAGCAATTAGCATCAGCATGTAGCACACGTTAGAAACAGCTGCCATTGGAGGTGACTGACAGGAGAACTAATAAATATAAACCTGTCAAATTAAGTCAACACAGAAAGGTTCTGCTCCAACTGAAAAAAAAAATAAAATTGAAAAGCACGAGGACTTCCAAGGAGTTCTGCACTTGAGCTTCTCATGACGTATGAAATATCTTGGTCAAAACTAATTTTGTTCTTGTTTTTTCCTTGTGTAAACACAAATGCACCTGTTCTTTCGGAGTATGTAATAACCTTAAACCTAACTCTATGCCTAAACTTAACCCTTAACCAACCTGTAAGCTTAGTTATCTTTAGGTCCTTTTACACAACACATCTCTTACGGGAATATTTACCCTTTATTCTGGAATGACGTCTGTGTAAACAAAATGGTCCCACCTCTGCCACAGCTCTGTAGGCGGTAACAGAGCCGTGATAAAGGTGGAATCATGATTCTGGAATGCTATGTAAAAGGAACACCTCTTGTTCTGCAAAGCAAGGTGTAACGTTTTGATGACGTATTGCATGTGTGACCACTAAACCATTGGAATTAAAGAGTAAAACAGTGTACAGTAAACAAACACATCAGTGTAACCATAAACATGTTGAACTGGGGAGACGCCGAGATCCATGAGCTGTTGTCACTTTGGGCGGAGGACTCTATCCATGCCAACATTCATGGAATGGTGAAAGGCAGAACGACTCTGGAGAGGTTAGCAACACCCCTATGTTACGTTTGGGACATTTCCATTGCGCAAGTTATATGTCACACCATACGCTGTGTTGCAGCATGACCCCTTTGACTCTGGAATGCACGTTCGTTGTGTAAAAGCCCTGTGTAAACTCCTTTGGTTTGGCTGTGGAGAGTGGTGAAAAAAAACAGTGGGATCACCATCTCACCTTTTTTTTGGTGTCACTGGGATGCATGCCCCCCCCCACATACACACGTATCTAATGCTGTGTTTCCATGTAGCATCAGCTCAACTCGACTCGACTCTGTATTCTGATGCAGCGCGTTATTTCCGTGTTCTGTGAGAGTTGCTGAAAACTCGCTCATTGCATGTTGTCTCGTCTGAATTTTTACATCAGCCACCACAGACTGAATCTCCTCGTCTGACCATTTGACCTGAGTTTTAGGCTGTCATCATGTGGATTAATGTAATGCTATATTTACTGTCAACTTCCGCATCTGTTTTTTGTCAAATGGTGGGTCACAGAGAAAACTGTCTGACCAATCAGTGGTCTGCAGTGTTTATACGTCACGTTTTAGTATTGCTTGGTACCTCAGCGAAGATGGTACCAAAAAACTAGTACCGGGTACCAGATTCTAGGTCCTTTTTCGTGATGGAAATGCAAAAAGGCCAAGCCGAGTCAAGTGGAGTTGGTACCACGTAGTGGAAACATGGCATAAAAAAAAAAAACTTAATGTGATATCCTAATGAGCAACAATCCTTTTTCTCACCTTGGCTAAAAAGGAACTGAGCAGCACCACTGACCCTGGTTGTTGACAGCACGTTCCAATGATTAAGCAAACACTGGTAATTGGCCCCGAGATCAGGTTCTGTTTTGACTGTTTGTCGTCCTCATGCTGCCTGATGTCTATTTGATCTGCGGTGGAATGGCAGCAGCACCCCCCATTCACTCCTCACATCTTCACTCCATGCAGAGACACACCAAAAAACAAACAAGTAGGGGGTCTGGTAACACACTGCTAAAAATCCAGATTAGCAGCCATTTACAGGATGATGTGCACATGCTGTTTCCTGTGGTCGTCCTCTGACTGAGTCATAATCATGTCAGGATTTCATGTCTTTGTCTTATAAGTTGGGCACAAAGAAGCCAATACTTGAGTACAATGTGAACATAAACACACATGATTAAAGTCAAATATTCCATCATAGAATGAACCAACGAGTTTTATTTTGTTTCATTATCTCATCCTGAGGTGATTTTGGAGGTCTTTGTGGAAAAAATACATAAAATTTCATGCTTCCATGGTGGATAACATGGCCATTAAAACAAACAATTCCTGTGTGCTTTTATTGGTGCAAACAAATCATGCCCAGATGAACACAATAAGCACCACTAACCAGACTTGTTTCTGTTTTTCAGAAAGTCACATGATGATGAATTGGAAAGTGAATGTCAGAAAGAAAGAGTTGGTGTTTGTAAACTGTTCTCTTGTCATTGCCAGTGCAATTATAATTTAAAGCTTACAATAAATTAAAACGCCCAAAGACAAATGACAAAAAAAGTACTCTTAAGTATGTCTTAAGGTAATTTGTTGTCAAGTAAGAGGAAGATATTAAAAATGCTTTGTTTAATTGCCAGTAAGTAATGAGTGAATGGCTTTTACTGAGTGAGCACAGTGTAATTGTTGGACTTTTTTCAGGTTTGAGTGGCATGACATGCTGACAAATGATCTCACAGATGAGTCAGGAGCTCTTTCAGTCAGTCATGACAACCTCTCAGGCAGTTACAGCTGACCTTGTCAACAGGCTCAGATCAAACCCATCAGGAGTGCGACTGTTTCAGTAGCCAAGCCTGACCCGAGCAGATCAAACCAGAGGTGGGGTTAATGCCTGCTGGAACAATCAATCTGCTTTACTTTTTTTTTTTTTTTTTTAACCCACCATATCATCTCAGTCTGCTCTTTAAAAGCCTCTGTCAAAGATTTTTTTTTTTTTTAAAGCAGATAATTTTGGCATGTCAATTATTGCGGATTTACTGTTATTAGGATGATTGCTGCAATGAATCCACCCTTTGAGCTGCCTGGATTAAAGAAGCAGTTGACATTTCTTCTGGGATGTTTGACAGGGGAAACTGGAAGTATTTTTGTCACTCCATCTCTGTAAAAGAGCGCATTGGACGCAAACAGTCTGTAAATTGAAACCCTCGTTTTGCAAATTGTGGTAAATCATTTTATAAATTGAAAAACCCAGGGATGGTGCGATGATTTGATGTTTATTTTCTATGTGGGAAATTAAAGAACTGTTTGTATGAACGTGGAACAAGAAATAGTTTGAAAATTAAAATTTCATTATAATGTAATCAGTAGTTTGTTTTTTAAACTTTGGCTGATTGTAACAGTTTATTATACTGAACTGGCTTTATTGATTATTAAGTTGTTTGTGGTTAATGATATTCTCAAACAGCCATGGGAAGAGTTTGAGCTCTGAATGAGGAATAATGACAGCCTCTGGGCAAAGCTAATACTAATAAAAGTGCCTGACAACGCTACAGGAATGTTGCCAGAATTAATGAAACCTACTGGCCTCTCCTCTGTCTGGTGCCAAGGCACATGTGGAACCTCTAAAAAGCCTGTGTTTCTGGTGGAGTGAATTACCCCCTCAAACCAGTCACACCAGGATATCAGGATGCAGCGCTGAGTAAAGTTAAAAGGCCCAACGCAGGGCCCAATCCCCTAAAAGCATTATAGTATACACGCAAGCTCACGGGGATGGCTTGTGTATGCGTAAACACAAATACACAGACAGGAACTTAGTTTACTGGCGGATCAGTGGTAGAGTAAACACTGAGTTAAGACGGAGCTGGTTGAAAAGGATGATGATGATCTTGGGGTTAACAGTTCTCCCTCAAATCTCCTGGAGAACTCAGAAGAATCAGCAATTAGAGGCTCTACCGCTTTATATACAGCATCAGTATTATCATATATTTAGTTACGCAAAGTATTCTCTGCTAAATTATTTATTTTTATGACAAGTTTTTTTCTTATTGATTTATTTTGAATATGGAAACAGTGCGAGCTATCTGATTGCTATTAATCGACCTCTTTGCACAGCATAATATAGAAAATATAGATATAGATAGAAGCTATTGATAAAATAGAAAATTCAAGGAAGCAAAAACTACATATACACACAAAAAAAAGACAGAAAAAGAGTCGTTTTTGAAAAGGAGTAAGAAGAATCAGAGAGTATTAGCGCTCAAGCTATTACGTCCTACATTTTAACATCAAAATCTGTATTCATCTCCTTATATTTTAAAGCAGGGATGTCAAACTCATTCTAGTTAAGGGTCCACATTCAGCCCAATATGATCTCCAGTAATAAAATAATAACATAATAACCTAAAAATAATGACAACTCCAAACTTTTCCCTATGTTTTAGAGTGAAAAGAGTTCAATTACATCATGAAAATGTTTATATCCACTAAGTATCCTTTAAAAAATGTGAATAAGAGGAAGAATCATGAACAACCATGAAATTCTTAAGTAAATATACAATTTTAGCAATACTATGTCTCAGGTTATGTGCATTACTTACAGATTACATTAATTGGATCAACAAATACACATTTTGTAGCAGGCATTACACTCTTAAAATTGCACTTACTTGTCTGAAAGCATTTCATGTTGTTCATATTTGTTCAGGTTAGTCACATTTTTGTAAAATAATAGTTTGTAAGTGTAAACACTTTCATGTATTTTAACATTTTTACACTAATACACACACAAAAAAACAAGGATTTTAATTATTTATAGGTTTTTGTGTTAATATTTTACTGGTATGACCTACTTAAGATTGGATTGGGCCCTTGAACAAAAAAATAAATAAATAAATAAATAATAATAAAAGGAACAGCTTTGACTGATGTAATTTTTGCATTTCACAAATTCATGCCATAAACTGGATTAGAACAAACAGTTTTGAACCAGGGGCCATAGATTTGACACCCCTGATTTAAAGGGTTTAAAACATCAAGATATTTAGATATGATCTAAATGATTCTTTACAACAAAACCAATATAAGCTCAAATGAAGGGATAATATCATGTGGAAATTATGTGTCCACTGGCGCATATCACACACAACAAACATAACAAGCCCAAATCTAATATAAAATATGGAAAAAGATGAAACAGATAAAGAAAAAAGCCTGAACCCTGTCATAATATTTTCACATTCTGCTGCTGACATTGAAATTGGATTTGCTCAGTGAAGTTAATATTCATTATCTTTGGTACATTGTATTTTATTTTATTTGATGTCAAAATGCTTTAATTGTCTTCACATTGTATCAGTTTAACGATAATAGTATAAATGTGTTTCATGAGGCTTTTTGTTTTTACTTTTATACTTTGCACATTTCAAAGCTCGTACTTTTTCACTTTTACTGCAGTAAAGAACATTATTCAATACTTATATGTGTATAGCAGTAATCTGCACCAGTATTTCTAACAAATGTAAACATGTGAAACAAACTAAAAGCAGTGGAATGTGAGAGTCCCAGGTTCTGCAGACATAACATCAGCAGGATGAGGAAGACCTGCAGAGGGAGGGATGAAGGGGATCCTCCTGTAACTGAGTGACATGGGGCCGATTGGAAGCTTCAGGCTGATATTAAAGTGACCTGTAGACACAACTGGCCTCTAAACGGTCCTGGCTCCAGTTTGGAATGAGCCTCCCACGCCGTGAACAACCCACTGCACAAACACCACTGTCCACATGTAGTCTGACCAGGATGTCAGACTGCTCATGTGATTTGATGAGAAATAAAATGCAACCCAAATATATTTTTAAACACTTCAAAATACTTTTTTTTTTTTTCTTTTCCAAAGTTGGATCAGTTCAGGTGGTCTAACCATGGCACCAGGAAAATACCAGGCTTTTGAGGAAAATTAAATTCTATGTAATGATAAATGAAACAGCATGTCAGCGCCATGGCTGTGATGAGCAAACAGTAATTACAATACACCATAATGAATTACAATACGGCCTGATGATAGTAATTCAGCTGAATTCTAATTAAGCATAATTTCCAGTTTTTACATAAACAGGCACCAGATTTATAGTTAATGGAAAGACAAACAGTTTTGGTTTCTCTCTATGCAGAGGAAGCCAACTATTTTTTATATGTAGTAAAAACATCATCATCTAAAAACACAACTTTTGAGAGAAGTTTACGTCTTAGACAAAGCGTGGTGAATCACTGATAACACGATGTGGCAATTTCTCAGAAACACAGGGAAGCAGCAACATGAATATACTGTAAACATGCCAAACCCAAGACACTCAGATACTGTATATAAACACTGTGATATCCCTTATTCTTTAGTTTGGCATGTCCTACACACATGCACACTGTGATCACACAAAATCACTACTTTACCAGCTATCAAACCTAAACTGTTTGACTCTGATGACAAAATCTGGAAACTGCTTCAGGGTTTCTCAGAGTATTCTGTGACAGTGAGAAACAAAGACCACAGTCACGGAAAATAAACAAGTAAAGCAAACTTTAATAACGACAAAACAATACATTCAGTAACTGTGTATTGTGTAAATTGTGTTGAGCGTTTTACACAAACTTTTATTTGTAAGTATATTTATACTGTATTTTAACCTATTGTCATGAAATAATGACAATGTGATTTATTTTTAATAGATAAAGTGTAACTGTGACTCAGTATATAATCATAGTACCTGGTCAAAAGTGATAGTGATTTGTATAAATAAGAATAAAATGAGGAATGTGTCTGAAAACAATATTATTCCGGCTTATTTATTTGACTGGGACAGTTCATATAAGCACAGTTACATACAACTAAATTTAACCAAGACAATACACAAAAGACTAACAAATGTAGCTAACTTAAAGACCTTGTACGTGGTTTTATTCATTTAACAAACAAAACTAATACAAAGATAAAAACCAGGTTAGTAGATAAACAATAAAACAACCACAGACTAGCATGGACAATCAACCAATACATGCAACAACTAAATTACATTCAGTGGTCACGGATTGACCTTTAAGTTTTGCTCTAGTATAAAATCAACTAATGAAATGTTTCTCTTGTGAAAAAGTGTTCCTAATCTGTCAACTTTTAACTTTAAGTGTCATTTTCCAGAACTTAGATGCCTCTTGTAGGAATATGAATAAAATATTAATGTTCTGATGATGACTCGGGGCTGTGTGTTCATCTGTGCCCCCGTGTGTGTGTGTGTGTGTTTACTGCTGTGAGGTCCAGCAGTAGTTGACTGATGCCTACCTTGGTCTAACACCATGGTTAACACAGTCGCTCTGGCTCCACAGTGGGTGGAGTCGCCAGACAACATAACTGGGCCCTGCAGCCCACTGTAATTAGCCTTATTGAAGCTGTCAGTCAATGAGCTGCAGCGATCCGGTCCCAGAGCGGCCCGGTGCTAACATCAAGGGAAAGGTGCTAGGGGCGAGGCCCTGGAGCCGCTGGCCGTGCAACGCTAAGAGCACCTATCTGTTACTGCTTTAATAATACTGCTGACAGTTCCTTCTGTTTTCCACCATTCTTTCCCTCACAAACCTCTCTCATCTCTATTCTATGAGCTTCGAGATGTGTTTTGACAAACTGATTGTTCGCTGGCATGACGTGATGTAACGAGGGACACATGTTGCCAGTGAGGAGGAAGACTATGAACGGAACTTCAAAGAGGGGAAAATCAGATCCCGAGCAGAACCCAAATGCAGAGCGAAATAAGACTTTTAAATCTGTTTATGTATCTCAATGAAGATGTTTCCAATTGAGGGAAATGTACGGCTCAGATAGAAGGGCATGCTCGAGTGTGGGTTTGATAAAATAACAAAGTCCACATGAAATAAAACATGCTGTGTCTAATAGGCTCATAGCTTTAGAGATTTCTGGAGTTCCTCTTGAACTCATGAGAAGTTTCCTCACCGTTACTGAGGCTCTGACATCTGCTTATTAATACTTCATGTCTGAGAAATACAAAGTGCTCAGTAACTTCCACAAATAAGCACACACCCACACGGCACAAAAAACCCCATACACACACCCTCGCGTCCAAACACACGGAGCTATTTAGGCTTTTCATTCAGCATTTCATAAATTCAGTCGAGTTGCGTTTTTCACACGAGTGGTGAGGCCTAAACAGTGCAGTTTAGACTGTGTTCAAATATCCCCAGGGTGTTATGGACAGTATGGTAGCACTTTATTTTCATTGTAACCTCCTGATATCCACCAGCCCATG
The DNA here is from genome assembly GCA_029822895.1 of Maxillicosta whitleyi. NCBI lineage: Eukaryota > Metazoa > Chordata > Actinopteri > Perciformes > Neosebastidae > Maxillicosta > Maxillicosta whitleyi. The sequence goes on along the minus strand of JAPSES010000211.1, from coordinate 14,796,040 downwards.
ACAAACTATGTGTGTAACATAATCAGTATAAACAAATGCTGTTTATACTGCACTACTGTATGAGGTAAGGTGCATTATTATGGGTCATATCAAGTAAAATATCACTTACTGAAACACTTACATTTTGCATTACTTGGATTTTTTTTCCAGCTAAAATGTGATTTGAAGAATCATAACTCATGAGTAATTATATGATCTGGTAATTACATGATTCTATTTATCAGTACAGTCATTGTCAGACAATTCTTTATGAGTTTGTATGATAAAATCCCTGATTTAATTAAATATATTAATACAGTAAAATAAAGAGCTGAAATACATTATGTCATTCTAAAATGTTCAATTCCTTGCAGCATTCTTATTGTTGCTATTTTTTTTTTTAGATATTAACCTAATTTCACCCTAGATATTTTTTGTACTTATAATCATATTTCTTGAGAATACAATTATACAAATTGTATGATTATTTATCATAAATAGGCTTCATTTAAACATATAAAGGTTTCTGCATCAGAAAAATGTGTGCACTTGAGAAGCAACTTTTTTTTTTTTTATGTCTTTTTTAAATTTCATATGAGATAGAGAATGATTCCTGACCTGGTGGAGACACAATAATTTGTGTACATAATGCACAAAATGATCTACTAACAAATGTTTTGAAAACATTACATAAGTTCCTAATCTCAGCTGTGTTTAAAGCACTGGAGAATCAGTGAATATGTTTTAATTTTTGTTATGAAATGCAAATGTTTCCAACAATTTTATTTAATGTTGCATTTTATATTTATGTTTTCATGATGAGCAATATACAAAATATTAGGGATGAGTTCTTGATTCTCAGTTGATTTTGTAAGTTTTTAAAGCCCTCCTTTAGTTTTCCACCACTTTATTTGTATCAGTGTAATATTTAGATCAGTATATACTTATATTTTTTTTTGTCAAATATTCTAGAGGACAGTATAATGAAACATTCACATGTAAAACAAGAGATTTATAGTGATCTTTCAAAATGTAATAATAGAAAAAGGGACATGTCAATACAACAAATAGTATTAAGAATGACGAACAAACGTGAAACTGTTGCACTGTGCGTGAAATACTTTAGTGTCCTTTCCAGACAAAGCTCTTGTACCAACGACTTAGTGCTAAGCAAAGTACTTGCATGCTGCTAAAGGCAGTAAAACAGCTTTGTTACAAAAGCCGGAGGTATTTGTGAGCTTAATTACATTCATTTTACTCTTGGCATTTTGATGGTAAAACACTTAGCTTAGGAATTTTTATTCCCTTTGTACACCATTGTAATGAACACAAACCCATAATTGTTTCTCACCCATAGGCACTAACTGGGCTTTTTAATTTTCCATCGCTCGCTCAGTAGCTGTGCCAAGTTTTCTTCAGGTAATGTTGAAGCTCTGACTCACACAGTGCAGGCTATAAGAGCTGGCTATGAATGGAGCTAAATATATACCATATTCATAAATGCTTCCTGGGATTTTGTTATACAAGGTGACTCTACTTGGTGACCCTTTTGAACAGTTCACAGACTCACATGTGCTGTTTTTTGTGATTAGAATTGCTATTTAATTATAGTGTCTTTAATGGCATCATTGTGCTTTGTTGAAGGAAAGCAATCACTCAGCAGTAATTAAAGGCTGAACTCAAATTCTGTACCAGCCTCATCCATTACAGCTGCACTTTAATGATGAAAATACTGTTGGTCTTGTAATTATTCCTTTACTATTGTCACTAAAGCAGCTCTGAGCCATATCTTATGAGGAGTCTACGTTAAGGAAAAATTGACCTGACAGAAAAAGAAAAGACATTTAGAAAACATGCCTCATGATCTGAGAAAGTGGCCTGTTGGCACGAAAGCAGCATCATTACCTTGATGATTAATACTGAGTCATTTTCAGACAGCTCAGGACAATTACCCACATGTTCCACCACTAAATATGACCATCACTGAGCTTTTATTACAAGTTTTCTATTGTTGTTGTTTTTTTTTTTTTTACTTAATCACTTTTTACTAACTCACTTTTATACACTGACCATTTAACCCATAAAGACCCAGTGCTACTTTTGTGTCAGTTCCCAAATATATTTTTTCACTCTATTTTAACCTTTCTTCCATGATTTATCATCATTTATTGCAATGTTATCCACAATGTCTTGCATATTTCACTGTAAATCATGTATTTTCCTATATTTAATTTAGATGTTCATGAAAACTCAAAGTAAATTCAAAGATTTTTTAAATATAAAAACAGATAAAGCTGAAGAAAAATTTACTTTTTCATTCAAATATGTCAAAAATAAAACAAACCACATATGTCTATCCACTGTCATTGATTCAAGTCCATGGGTTTTACTAATGAATCAATGTTGTAGAAGAGGACGGTGTTTCCACATTCTCTTTGGAGCCTCTGAACATGCAAATCATCGTCATCATCATCAGATATGATGATGATGAAAAGATGATAAACTGCATTTTACACCAATCATCCTCATGTATTAATAGGATTAGTGGATAATAAGATATTAAACATGTTGTATCAGTGGATTCTGCTTGACAAAAGTCGATATTTGGATCTTTATGGGTTAAACTAATGTTGCTGAACCACAGCAAAAATCATGAGGAAAAACAACTTTTTGGGTTTAATCCAATTGGCTGCTAAATTTAGTGCAGCTTAAATGGTGAATGCAGAGAAGAAATGCTGAGTGTTTTTATCACTATATCAGACAGCAAAACTTCAGTGTTTCTGCAAGTTATTATAACATTTACCTTCTATTTAAAGTCTCAAAATAATCTCCATGCGTTGATGGTAGCTGTTCTCAGAGGTTTAACCAGCTTTAACTTGTGTTTCAATGTTATGTTTGCACTGTGATAGAATGAAACCTTCACAATGATGAACTCTGATGAATGTACGACAACACGCTGGTGTGTATTTTGGCAGCAGGAGGGATCAAGACTGTACTGAAAACTATTGTGCATTCTCAGGAGCGAACGCTGGGGAGAGCCCGTCTGCTCACACACACACAAACACACACACACACAAACACACGCACACACGTACACATGCACACACACTGTTCGCCCTCCCCTCTTAGGTGCAGCAGCAATTACTCTGCTCCACATTGTGGTTTCATGTGTTTGTTATGACAAGCGTTTAACTTCCAACATCTCATCTTAAAAGTGTGAGATGATTTGGAAACAAGTACAGCGGGATTATAAAATATTAATGCGCCCGTGGTAGTTGTAGATGCTGATAGATCTGGTGCATGTAAAAAGATTAATGTCTTTTTTCAGGTATAAGGGTTTTCTAAGACACATGTGCATGAAGTTAGAGTCAGATCATGTCCTGATGTTCCCTGATGTGACGTTTTATGTATGCATGCTCTCTCAACTCCTCCAACTAAGACCGACCGAAGCGAGAGCGTCAAACAGTCTGCCACATAATGAGCATCCCTTCTCTTACTTTACATGTGTGATTGCTCTGTTTGGGTGGTCTCATCATCATACTCTCTTATTTAGGTGCACAAACATGAGAAACTTTGGAAAATCTAATCAAGATGCAAAGATAATGACGTGCTATGTACATAAACACATGCCTTATACAGTAGATGTTCCCCAAACAAATTTCAAGTCTACTTAAATCATGTATGAGGCCCTGTGGGATACATCGTCAACATCATCAACAGACTCATGAGCCGGAGACACTGTGGACATCATGATGGATTCAGATTTTGTCCTCTTTTGACAAATAGAAATGGATTACATGTCAAGCACATAAATGAAAAACGACAGAAGAGCTTGATCGCAAACAGGACACAAGGCACATATGCAGCATGCAGACCTGCATGGAAGCATGCATGTGCGCGCATAAGAGTGGAAACACGCACATGGTACAGTCCACAACTGTTTAGTTACTGAGTCATCAGCATGTGAACAGTGTGACAGATTGCTAAGAGACAGGGCGGTGCAAATAAAACACTAATGACAATATAATGGCTCATTAGCTTATGATGTGGGTAACATTGTGTGCGCACAGGCATATGTGTGTGTGTGTGTGTGTGTGTGTGTGTGTGTGTGTGTGTGTGTGTGTGTGTGTCTGTGTAAGTGGAAGAAATGCCTGTAGTATGAGTATGTTCCCAGGCTAACCTGACTAGGTGAGACTCTCTGGCACCAGCGTCTGAATGCAGCCCTGGGGGGAGCAGTACAGTGCAGCAGCCTGCAAAATGAGGTATGTACACACACACACACACACACACACACACACACACACACACACACACACACAAGAAACACAAACACTTCTAAGAAAAGGCAGTGGCATTCAGGGGGAGATTCTTTCATATCTTGTCACTGTTTCAGCTCCTTTCAAGGCTGTTAACGTCACACACAACTACTAATTACACTGTCACAAAACATGCTTTAAATTCATGTTTTAAGTACTGCACATAACATAGAAATGACACACATTACTATGTTTAACATGTTACAACACAGCATCCTTATTGCACTCATCCTCCCTTTACCACAGTGTGTTGTGTTGTTGAAAAAAATGGTAACCTTCTGTTCCACTGTGGTGATGGGTGAGTTTCGGGGTCAGGTCTCTTCATGTGTTTGACATTATTAGCAGAGCTACCATGTAATCCAGACTCAATCCTCAGGCCAATGAGACTTTATTGGGGGTAAAGGGTGATGGTTATGGAAGCTATTAGACAATAATGGAATAAACTCCCCCCTTAACTTATTTGGTCTCTGGAGGATTGTCCTTTCCACTGAAGTTCCTTATCACATTGTATTTAGACTGAAGGGATGACCTTAAAGGGTTTGGGTAGCTCTCATTTACAAGCTAATAAATAACTCTCTGATAGTTTAGCCTCTGTTTTGAGTTATAATTTAAAGTATGGTAATCTCAGAGAGCTCTTTCCCAGGGTTAGAACAGGAGATATGATCAGTACTCTAAAATATTGAAGATTAACATTTTTATTTTCTGAAATGATAAGGCTTCTATGAGTTCTTTTATCATGTGTGTTGCATGATTTAGTGTCAGTTTAAACCGTAAATACTGTTTGACAGAAATTAAAAGTGATTACCAGTGAACCATCACTGTGCTAAAACACACTTAAACAGAACAGAAACACAAAATAATCATTCTGAGTCACATCACTAATGTTTAAAAGCCTCAATTATGATGAGTCCAAGGATTCTCTCTCTCAGTCTATAGCAGTGTTATTATCTGTCATTAGCGTCTATTACACACTAAGTTGTCGCACTGATCATCGTCTTTGAAGAGGCCATAATTACAGGGGAGTTTGCCAAAAAGGTTTTGAAATGTCTGAGACAATATGTTCTGACGAAGACAAATTCGCTACAGGTTGCCTCTGCTCACTTGTGCTTGTCACTGATTTTTTTTTTCTCTTATAAAGAATGCTACTTTAAAGTGCTGCAGACAGATCAGCCAGCTGCCCTCAGTAGTCTGCAATCCATAAACGATCTGTTAAAGGTATTAAAAAGGGAATTACTCATTATTCTGCCTCGAAGAAGACAGGAAAAGTGAAGCTGGGGAAAATGAGAGACCTTCTTTTTCCATTGTTACTTGTGTAATGCAACAATAAAAAGCATTTCTAAAAAAAAAAAAAAAAAACAGTGCCATAGTGTCCTGGTTAAACTACAGAATGCGTTCCTTTTCCCACCATTCATTCATTTCCAAACAGAGGTAAGTCCTCAGTCTAACCTGTGTGGGTCTCTGGGAGTCTATGGTGGACTCTATGAGAACGTGGCGTGGAGGCTAAGCCCCCTGTTCCACTGGAACGTGTTTTCCTTTCTCCATGTTTGGACACACAGCAGACAAGTGGAGGTTAGGACAACACTCCACTAGGAGCCAAAAGACTTATCCGACAAGTAATTAGGAGCGAGGTCAAGTTGAGAGAACTAAGCCCTGTAATTCCCCCTGCAATGCCACGGGTGAGGTAAGGCCCGACTGGAGAACCTTTTCCTCCTGAGAAGGCCCTCGAAAAGGAGACAGAAAAAGAGCAAGACAGAGAGCGTTTAGAGTTAGAGGTGACAAGTTAAAAGGTGCGTTTTTAAGAATGGAGATGGTAAACAATTTCACCTTTTTTAAGTTAGTATGAAAATAGTTTAGAGTATAATAATGTGATCTCTGTCTCGTTTGTTTCCATATACACATGTGACAGTGGAGATCCTTCCTGTGTATAAATAACGCAAAACATTGCCATAAACAATGAATATTTAGATGCAATGTGAAAGGGAACAATGTTGAAAGTATGTTGTTTTTGGTCAGACTGGCAAAGTGTTGTGAATATAAGAACAGTTAAACATCTCATGCGACCTGAGATAACATCTGATAGTGAAAATAAATCGATACTGATAATACGCAAGCTGTTTTCTTTACAAACTCTTGATGTTTATACAGCTTAAATTAAATTTTTGTAATAAGACTACTGATTTTTTTAGCCAGTAAATTAAAGTGACAAAATAAGTGCTGACTCATGTTACTGACATCAATTTTATAGCCTCTATACTTTCACTGCACGCATTTCAAGTACATCATTGTAATCTGCTAATTTGGATTTTCAGTTTATTTTGTTTGCAGACATATATAGGAATATCATCAATATCATATTGTATTTTATTATAACATGTATCTGAGCAGCTGAGAAGATGAAATATTAGAATAAAATATTATTTAGTGACATAAATTCAGTTAATATATGAATAATAACAGGACCATCTATAAAATATTGTTCAAATATTTATTGCTGATATTATTTTGTATGTAATTCAGTAATTTTACAGTGTTGTCATGGTCACCACTTCTTCTATTTCTTCATTCATGAGATCAGATGTAGCTCAGAACTGAACTGATCGCATGTTTAGATGCATCTACACAGTTTATAAGACATACAGATTGTATTCCTGCCTTAAGGTGCACGTGAAATTGCCTGGTGATGAAAACTCATATTTACATTATAGGGCAAAGTCTCCTTTTGATGGTGGCACGGCAAAATGCACAGCCTGTCCTTGAGCCCAGCGTGTTCGTGTGAGAAAACACCCATGATGTTTTCGTAACCACAGTAGGCCTACGCTATTGACCTTCACCTCAGCTTTCATGTGGCCCGATCCTAAAGCAAACCTCGGAACCCACAACATGTTCATAAATCAGCCGCTCAAAACAGACGCAGGAATAATTATTCAGTTTTGCAGCCACATAAAGAACAAAATATGGCAAAAAAGACATTCCTAAGAACATTTTGCAATTTAAATCAGTGGCTCTATGAACCGTGCCTCCCATCTGTTATTTTAGTGCCAGTATTTTCTCTCTCTCACTGCCTGGAAACTACAGATTCCTCTTGGTAAATATTGTTTTGTTGAACGCTGCATTGAAATATCATTTTCAGAAGCGCTTTCATCTTCTGAGTTATCTGTTTAGTTCGTCTGGCTCTGTTATAAAAGCCCTCTCATCCATTTAGGAAAAGGCAGACACAAAAACCTATACAGCTGCTTTTTGTCAACAGATGCAGATAGAAAGGTTGTTTGGAGTTTGTTTATGCGTCAAATTAATATCAGAAGTTAGGAGAAATAACTGATAAATTGTGAAAAACTGAAATGTCACAGCTGTCTTCAGCTCATGTAAATGTAGAAAATGTGTTAATACACCTGTGTGACATGTTTATAGGAAGATGATGAAAGAGGTTGATGCATGTATTTGTACCATGTGATGTGAAAGCAGAAGATCATGTTAGCAATCACTGGTCTCTGTATTTGGACATACTTGCGTGTTGTTTATGTCTTCACTTTGTGGCGGTGGCAGAAGATGTTATGGAAGGATGGATCAGCCATTTCAGCGACGGATTAGACTGGACTTGGGGGCTCTGCAGAGAAATAAGGCCTTCATTAGAAAAATGCGAAATAGACCTCTGTTTCATAAAGAGCCATTAGCGTTTATTGATGAGACTAATGTGTGTGTTTAAAGTTAATTAGAAGGGGAGAGGCTGTGCTTTAGGGGAGTTGGTGATGAAAGGCTTGCATTAATGTACATGGTGGAGGGACTGCTGTTTTCCATTTGAACTAACCGCTTCCTCTCGTCTCAATACACCAAACCACACGCGCACGCATGCACGCACATACACTACCTGCTTGGAAATACTGTATACTGTACATACTGACACACTCTCTCTTTCTCACATGCACATGCACCACTCCTCCCTCTCAGCAGCCTACACATGTAAGTCATATACTAACCAGAGTAGGCCTGGCGCCCGGGGAGAGCAGCTTGGAATTGCCCCTAAGAAACCAAATCCACTTTATCAAACTGCCAGATGTCAGTCCCAATCCTCTTCCACTGGACGCTGCTTTCACCAGGCAGCAGCACGGAGACACAGAGGCTGCTGCAGCCAACGCCGTGACACGGACAAAGAGCAAAACTAAAATCTGTGGGAGAAAGCTCTGCACAATTTATGCCTGCATTACATGTAATTTCGACTCGTAAAATATACTTGTATATAATTTCACTATAAAAGACACAATTTGTTCTGTCTGACCTTCAGTTACGAGAAACTGTTGCACCGTGCTTAAGACGCATTGACTTTATTCTTGCAGTATATGTGCACGAGTATCAATATTTTTATAATTCTATTATATGTAACCATGTGAAAATATCTTTTTCAGCAGAAACTTATGCATGTGTGAAGGCAGTGCACACAAATGTTGTTTATACACTACAAATTGGTGACTATAATATGTAGTTATAAACAATAATATATAATTACTGTAGGTATAAGTTGAAAACTATCACTGATTTAGAATATTATCCATCTGTCTGTCTATGTGCATCCACAAAGATATGCATACAGACCTGCAAATATGTTTCTTTTTTTCCCCAAAATCTTTTTTTTTTAAATAAATTGTTTATTTGTACATTGCTCCCTGAATTTAAAAGCCTTAACAAATATGAGAGCTGCAAATTATTTTCCTAAACTTCTTGCAATGTTCATAACAGAGCCAAACCTGTTCATTCGGTATCAAATAAACAAAATACAATGTAAGTTCAGAACTTCAATAAGATGCAATATTCTGTGCTATAAGATTGTTTAACTTAATAAAAGAGTTCGGCTTGCACAGTCACAGGATATTTTAATGTAAAAACAGGGAATAGTTCTTTTTCATTTTCATTTTCCTGACTAAATCTCATAACTGCCATTTAAATTTACCATTTTGCATTACTGGAACTATGCCGTGCACCTTTGGGATGTTTCTGTTGTAAATAAGGCATGCACAAAAATGAACATGAAATCCACAATGGTAAATTATTCTTCATTATAACAGGGTCACGGTTACCGGAGATGCCAAGCTAAGCAAACACTTTTCAAAGTCCAACAGCTCCCTTGACGGCTCAAGTGCCCGCTCAGATTGAACAGGAAGTGAGCGGTAATTTGCCGTGAGTTCTGTCCAGTCTCAGAACTCCCAGACACTGTGTCGTCCAATTAGAGTGGAGTCGCGTGGTTACGGACAGACACAGAGCCAGTGGGTCACAAAGTTGAAATGCATTCCTGATGTCCCCAGACAGTTGTTGATTGAGTTCCTGTAATCTGTATTCTGAAATCACTCTTTCCCATTGTCATATTTTAGACATGAGTGTGTGTGCATTTCTCATGTGTTTTACATAAATGAGCCGGCCTCGTGAATCTGAAAAATCAACTGCAAATGGGATGACCAGGGAGAACGGTAAGTATCTTTTGAAAACAAAATACTGTATTACGGGTGCTTTGAGGAATGGAAATGGGGACATGCGAGTGAACAATATGGTTTGAATCAAGTCAGCCTTATTTTGCCATGATTATATAACTAATTACATTTCAGGCTTTTCCATTCTGAAAATGGATGTTGTCTTCAGCGGGAGAGAGACATTTTAACGCATTTCCATGCCATAATTAATTAGTTCCACTTAATAGCTTGGAAAAGGCCCCTGATTGTACTAACAACATGCTATCTTTCCTGCATTATAGCCAGACACAATCAATTATTGATCGATCTTTATGAGGATCAAATCGTGGCCTCTAAGGGACAAGATCCACTTAAAAGTCATATTTTTACAACCATGAATGCGTAATAGCATAGATAAATGATTATATACATGATATCTTTTTTTATATTGAATTGATACCAGAAATGTAAAGATTTTATGTGAACTTTATGTGATGTTCTGCTGTGAAAAATATTGCCAGTAAAAAGATTCACATGGGAATACAGTCTTTGACCACATATTTAGTAAGAATAGGAGATACTTTCTGAAATAGATTATAGAGCAGATGTCTTTTCTGTGTGCTACTGATTCACAGAGAAACATATTTCTTTTTAATGATTAGAGTTACTGTAATATCTTTGTTAATTTATATCTGCAAACTCATTTGTCTGCAGGGTCCAGGTTAAGCATGTATTAACTTACACACACACACACACACACACACTGCTCAGTGTGTCCAGACACTAACCATGAACTTATGCAATTTTCCCATCATACACAGGAAGTGGTTTCTCAACCATCACCATTCCCAAGTTGCCATGGGTAACATGGTGTTTCCTTACCACCTCTTCACCATCTTCATCTTTATCCCTTTTTCTCCCTTGTTTGTTTGTTTCCCTGATGTTTTTATTTAAGGCATCAAAAGACACCCCCCGTCTGCTCCCTCCCTGGCGACGTCCCCCCAGCCCCAGAGCAGTCAGGATGATTTGTAAACTTCAAACAACTAAGAGCCCCGGCCTGGTCTCCTCTGCTCATTTAGGTAATTCAATAAGCCGGGGGGGACAAGCACAGCAGCGCACTGTTTCCCCCTCCTGCCCTCTGCGCCCTCGCTCTTCCGACTGAAGCCTCTGTGGACTATCTGCAACAAATGTCAGTCTGCAGTGAAAAGAGCTTCCGCTTTGTAAGGACCCAGGATTTCAAAACCATTTCAGTTTTGTATTAACTGCATCTATGTATTTGTGGACATGCATGATAAAATTCCAATTAATTATACCTAGTATATCCATCTCCTTTTACAATTTATAATTTTAGCTTTTAATCGTGTTGCTAAAAGCTGTATTTTGAAATAGCAACAGTAATTAATTAATAGTCATTAATCTGAACATACACATTTAATTTGACCTTTTTATGGTTTGACCTGTGAATCTGATTAAGGGTTAACCCTTATACTAACATCTGTGTGTGCTCTGATAACCTTACAAAAGACAGTGGCCCACAGAGACACCCAGGGGACATTTCCTCTGCAGCTGTCACATGCCTTTTCCTCTTCATATTTTATCAGTGAGGTCACTGTAAGTGAAAAGTCACCGAGCCACCAGTTGGTGAGCCTTTGGTCGCCAGTTGGCAAAATGGGAGTGATGGAGTGGAAGAGGGTAGTGAGGGAGTTGTTAATGATATCCGCCTCCCTCCCAGCTTGTCGAGACAGAGGTGGCGGCGGGTCTAAGTAGGCATCGCCACAATGGTCCAGACCCATAAACGCTGGAAGAGCATAAATCTCAATCTTTATCAAAACCACACAGAGACATTGGTGGCCACTCCCCACTGTGGCTGCCTTTACAAATCTGCATCTGATAAAGTCCCCCTCCCTACACACTGCTCCGCATCAGACACACGTAATAATGCCATACACAACCTGGTAGGAAAGTAAAAGGCTGCTTACACTGACCGTCCACAGTGCACATAAAATAACTGGACATTACATAACTGCATCACATGTTGAAACTAATTCTTTTTAATCATATTTCAATTAGAGACCACTCCAAAATAGAAAATAATGATTGTTCACTCTTATAAATGTCTGTTGCTTGGACAGTTTGCACCTCTTATTTTTCTGTTCTGCACAGTTACTTCATAGGAAAAGGGAAAAGTTAGAGATTTGAAGAAACAGAACTGGAAACATGCAGAATCCTGTTCCCCGGGCCTGCTGAGTCTCCGTCTTGCTGCTTGAGCCCACCCCCAAAGGACGCAGTAAATGGTCCATTTTATCTCTTTTCTGTCAACCATGACTGCAAGAGCACCAGATAGTAATCTGGAAAAAAAGAGTAAAAACAATTTAATTGCCCTTGCATTTTTTTTTTTTTTTTTTTTTTTTTTTTTACAATCGTCCAAAACCTTTCAAAGCAGACTATGATTGGGATGAAATTGCAGACCCTCTTCCGCAGGAAGGAAAAGCTGACTAATCACCTGGTCATTAATGCTGAGGCTCATCAGAGCGCTGCCTGTTGGCACTGCCCACATGGCCAGGCTGACTGCTGCTGTCAAAGAGCGGTTGGCGGATGACTTACTCTGAAGTGAAAACAGCTCACAGAGACGAAACATATTTGGATTCTGCTGTTCAAATATTTAGAGCGCCCTGACACGGCTGCTGCCATCCAGAACTGGCAAAGCAGAGACTGCCTGTAATTGATTTAATTATCAGTAATTACCCAACTGTTTTTGTGTACGCTCTGTAGTCCTGGGCTGGGAAGGAGAGAAGAGAAAAAGGGAGGGGAGGCATCTAAGTTAATGACGTGTTTCCATTTTAATTAATGCTGTGGTCAAGTCTGGTTAATGCACAGACATCCAGACACATGTAGATGTAATTTTGCGGAGACTGACACAGATTGACGCTGAGGGTGGCAGTCTGACATGAAAAGATGAAACACGAAACTAGTTCAAGTTAGATGAATTAATTTACTGAGTTATAGAGAATTGAAATACAGGGTGTGATTCCATCCATCAAGGTTTTAGTCATTTTGATAAGTCAGGAATTTCTACAAATCCAATGTGTGTGTGTGTTTGGATACTCCTGCATGCAGACATGTGCTCGTGATCCCCTGCATAATGTGTCTGAAAAAGGGTGGGGGGAGCTGTTAAAAGTCTTGAGTTCTAGCCTGTAAATGTCATGTTTGGTCGAAGATTTCCGTTTTTGCCTTCTAATTGGTGTCGGGGGATTTTGGTTTTTAAAGGGGAGAGTGAAAAAAAAAGGGGGAGTGAGGAAAGCAGAGGGGAAAAATAAGCCAACAGAAAGGCACTGAACCCAAACTGAGTTTAATGGTTCTTACTCTGGGAGAGCATAGCTTGGGTCATTAAGACGGGAAAATGGGGTCACACTACAATAATAATCCTTTGCTTTTATTTGACAGCACAAGAAAAATATTGTGTCAACACGTAAAAAAGGTTACTGGTGTTCATAAACTACATTCGCTGCTCAAGAGCATGAAGGTGTAACTGAATAGACAAGTTAAATCTGATGAAGTTGCGGCAGGTTTCTCCATCCTGACTTTGTAGGTAAAAATACAAGAGGAAAGAGATGTTTTTATTTAACGCAGAGACCTCTCCTGGTGAAGCTTCAAAGGAGACGGTGAGCAGTTGTCGTCATTGCTGCCTATAAATCTGAAAGCGTTTCTCTTTCACACACTCTATGTTTCATCTGCCACCACCAGCCCTCCGACACCCCCGTGTCTTCTCTCCCCCTGGTCTCGGTCTCGACAGTGAGTGGGTTACTCTACTGTTTACAATATTTCAAATTCCCTCTCAAGTGTTTGGCTTGGCAGGTTGTCCGGCCTTTTCCTTAGCAATTACAGGCTTGCGGGGTTTCTCAAATGGGGCTTTTGAAGAAATAACACTTTTCTCCCCGAGCTCAAGGGGAAAAAACGGAGACATTTGGCCAGCAGCTCATACAGTCAATCACACAGACCGAGCTCAGGCTCTGTCTGACGCACTTGGCTACTAAAATATCCTGATACCTTGTGTGGAGGGATATACACACTCTTTTCGGTGCTCAGCATGAACCTCAGGGTATCTCAATGGAATACGACAAACTACACGCAAAAAACAGCTAAGTCTTTTAATGAAGGGTTTAATATGTGTAAAGAAAATTGATGATGGACACTTTCCATAGAACAGCCTATAGAATGACCTGCGTAGATTACTTAGGTGGAATGTTCAACAAAAAATCCATTGGATGACATTTATTCTCAGTTCCAAGTCACATTTCTATAAAATGGTCACCAACTTTGAAGCCAAATGTCTCATTACAAAAGTAAAAAAGTGAAATTGTGATTTAGGCACATTTCTAGTAGCTGCTTTGGGCTGTATAGTGTTGTTTTATAAACTGTAAAACAGAGTAGAAGAAGAGGCCTTAGTGTTGATGTTTTCTACCAGAAATGGTTGTGATGTTTTATTTTGTGATGATACCCAAAACAAAAAAAAACTCCCCGTCTGTCCACACATACCTGCACTTCATGGGAATATTGCAGAAAAATACAGAGGATGAGTCAGATGATCAGTCATGTAAGTAAAAATTCCACTACATCAGGACCATAAAGTGTATATAATTAGTGGATGGAGGAACCACAGTGTCACCCATTGGTTTCTGAATGGCTGTTTCGAAGCCAGTAATTTGCAATTTAGCCCTAAGCATGTTGGCTTTTTGGAGCCACAAGTGACCATATTTGGACAAAAGAGGCTGAACTATGGGAGTATGAGGGGTCAGAGGTGAGCTAAGGATAAGCATTATGTTACTGACTCATCATACGTTGTGTGCTGAAGTCATTTTATTGTCTTGTTCATGGAAGCTGTTATCTACAACAATTAAGCTGTCTGGGAAATATGTGTTCTACTGAATAAAGTGAAAGTGAAAGTCCCACAGGCAAGTTAGCTGTCAGTCACACCTGTCAGTCAAAGCCATCATGGCAGACACTGAAGCTTTCCGTTTGAACAGAGATCTGATTCACAGAGGACAACTGCTAAGATGGACCACCAGATCACCGAGATGAGGGTCTAAAGGAAACAGATGATCCAGAATTTTGGAAAGAAATGACATTAAACTGGGTCTATGGC
>JAPSES010000211.1:14757494-14781067 GCA_029822895.1 Maxillicosta whitleyi | reverse complement strand
GGCTTTTTGGAGGCACCCCCAGTGGCCATCACTAGTACTACAACTTTAAGACCCTTACAGATAAGCATCATTTTAATGTAAATTTAGATGGACTGGGGTTGCAGGTGTGAAATTCTGAAATGGATGATGACACGATGATGCATTTAAGCTGTTTACTCCTTTGGCAAAGTGTAAAAAAAAAAAAGGGTTTAATTTTAAAATGATTTAAGGATATAGAAACAAGAGGGTAGATGTGCTTTTGTTGTTGCTGTTTTTTATGTTATGATGTGAATACTCTACACATTTTAATTTAACATAAGTAGGTATTGGGTGCAAAGGATAGGCAAAATGATGAGCTTTTGTTTCTAGCCCATTCATTTTGTTGTTTTTTTTTAGTGTTTATTATGGTTATTGTATTAATTTGTGATTGATGTGGGAACAAACAAAAAAATAAATAAAATTTAAAAATTTTTAACATGGAGGTCCTTGCCCCTTGATGAAAAAAAAAAATTTTTTTTTCATAAAGTAAAAAAAAAAGCCTCCAATGAATTCATAAAACTGGAAAGGTTTTGTCAGTTTTATGTAATACTTATGGTTGTTTAACAATGCAGCAGTGTGGAGCTACTATAAGTGTAAAAATGGAGTCTGATATTGTCAACAAATAACCAGTCCACAGCACAACACAGACTCCAATCTGCACATAAGTACACAAAGAATAAACCAATGTTATGTAGTATGCGTTATATTAAAATTTTTTTTTTAAAAAAGCAAAAAACAAAACACATATATCTCTGTTTATTTTTTTTCAAAGCCTATGGAAATACATGAGGCAATAAAGAAAAAAAGAAAGGCATGTACAGACAAAGAAATTGTTTGTGTGTGAGTGTACAAGGGCAAATGAGAGGACAAGCGAAGACATTTTAGGCTCGCTGTCACGGAAACAAGGACTTAAGTCATTGCCGCATCCCATTTAGGTAATTACAATAAATGTAATTGCACAATTGCTGTGCTAAACTTTCCCTGTGAAGATTATGATGACGAGTTCAGATGAAAGGCCCAATAACATCAACATAGTTGGCCTTGCATTGTCAGAGGGCGGAGGTGGGGGGGTTGGGGAGGTTGAAGGAGGAGCAGGAGAGAAGGGGGGCTCTTGAGTTCCTTACCCTGAGGCTAAGAATCTCCCCTCCCTCAGCTACCCAACCTCCCCTCGCCCTTCCACCCACACAAGGGAGTTAAAAATCCCATTTACTCTGACTGGAGCCAGGAGTTGGCTTGAAAAGGCCGGGGACAAAAAGCGATTTTCCACGGAACAAAACCATTACAATGGTCCCACTTTGATCTGGGCCCCCCCTCCACTCCTACCAGTGCCAATTGAACTTTGTCACCATGCAACTGTCATCCGCGAAGGGAAAGCCCTCATACTCTGAATGAAGCAGTCCACAGCAATTTACTCCAGACAGTGCTTTGAAGTGTCAGGGAGAAGTCCAGCTCCTGCTTTGGAACTTTTTGGACCGCTCTGCCTCTCTCCTGTCCTCTGCTCCTTCTTTTTCTTTCTCTTGCCAATTTCAAATGGCCAGCAGGACAGCGTGGACCGTCCAGCAGAGCAGCCAAAGACCAGAGAAAACATTAAACATCCAGCATCTTTGCTTTCTCTCTCATTCCCTCCCTCCCGCCTGTCTAAGTAACAGAGGCATGCAGTGCTGGCATGTGGATAATCAGCCATGGGGCCCCGCGACATCAAAAGCTTGGAGAGCCCCTAAGAATACAAATGTGAGGCCTAATGGTACACTTCATTAATGTCCTCCCCATCAAAGGCCACTTTACTGACTTGGGAGATTGACTAATTTACACATTGTGGGAAATTGCTCCCAGCCATGCGTAAAACTGCCAAGCATTTATATAGAGAGTCAGTGAGAGAGGCAGTGGTGTTGGAGGAGAAGGGGGGAGTGGAAGGGACAGCCTCTGTTCTCTTCCTGAGTGCTTTCTTTAGCTGTTGGAAGTGGCTGAAGGCCAAGCTACATTATCACACATACGAACACCGGGGAGTGCACGCCTTTGTGTCTCATAAGAATTATTACTGTAGGCATTTTGATGTGCTCTCTGAAAAGCTTTCCCACTTTTCCTCTTTCTCATCCTCTCCTCTTCCCTCTGTATCTTTTTTCTCCAGCCTTCTTTTCTTTAAATGAGTAGTTTGACATTTTGTGCGAATGGGCTTATTTGTTTTCCATTTAAGACTGACATTAGAAGCTGAAAGTTAGTCTCTTGTGTTTAAAAACAGATGTGGAGGAACATTTTTAATACAAATAATAGATTTTATTCTATGTGTTACAAAAGATAGGGCTGCTGCTAATTCTAATGTTAGACTTAAAAAGTGCCATGCTCTGCTGGGTTCAGTGAGGTCCTTATGGGAAACACATATTTGTCAGATTTTTTTTTTTTTTTTTTACCAAAAATAATTTTTTGTTTTGTTAATGCATATTCAAAATGAACAAAGTAACCCAGTCAAGCTGTTTTCTGGACTAAAGCTGAAGTACTTCTTTGATCAATATTTTTGTGTGACATTTCCAATTCCCCACAGGATTGATCTTTCTGCGTCTTTAGGTCAGTCTACATGTTTTCAAACCTAAGTGTGATGCAGAATTTTACATCTAAAGGCAAAGACATTCCACAGAAGGAAAAGGCTTTAAAGGGGAGTAAATGTCAGACTCGTCAGTCCTGAAACACCACTGAGTTAATGGTTCTCTAATTAGTGGATGTGTAAACAGACAGCTGTTTGCTAACATCACTGTGTGCCAGTGTTGTCTTTGTAGTTTCTTACCTCATGTACAGGTTATTATTAACCCTTAACGCCACAGTAATACAGTTAATCTCCTTAGATCATTCTTCGAATTACAAATGGCAAAATTTTCAATTAGCTAAGACTGTTCTGTAAAGCATATACAAATGTATTAATACCCTATAATCCAAGTCTATTTTCAACACACATCATCTACTCTCTCTCTCTCTCTCTCTCTCTCTCTCACACACACACACACACACTCATATTACTGTCATCACCAGTTATTACAAGCCAGAGCCGCATGCAGGCTTGCATGTTTTACAACCACGTTAACCATGCTATTGGGACTTAAGTAACTGTTTCACATATTTTTTGTAGCTGTCTTACATACATGTTAGTGTGGGCATGCACTGTGTGTGTGTGTGTGTGTGTGTGTGTGTGTGTGTGTGTGTGTGTGTGTGTGTGCGTGTGTGTGTGTTTGGGGACTGGAGGGAGTTAACGCCTGCTTTAGGCCCTAACACCTGTGATACAGAGCGAGTCTTTCAGCAGGCAAATTATATGGCTTTAATTTGTCTTCTTGAAACAGTGTAGCTGGCCGCAGACACTGATGCCAAGTGCAGCTCGACTGTAGCATTGAGGAGAATGTTAAAAGTGTGTTGAGTGTCTGTATATGTAAGCACAGCCTTGACATAAGTAAATACACTGGCTTGGGTGGAACACCTGTTTATGTTGGAGACTGGGGGAGCTGACAGATATTATAAAGGAGTTTTCAATGTTTTCCATGTAGCCAGAAAGTAGCAATGAAACTTTTTAAAGGAGCCATACTGGCAAAGGTGCAGTGCCACTGGAGTGGAGTTTGCTGGCAGGAAGGGAAAGCCTAATGTGTCTCGTTTGCAATCTGGACAGAGTTATGTGGTTGGCCCAGCCTGCAGTAGTACACACTTCAGTCATTGGCTGGTCAACAGAGGCTATTTGAATATCGTGACTAATTCGACCAATTAAACTGTCACAGGCCTTTTTTCAATGGGCCTTTTTCACAGGCTGCTCATCCATAATGCTCTCCTCTGTTACCCCAGGCTTTGACTTTAACTCCCTCTATTCACAGAGAAGTGGTGCAATGAGCTAGATCACAGAGTATGTAAAAGCATAGCCAGAGGCAATGCTGGACCAAACCACAGATGAGGAAGATCTTAACAAATTGAACACTGAGATCAGTATAAACAATTTGAGACACTGTTATTTGGCAACTTTCAGATCAGAGGCAATCGGGGTGGGCAACACTAAATTAACTGAAACTGTATGGAAGTCATGATATAAAATGTACAATGCCAGAATGTAAAGTGAACTGTATAGGGTCTTTTATGTGATAGATGTAGTTGTAGTGCTTAGATAACCAGTGTGTATGTGACTATGCCGCTGACCTCACTTAATGAAACATGCTTTATTTTGACACACACAGACGAATATAGACAAACAGGGAAAAAGACAGACAGTCAGTGTTTCACTCAGAGCCAGCCTCGCTCATACAAACCTGCTGTTGCTGCTAACTAACACACGATGCTCTGGAAACCATGTAATCCAGGCATTTACAGTTTTATCACATCTGAGACTATTACTACCATTCTGTGTAACCTAAACGTCTCATTATCACGTCCTCTTAATGTGATTTTACTAAATGGCATCTGATCACCCTGACCTTTCCAAAAGTTCACTTCATAGAGAGAATTCTATAAATTGATTATCCTGTTCCATCCATCCATCCATCTTCTTCCGTTTATCGGGGGCCGGGTTGCAGAGGACACAGTCTAAGCAGTAATGCCCAGATATCCCTCTCCCGAGACACCTCCTCTAGCTCTTCCAGGGACATCCAGAGGTGTTTGCAGGCCAGCTGAGAGACATAGATTCCCCAGCATGTCCAAGATCTTCCCCAAGGTCTTCTCCAAGTTTATCATGCCTGTAACACCTCCCCAGGGAGGCATCTCATACAGATGCTTAAGTCACCTCAGCTGGTCCCTCTCAATATGGATATACTCCATGCTCCTCCCTGGTGACTGAGCTCCTCACACTATCTCTAAGGGTGCATCCAACCACCATACAGAGGAAACTCCTTTCGACCACTTATGTCCGGTCCTTTCAGTCATGACCCAAGGCTTATGACCATAGGTGAGAGTAGAAATGTAGATTGACCAGTAAATCGAGAGTGTCACTTTTCAGCTCAGCTCCCTCTTTACCACAACAGGCCGATACGACCATTGAATCACTGCGCCGATCCACCTGTCAATCTCATGTTCCACCCTTCCCTCACTCATGGAAAAGACCCCACAATACTTGAACTCCTCCCCTTGAGGCAAGGTCTCCCCACCAACCCAGAGAGGACAGACCACCTTTTTCCAGTGGAGAACTCTGACCTCAAATTTTGAGATGTTTATCCTCATCCCACTGATTTCACACTCAGCTGCAAACTGCCCTAGTACACACTGAAGGTCCAGGTTTGATGGGGCCTTAATTAACTATATTAAGCCATGCAAAATGTGTATACCATCATTAACCCTTAAAAAGTATCAGTTCTAAATACTTTCAATTTTTAATATCTGACTAGGTCACAAAATACTAATGAGAAGAGCTGAGGCATAATTAATTACATGTGATGGTGCTTACATGACTAAATTCGAAAAAAAAAAAAAGAGTTACTAATAAAAGTGTAAGACAAGTGTATTCTCCAAATATATTCTGTCAGGTAGATGCTCGTATGTAAAATGGAAGACTGTCCAGGTCTTGCACTAACATCTGATCATATGTATTGCTCCAGTACATAGTCTGATCACACATTCAGGATGCCTTCCTATCCAATCACTCAGGAGGCATCTGGAGATGGTCTGAGATACATTTGTCCACATCCTCTATTAGTTTAAACAGGAATGCGTCCTTGGACTCAGTGACGGATTGCTTCCTAAACTGGAGTGCTCTTTGTAAGTGAAACTCAGCGTGAAACTCTGGTGTCATATTAAAGTGTGTTGTTGAGGATGTCACTTATGAGTTGCTGCCTGAGCCTACCTGGGGAATGCTCTACTTTCACCACTTTTTTAACTATCAGAAAATAGGAGATAAAACATGTTTTAAATGCTTGAAGAATGAGTTACACTGACATGTATATGATGCATAAGAATGTGTATTGAACGGCAGCTTATGCAATCAATAATAGGCAGTAAACAATCCACCTTAAGTTTCCCAACCCTTGAAGAAGTACTTTTTTTTTTTTTTTTTGCAAAGAAACATTACAAACGTAGTCTGTTCGATAACAAACCCATTGTTTTTTAGGCAACAAATGAGCTTCTTTGTGTGGAGTCTTTTCTTTGTGTGGAGTCTTCTTGCATATCAAGCGGATATCTAGATCTAGTGATGCTTTCTGAAGCCAGATGTGAACAGAACCACTTGAATTTGGATATCTCAGGATCAATATTAATACAGATTCTAAACATTAATTGTGGTGCTTTGACTTTCAGAGCCACTGCTGGCCATTTGGGTTCTGTATGCATAATTACTTTGTGGTGACCTCTCTCCAAAAACAAAACAAAACAAAACAAAACAAAAAAAATATTAAAACACACACAATCATTGTGAAATGCAATGTAAAACTCATGAATGTATCATTATTAGTATAGTGTACCACTAAAGGAACAGTACACTACTAGTGTACCAGTTCTTGGTTAGTTAACACGATTGCTCTTTTACTCTGCATTTATATTTACACTTTTCTTTAAACTGTTTGCACTGGGCACCACAAGAGAGCTGTCTCTTATAATAAAATTGTAATGATGCACCATTACTATTTCATTTCTAATTACAATTTTAGTATAATTTTTTTATTGTTAAGATTATGATGATGATTAGGTTATTTTGGTGCACCCCTAGCCCTATACCAAGTGTACAATGCTCATAGTACAACAAGCCTTCACCCCATATGAATGTTTCCACAGAAAACTCTTTAGATTACTGTTCTGTATGACACAACTAATGTATTGTATAATTAGAGACCTCAGAAAACCTGTTTCCACCTGTTAGATCTGTCATTGATAGAGATAAACATCAGTATAAACTCAAAGACAAATAGAGATTAAAAAAATAAAATGATGATTAACACTTGCTCGTTCCCATCATTATGACATGCATCAGCAAATATGTTACAACGGTACATCTATTTGCAGCAGGTGTTTCTTGGCAGATACACACACACACACACACAGAGAGAGAGAGAGAGACTGAACAGGAGTAATAACCTAACCCTGAAAAACCTGTTTTCTAGTTGGATTAAATTGCCTTATAATTAAAATATGCAGTCACTCACAAAACAAATTTGGCAAGTGGGTGGGACCAAGATTGACATGATAACAGCAAATTATTGTGGGAAAGTACACAGACATTCAAGCATATGTTTACTTATACTTAAATTATGTGTTAATTGTTCGTAATTTAGCCACACCAGTGTTTGGCAGATTTGCGCCAAAGTTTGTCCCAAGACACAGTGGCAATGGCTAACCAATGGAGACATCGGTTAAGACTGCGGGGAGACTTGACATCAATGGAGTCAGGTCTCGTGAACCTCAAAGGGAGCGCTTGAATTCACCTTTTGTCTGTCCCCAAACGAGACGCTGGGGAGACCGCGCCAATCTAGTCCACAGATCTCAAAGAGAGGGAGAGCCACGCTTGGATTTAAGTAATGCGGTGCTTCTTGTTGAACAAATTCACCATTGTGACTCGTTAGCCTGATACTATCCACATACCTGCTTTCAGGGAATGCATGTGAAAAGGCGGTCTGGAGTCTCTGCCAAGTGGAGGGATGGAGCGGTGAGGAAAGAGGAGGGGCTCTACTTAATGGGTCACAAATTCACATTGAGAGGAGCCACATCTGCATTTTATCAGCAGGACCCAGATAGTGTTACAGGGGACGATTGTCTGCAGATTGGCCATTGGGCCTTTTAAAGTGGTAAATTGTTGAGCAAAAGCAGAGCCGCACACAGGATGACAAAGCATGGTGCTGCCTGCCACTCACAGAAGCTGTCAGGCTAACACCACTCAGAGTTTGAAAAAGACCTGATGAAGTTAGAGGATGTATTGAAATTCTCCACATTTTGTTGTTCCAGACAATTAATCTTTTCTCTGCCTGCTGTGTAAATGGGTTTGTCTGTTCAACACAAGCCAAGAACAACTATTTATCTTATCCATCTTAAGGTAGTTTGGAGTATTCCAACAATGCAGCCCTTACTCTCTCAGGTTAATCGTCTTTTTATTTGCTCTCCTCAACATCAAAAGCATCAGTGGTAATTTGGCGGAAAGCCGTTATCTTCTCAGACATGGTCTCTTCCCATGGCTGACCCAGAACATCCTCTGACACGTCTTCTCCGTAGGGAGTTGTGGACGTGGGGGCCAGCCTGGTCTGACAGCGAAACAAGTCCCATGAGACTTCAGAGTCCCCGCAGAGACCTCTTGTCTCTTCCCTCTGCTTCATTACCATCTTCCCCCTCTTTCTCCCCTTTCATCTACAGTCTATCGCTGGCTCCAAGCCGCTCGCATCCGGGAATATGGTGAATAGGGGTGGGAGGCTAGACGGAGCGGGAACGGATATGGGAAAAGGCAGAATAAACATTACAAAGAAAGGGGATTTTCATTTCAGTTTTAAAGCCCTCTTTTAACAATGAAAATGGACACAAAAATAGAAAAGAGGCACAAGAGGCCATGGGATCTGAAGTTTCTCTTGTGTATTAAGACTCAGGTGGTTTTGAGCAACAAAGCGATTCATATTTCTGTTCATATTTAGTGTTCTCTGCCAGCGACAGGGTCAACTGGAAACTGGACTTCATCATTTACAGAACATGTAATTTAACATGACAAGCCAATAGAACTTTAGTCAAGTTAATGACATTCATTAAATGAACATTTATAAACAGGGATAAAAGCATGAAGGGTGAAATGTATCATATGAGTGACAAGTGCTTTAACATGGCCACTGTCAGGGTTGATTTTGAAGTTCATGATGATTATTTATGGCTCATTATATCCCGTGCACTCTTAAGAAGTTTGCCATTGATCTCATTTTTATTGTTGCCATTTATCTTTGCACTGAGATGATTGATTTTAACTGGACAGAACCCAAACTGTGAATAAATCAAAGAGCAACGCCGCACATCAGAATCACTCACGCTAAAGCACAAGACCACTTCATTTGTCGGCAAGAAAAAGTGTTCTGCCTGAATCTCTTAACATCACCTAGACTGTTTAAGTTTTAAAAAAAAACAAAAAAAAAACACATAGAATATATTTCCTTATTGTGACAATAAAGGCTGACTTCATGAGACAAGAAGCCTTTTTTTTTTATAATCACCTGTTTAATACTGTTAATGAAAAATGTAAGATGAACACAATAGAGAATTGCATAGTCATTCATTTCATATGATCATTGATTGTAAATGGGTTTTAAAGACATAAGACAAAAATCTGGTGAATGCTTTTTATTTGATAAAACTTACTATATGTGAGTGTCGACTGATGTTAGTGTATATGTATATTGTACAGTACTGAGTTTTAGTCTGTCTATCCTTTAGCTTTACCCTCTTATATTGTTTGTTTGTTTATGTATTGTGCGTTTGAGTATCTTGTAAAATAATAAAACCAATACCTTTACAGTGATATATTTCAAATACATTTTGTTGACAATAAAAAGGGAATATATGGTGATGTGCTTGTCAGAGATATGAAACCAATTACGCAATTTCATTCAACAAGCTTTTAGGTAACTCAAGCTAATTTATTGCTTTCTCATTTATTGGGGGCAGCTTTGAAACACATTTTCCCATGACTCTCCTCTTTGATTTCTCTGACCTCTGACAGACACACACCTTCCCTAAATGCCAACATAAATCTGTGCTTATCCAAACACACACACACACACACGCACACACACACAAGCAAGCATATACACACAGACACACGTGTTTACCTTTGTTTATGTGCATTTCTTCTGCAGCTCTCTCTCTCTCACACACACAAACACTCGCTGCGAGTGGCCTTATCGCCAGACTCTCAAGCGTACCCAGACTCCACTAATCAAGACAAACTCCAGCCATGCCCCTCACCCCCCAAAAAAACCTTCTCTCATTCCGCCCCCAACACCCCCGCATCTATTTCCCCCACCATCCTCCCTTGGGCCGCACAGGGTCCACTGTAATTGGTTTAGACATAATTTACTGCCCACTTGGTAATGTAGCATTTCAGCATCTGATAAAAATCATATCAAGTCACAGCAATGGGCGCTACGGCTTGAAAGGAACTCATTGTAATCATTTAGATACCAGAGGAGGTTCCTGCTCGCTCTCACACAGCTTCAATCTCCGTCTCCTCTGGACTTTGTAGTTCTGTCTCTCACATGTACCCACACATGTTAAAAGACTAATATTTAGTCAGATATTTACATGTTATTTTCTTCCTTTATTTTACCCCATTTTAAGGGTCAACACAAGCCACAGCGATCATAAACGCTCAGAGAATATGGCTGCACCACCTCCCTTTATTCCGTGTATTCCTTTTTCGCTTTAGAGAAAGGCAGTGGGGAAAGTGAAAACTGATGTTAAAACCTGTCTTAGAAATGAAGCTGCAAAACACTGACTGAACTGAGGAAAGTTGTAATTACTTTTGGGCTTCATATGGACTCATAGGAAGTGCAGCTGTCTTTTTTCTCCGTATTTTCACTGAGCCATAAATTAAGCCCCAGGCTGATTCTGTTGCCACATTTGTTTCCAAAGCATCTCTGCTGAGCTACTGTTGGACTGTGGTTAAGAAGTACTACTGTTAGACCAGATGTTAATGAGAGGCGTGCTGTTGTTGGCAAAACACTGTACCTTTACCGACTGTTATTGAATTACTTTCGTTATTATTTACTTATACTTTTAAAGCATTCATTAACGCAGAAGCTGTACATTTGACATTTTATCACTAGGTTATGAATTAAAAACTCAGTCAACATTGTCTAATTTTCTCCACACTCCTGAAGTTTGGAAGCTCCTTATAACTGCATATTAAGATAATTGGTGTGATGCATAAGGACGTGAACTTTGGGTTCAATTGTGTGTGAAAGGACTTTTCTTCCAGACCTATGAGAGCGGAAATAAGGCTTATGAACCAGCTAATCTAATGATAACACTTATTACCTCATACCTTGCAGTTTTATTCATGATGTCTGTAGTGGTCGCATTATTTCTTATAATAAAGAGATAAATAAGACAGTGTATTTTTTTTCTCCTGCAATTTGTTACTAAAACAAACCTTCCTCTAAAGCTAAAAACTGATTTGTTTTCACTTTTAGGAAGAATAATAAAGAACAAAACTTCCACCCACCCACAGAGTTGAAAGGGTAAAAAAAAAAAAAATCCATTTCAGTTTGCAAAGGTATTTGAGATGGAAATTTAGTGGATGCTATTGCCAGGGCCTGAAGCAGAGAGCTATATGTGTACAATTTGCCTTGTGTTTTATGGGCGGCACTAAATCTGGGTTTTATCAGTGTTTCGGAAAATCCTGATGTGCTCTTCAGGTTTCATTGACATTCAGTGAATTCACCACTAAAGTCTAGCTGTTTGCTCTTCAAGGCTCATCTGCTCCATGCTTGACCACACAAAGGAAGGACGTGCACAGCTAACAAAGCTGCTATCGTAACACTAAACAGAGGCCTTGTGTGTATAACAGTCCAGATAAGGAGACAGGTGATCAAGCTGTGATCAAAGATTCCACGTTGTTTCCAGACTCGTACTCTGCCTTAAAACAACACAACCGATGTGCTAATTATCAACTGCCAAATCCCATTCAACAAGAGAAAAGCAAACTGCTACATAAACTATCACAGCTTCTGCATCAAATTACAACAATATAACAATACCAGAGAGTGCAGTAATCTTTTGGAAAACGTTTCAAAAACTGAATTTGGATGTGACCCCATGACATAATTATACTGATATACAGTCACTTTTGCCAGTTTGTGCTGATCCAAAATCAGCCATGAATGCTTTTCATTTTCCATCTTCATCAGAGAAAAACTATTACCATGTGAAAATGATGAAAGTAGAAGAACGCGGATGTTGTTATGGCCATGTAAATGAGCAGTATGTCATCTCTGTCACAGAAATCATAGTAGATGATGTTGTAAAATAGCATGGGATCATGGGAGTTGTTGAAAAAAATCTGAGTTATATATGAGTTAATATATTAATGGTTATTTCCCAAATTGGATTTTTTGACATTTATTCACATCATCTTATTTCTCTCTAAAGCCGCAAATGTTACATAACCAGTGTTAAACAATAACATTAGTAAAATAATAAGAAACCATTTACATATGAGCAAGGGAAACTAGCTGATGAGTGAGTAATTAAAGCATATCTATGAATTCCAACATTACTGGACCCATTTAATTAAACAGATACATACAAGTTGAACAAAATACCACACTGGCTTTGTAATTTTTAGATTTCTCAGTGCAAAAATGTTACATCTTGTAGCTTTAATCTTTATATTTTAGACAATGTAATATTGTTTGTAGTGTTGTACTGACAGTAGAGCAGAATCAGAGGATTTGAGTATCCTCAGTGCTACCCAAACAAAGACCATTTGTATTTTATTCAAGACACTGGTTCACTTTTTATACACTCAAAACATTTGAAGGTTTCTTTTGAGATGCTAATTTAATAACGCCACAACTTTCCACACTAGGGTTTGGTCAAGATCCATACCAAAGATGACCACAACCGTCTGATTGT
Source organism: Maxillicosta whitleyi (assembly GCA_029822895.1). Classification (NCBI taxonomy): domain Eukaryota; kingdom Metazoa; phylum Chordata; class Actinopteri; order Perciformes; family Neosebastidae; genus Maxillicosta; species Maxillicosta whitleyi. Next base: position 14,768,509 of record JAPSES010000211.1, on the reverse strand, counting down.
ATTTGCCCAACCAGTGTTTGGAAGTTAGCGTTAAGGCTGGTTGGAGTTTCAGTGGCCACCAGTGATGTCTAAACACCAGAGTGGAATAAGGCCCTTGCGCAAAGAGTGGACTCCAGTGTCATCTGAGGTTAACTGACTAGTCTGAGTGGAGTTTTCTTGCAGGCCGTCACAATGCTGCAATTCTCACATGCCGCAGGGCTTCCTTCCAAGGGAGAACTATTAGTACTCTGACAAGAGAGTTGTTAAAGTGCTGACTAAATTAAAGGCAGACTTATATCTACCAAAGAAGAAGGGCTTGGAAGTAAATAGGTGGTTTTCCTGATCGTTCCAAAGTAAATAAGTTAGAAAACTGTTTCCATCCACTTTGCTGCTCAATCGTCTGGGTCCTATTTACACCACGAGCTATTTAGCCATCTTGCACCAGCGCACCCATGACCATATGCACAGCTGAAAGGTATTGTACACTTACAGAAAAACCTTGAGAGAGGCCAAATCTTGTTGAGTTGAAATAACAGAGAAAGGATTAACAATGCGTGTGGCTATGCGGTTAAATGCCCAACCTCTGACTTGATAGTTTTAACAACTTAATAATATGTACAAAAGGGCAAAAGTGAGGCTCCAATTATGGTGGGACTGGGAAAAAATACAATCTGTTCACAGGATTGCTCCAAGACTGGAAACCATTTCAGAAACCAAACAGCAAGTTAAGTGTTTTAAATATTGCCTCGGTTCGTTTAACATAGGCCTTAGAAATCAGATCAGGTGTCACTAGCGGACAGAGTAATTGCATATTAATCCGACCTAATATGTCTCAAAACTGTGTAATGAAACAATTTATTCACAGCGCTGCCTCTTACCTCCCACGCCTGTATCACTGGAACATTGTCAAGCTTTCATAATCCCCTCACCCCAAATGAAACTGCACAGGAAACTGAAACCTTATATCACTCCGCACCACAGTCTTGACATCATCATTTCACTGGCGTGGACCCTCACAGGGCGCTCTCTTCATACAAGAGTATGTACTTGATAAGACTTACAGGCCACTTAAGAAGCTTTTTAGTAGGTTTCAACCCCTGTCAAGAGTCAAGTGCAGCCTTTTGGCTTCATACCATCAGAACTCTGCTCACTGAGCTGATGTTGAGCTGCTGTAGGACCACAGCAGACGCCTCCAACACCTGCCCAAAATCACTCTGCTGTTAGACCATGGGGGATTAACTTTAGACCAATAACACGCAATTAGATTTATTTTCCCCTGTTAAGCCTATTAAGCTACACTTGAGCAGTCAGTGGTCCTGCTTTAGCTGAATTTAATTGTGTTTCTTATGCCCAATGAGCTGTGTGCTGCGGGGGGTGGAGAAGTGGAAGAGGCCCTCGTGTCAGTGTTGAGCAGCCTGACAATAAGCCACGCCTGAAAGGTTCACGAGCAGATCCCAGCTCCGGGGCAGAGCTCCTCCACTGAGCTTCCTCGCCTGCAAGGAAGAAAAAGAACGCTTCGAACTGTAAAGTGAGACTGACGCCGCCTGCAATCATGTCACTTTGTGTCCTTTCCCCTTTCATGGGCTCACTAATCCTGTTATACAAAAATAAAGACGTGACTACATCTCCCAATCCTAGCCCTTCCGCTGTTCATTTACAGGCCTTTTTGCCTTTGTATACACATAGGTTTATCCGCTATTGTTGCTTGAGTGGGTCCCCCGCAGCATTGCACAAAAGAATAGACACACCGGGTGCGACACAAGCACGTTTCTGCAGTGACTTTAGTACATACGGTCAGCAGAAAACAGCTTTGTGACACTAAAATCGGGCTCATCTGTGAAGTTAGACTCATTTTTACAAAAGTAAATAATTAAAAAAAAAAACTATTTCAAATGCAAATACATAATATTTGCTTCATATTTTTAGACACTCATCATTTCATGTTTGATGACACTGTACCAATGCCCCATTCAGGCCTTCATGAAAGTACCATAAATGCATGGACCAATCAGGTCTGTGTCCTGGAGGCCTATCTGACAGAGAGAAGGATTATTCTGGCACACAAAAAACCCTGGATACCTATTCTTCTGATCACATTCACTGGCAAAAGACAAGGTAAATCACCTTCAAAACCCCCTCTGTACCTGCTGAATTGAAAGCCTTGCCTCCATTCTCCTCTATTCCCCTGTCTCTTGCTCTCTGCTCAGTTACATATGTGATGTCTAACTTCTACACAATTACCAAAATTGACAAATGGAGAACTCATCCCTTCTTGTCAGGTGGATGTAATACTTCTGCCAGAAAGCTGAATGAATCCATAAGATGAGTGCTTAATCACATCCTCATCCATGTGGAAAGAGTGGCAGAGGCTCCTTAGTGGAAACACCACAGAGGGTGAGTTTCTCATCTGTGGTTGTGAGCAGAGATACAAAAACCCAGAAGACAGATGTTGAGATGCTCCTGTAGTGATCCCTAATAAGCAGCAAATATAAAGTACAGTACATCACTGTCAGACCATAAAACATGATGGCTGTATGACACTACCAAGTTTTTGATCCTCTTCATAGTCCATGACACCAGTACCAATATACTCAACAAATTGCTGCTATTAAAAGTAGATTGCCTTACCCATAATGAGAGCAGAGAGCTCTCTGAGACACAGCAAGCCTCACGCAACCCAATCAGAACAAAAACAAACATCTGAAGCTGCAAACTCTCATTACACCATCATCTTTCTAGACCCCCACTTCGATTTGAAACACTTCTTGATGACTGAACAAACAAATCCCAACATTTTTAGTGTTTGGCTTTGGGGGGCTGGAGGGCAGATTAGTAATCATATCTCTGGCCTGTTATTCTATGTCTGGGCAGGGAGGAGGGGGTGTGGGATAGGGCTATAGATGAAAAAGGGAGAGGGGTTGGTGGGCTTTTGCTGAAAACATAATTGGCATGGCCCCAGTGACACTGTCCTTCAGATTGTGCTGTGCCTCCCTGTGTGCATTCACAGGGCCCCAGCGATGTTTCATTAAACAAGGACCGGGGCCTCTAAGTAGATGTTTGTGCAGCCTCTGTGGCTCCACCACACAGCGAGGAGCATGTCTTGCCATCCCGGCCTGACGCAACTATAATTAGCTACGCAACCCCGACTCATAATGAGTCTGCATGTATAGGTTTTCTCAAATACATATGAGCTATTGTGTATGTGATGGGAATGGGGGATTAAAAAGGTGTAAAACCAAGATTTATTGCTTTAAGAAACATATGATTGTGATTTGATTACAGTTACACGCTGAATGAAACCCCCCTCCTCCAAATGTTCTAGGTCATGCTAAGATGATAACTTCTAAGGACATATTCAGACTACATGAGCTGGATGGAGTAATGTTAAACGAAGTGTGATTATGTATCCCAGTTGTCAGAATAAAGTACATTAAACTTAATAAAGAATAAATCCACAATACTTTTTTTTAGACCTCTATTTAATCAGATAGAATCCCATTGAGATCAAGATCTCTTTTACAAGGGCCAAGAGGTCAGCACCACATGCCATGAAAGAAGACAGGTTTTACAGACAGGTAGGAAAAATAAATTAAAACTAAGAGTGATAATATTGTAATAACAGAAAAGTTAGACAAATTTTTAAAGTGCAGTTGATAGAGTGCAAAAATGTATTCAAGGTCACCGCAATCTAAAAACACAGTTATTATCCAATTGATTCTCACTGTATTGTCCATAAGATGGAGCGAAAAGCTTGAAATGACATGAGTTCTGGCATTTTCAGCTCCACTGGATGAACCTTTCTAGACACTTGTAAATATATCATTGTAAATACAAACTGTCGACACAACTTTAGAAATTTATCGATGTGACTTTGTTAGTTTATGTCAAAATAACTTCCAGCTCAATATTAGATGGTTGTTTTGGCAATATTCAGAAAATAAATGCTTAGTTTTACAGACACTTGGATAGGGAAAGGTACAAGATGTAAAAAAAAAAAAAAAAAAAAAAAAAACAATATGTGATGTAAAAAAAAAACAACAACAACCCTAAAGTATTTCTCAATATCTAAACCAAACCATAGTCTTTTCTTAGCTCTAACCAATGTGAATTTACTGTCTAAACCTAGAAACTCAGCTTTGTAGCTTCAAAGTCTTGGATTTTATACAGGCCTATCTACCATCCATCACAACCACCTTCTTCCAAAAAAGAGAAAAGAAAAATGAAGTGGATCCTTCTGTGACAAATGGTTTGCATAAATGTATCACAGTAACCTTTTATTCCGCCAACAAATCAATAATACTGTCTTACCATGATTGTCATCTCCTGGTCGGTGCAGTCATGAGTATGAAAGCATTCGAACCTTTTCAAATAAATAGAATACTATGACTGAATCTGCATGCCTCCAAACAATAACCTCATAACAATAACTAACAGAGTATGCAGTACTTTACGGTATCAGTTGACAACCATCTGTTGGAAACAAAACCAATTACACAACTGTTGCACTATGACACAAAAAACATACACCGTGATCCAGTTGTGCATAAAAGGACCGAGGCTCCTGGTCATGGCCCTCAACTTCAACAAAGATAACCATCACAGATATTGAATAAGGAGGATGTGAGAATAATATGAAGCATACGGGCCAGAGGAATCCACACTGCCTTATAAGGGCTGAAATGGTGCAGAGAGGGCAAAGAGGTTCACGAGGGCACATAAGAGTGGACAGTACCAGCTCATCCCCCCGGAAAACTTCCACCCATTAACACGGCACTCAGAAGAAGTTTAATAAATAACATCTCGTCCTGAAGCGATTCCATTGTGTGCTGATCGGTTGTGTCCCGTTGTCTGGTTTTAATGATTCGAGCATCATCCAACTTCTTTTCAACTTTTCCAACTTTTCATTTTCAAAAAAAAAAAAAAAAAAAAAAAAGCGGTAAGCATTAAAGGCCAAATCCATTACTTAATTACCCTAAATTCCACCGTTCAAGTGGCTCTAAGTATTTTCCACTAAGCTATCCAATCCTGTCCTCATACACTGCAGTTAACAGCAAGGTCCATCACTAAATAGCACACTTGTACCTCTCACTATGCTCATCTGTCCATCAAGCGAAATGAAATAATCATATTTGTGTAACTCACCCTCATAATTCCTATACACTCAACAGAAGCTAAATATACACCATTTCAGCTGGCTCCACACGTCTGCTTGTGTCTGCTTGCAATTAGTATATAGGTTTGTGCGAGGCCATTGTTTGGCTTGCCAGCCTCTCAAAAAGATAATGAACCATAATTGTTGAGTGAAGCTATAATTGGGAGGTATATAGTGACACGACAGCCGACGCAATTACCCTACTTTTGACATCAATGCTCTCATTAAATGATGTCATTGAAACATGACACTTAACATACATATTAGTACACACTCGGCCAGCTGTGTATTTGCACGTGCACACACAGTCTGCAAAGGGCTTCACCAGGTATCCAGGATAGATACAGATGCACATTCAGGTCATTTTATTAACCCAAAAGAAGGGAATTGCACCCCATACACACACCTGCAAAACTCACAAGGACAATGTGAGCACAGCAACATTTATTGTTAATATAAATGATTAGTTAAATAATGTCTATGTGTTTTTAGGAATAAAAATACACTGTTGTGCTTCAGATACATTCCTTTTTATATTTGTATTTTTACACATTAGTTATCATTCGCTATTACACTCAATCTATCAAGAAGAAATCTCATTGTCACAATGAGGGGAGTAAAATATTTTATTCCAATTTTAGAAGGAACTGTGTATGTTTCTATTAATAACTTTGAGGAAAGGTACTGTAAAAAAAATGTTGTGACACTGAAAATTGGGACTACATTACACTCAGCAGTGTGACAATTTTTCTTTCTTTTTTTTTTAATAGGACAGAGGTCAGTATAAATAAAATCACACAGCAAATGTTTCATTTTAGCACACACAGATGTTCACGTCCTATAAATTCTGTTATTATTTTTCCTCATCTGCACTTTTAAAAATATATTATTCTCTTAAATTGTTTGTAATAATTTGCTTGGGAACGCAAAACTTAAAAAAAAAAAAAAAAAAAAAAATAAGAAATAAGCAAGAAATTACCGGTTTACTTTTACATATTCCTTCAGCTATATGAACTTTAACCCAGTCAAAATGACTACAATATTCATTTCTGTTTTCACTTAAATCGGGCTTAGAACTGAATTTACAAGGTGCCTGTGCAAAGCGTACTAAAGTATTTCTTTATTAAGTGTTAGAAGCTACTGGTGTTTTAGTCACCACTTAAATATATGCTGTAAAAATGTGTCAAGCAAATAGCCTGTTACACTTTTATTGTCGCACCTATAACACTATTCATCAAATCACTTCTTTCCACTGCACTCAAAATAAAGACTTTTACATCTCCTCTAAACCCAAACACTTATTCATTTTTACATCACATTTAATCATATCTACACACACAAAACTTTCTCCTGTAGGCACCTCTTTGAAGTATTATTTAACCTCTTTCACTTCCACACAGATACACACACAATCTCACACACACTGACCAACAACACAACACAAGCAAAAGGCCATGGCCATAAATAAACACAAGAATTTGTAAGGTTGACTTTTGCAATTAGGACTGCAAGGAAAAATATATCTCAGAGAAACATTTTAATGAGCTTCTGCTAAGCAGCCATGCTTTCTAAAAAGAGCGCCCCTATAATGGCTCATCACTCAAAAACTAATGTAGAGAAAATTCTTGAGTGTGTGAGATATTTCACCTTGTCTAGTGATGGTTCAGTAAAAAGCCTTGGCTGCAATAAAACCTGAAGGCAATTAAAAGCGGTTATTTTTCACTCTCTTTTTTAAATTCTGTAGCAATTAATCTGCCCAATTTGATTACGAACGGCACAAATTAAACAATAAAGACCTGTCTAATGAGGGATTAATTATGGGTAGCAGTAGGGGAGTGGGACCGAGGCAACAGCCATACGTCAGTGTCTCCTGCAGACAGCACAGAGCCATAAGGAAGACAAAGAGGCTCCTCGTCCATGTGGTCCTGCACTGATAGGGCTCCCTCATCACAGATCAGTAGATCCATGGCCCATGGAGCCCATAAACGGCTGAGCCATAATTGAAAGTGCCAAAATCAATAGCGCAGACAGGCCTTAATTAAATTAAATATGTCTCTGATAGTAGAGGGGTGGAGTTGTGGAAGGAGGTGGGTACAAAACTGTGCCTCTGCTCAACACTGAAGCACTGGGGCTGCAGGGACGTCTTTAGTCTGGTCTATGTGCACTATGTAACAACAGCTTAAACTGGACTGAGTGGATTTCCCATAAAGTCACAGGTTTTACATCAATAAAAGCAGAGACTGAATGAAGTGAAAGTGGGATTTCTTTGTGACGTTATGATATAATTGCATCTTTTATTTTTCACTAAAACACTGTCGGTGTCATAACTGCTGATGAACTTACTCGTAATAAGCAAGTTTATTCAGTGTTGCTTCTTGTACCCCAGGACCCGGAATACTAAATATTCTTCACCAGTCCACTTTCCACTGAAATGCCAAACTTGAAAAGGTTTTTATTGCCTTTAAGGATTTTATAGTGTTTTCAGTGAATGTATCACAGATGCTAAAGTTTTATAAGTTTTGGATTCAAGTGATTTTCCAAAAGGCCCAGCCTTAGTTTAATTTTATTAAATTTATTAATTTCATATTTTAGCTGTCTAATTATTATTATTATTTTTTTTGTAGTTTTAGTTTAACATCCATATGAAGTACACTTTTTCTTTCCTTTTTCTTTTCTGTTCTTATAACACAATGAAAATAAAGCCAATAATCTAATTAGGTTTGAATGCTGTAAAAAGTGCTCCACATTAGATCATTCTAAAATTAATGACTTGTTTTATATCAAGGGGAACATACTCAACTCTCTGAGTGAATGTGGAATAAAAACCGTTTGCATTTTCCCTGCAGACTACTTGATGTGAGGTTTTCTCCCTGACCCATTACAACCAGAGGATCTTTACTGTCTTAAGGCTGATCCTGCTGGCCACAGGGAAACATGCAGAGGCAAAGGACATCACCTGTATAAAAAAGCCCAACTCCTCATCATTTCAGGCTTTAGCCACATTTAAAGGATTAGGCAGCTGGAGTCAGCAAAGGGTCACTGACAGAGTTTTCCTCTGGGTGAAGGCAGGCAGAGGACAGGGGGTGGGCAGGGGACGGCGATGGGGGTGCTACGAGAGGCTCAACCCCCTCTGGATAAACTTGAGTTGCAGACTGTTGAGACTTGTGAGATTAGGATGGAGCCGAGTCTGCTACGCTGTGATCTGAAGGACAGGGCACGCAGCGGCTCACCGTCCAATGTACAACTTCCCAGACAAACCCCCTGATTCTGCCCTCTGTGTTATTTTGGTTTGCTTTTCTTTGGCCAGATCTAAAGAGGGAGGGAACGGCCCGAAATGATGGGCTTAAGGTTTTTGTGAAGGATGGTTTATGTACATGGTGTCACTGGAAGGGCAAGGCCGAGATTTTGCAGTGATATTTGAAAATTGCTGAACCACACACCACTGTATAAATCCTTATGATTGCATTTCAAAACCTATTTGGATCTGATGTCAGTTCCCACAGAATTAATTTCCAATACAATTACCAACAGTTATTATTCTTCCCTATCTTGATGAAAGTAGGAAATGGTTATAGTTTTGTTAGAGAAAAATGATTGTTTGAAGATGGAAAATGTTAGTGGTATCTACAGATTAAATAGTGTCTCTTGGAATATGATATTTAAATTGTTAGGTTATATTGTGTTAAATAACGGTTTTATTTACCCCCAATAAAGACAGATATATTTGAAGATACTGCATTGTAATTAATTAAAATAAACATTTCACCTACTTTGATGGCTGGGTTATTTAACAGAAATGTTAACAGTTCTCTATTTAAAACTATTATTATTATTATTATTATTTAACCTACTGTGGTTAGAAAAATGGCACAATGTTCAAATAATACAACACTAGCTGCAGCTGTATTATTATTATTATTTTTAAAAGGAGTGAACATGTTTTCACTATTCCTGCAATTTGTTTAGAGACCACAGAAATATGGATGACAGCGTCAATGTCATTTACTTCATTATTAAACATCTTTAGAAATACCACTCCACGATTACAGAGATGATTTGTTGGTTATACTATTGCTTGTTACGCGCTTATTAAGCATTTCATTTAGGAATCTATTTAGTTTCTAATCAACACGCGCACTCGGTGTTTAAAAGGCGCAAATGATCTACTTATCAAAATAAATCCAACGATTTGTCATTGGTTAATCTATCCATTTAGATGGTCTATAGGCTATCATATTAGCCAGGCCAGTGATTTGCAAATGATTTCAGCACTCTTCCTGTTTAATGACGTGAGGAAAATACAGTAGCGATAATTCAATTTCACACCAATACCTCGGGTAATTGAGATGTCTTTGATTGAACTGTGAAATGTTGTAAATTTAAAGAGCGGCGGTTTTATCTAAATTTTACAGAGGAATGAATGGACGGCCTGAATTACTGATACTGCCGCCGACATGATAAAATTATTTGGGTTTTAAAGTCATGCAGAGGTCAGGCTGAGGGAGAGTGATCCTATCTGCAGCGAGGTGTGAGCGCGCGCGTGTGCGTGTCACTAAATCACACACACGCACACACCTAAATCCTGGATGAACGAGCAGTCCCTGAACACAACACCAAATCTCTATACCAATAAAACAATTTACTAATGAGATTATAACCGGTTTGTAAGATAGTAAATAATATCCTATACGTTCGAATTCATGAGTATGAATCAGTATCAGCTTTACTGGTCAAGTTCATGCACACAAATAAAGATTTTTTTTTTCTTCACGTGTTATAAAATAGCGATGAAACGGTAGAATAAAATAATAAAATAATGAACAGAACAATACTTCAACCAGGTGTGGTCAATAATAATAATAATAATAATAATAATAATAATAATAATAATAATTTTAAAGCCAAAATTGTCATAATTACTCAACTATTTTCGTTATATCAAACTAAAAATAACCTGTGTATAAGTCCGTTTAGGCTGTTTAAAATTAGTTGGGTTTAATTCAGTGATATTTTCCCGACATGCTGTGCGGTCTTTAAATAAGCGCAGCCCCTCCGGTGTGTTTCCGTTTGCATTAATATTTCAGCTGCGGTCACAGGTGTGTCGTTGCGGTTTTGACGCAGCGCCGACTGTCACATCTATCTGAGACTATGTGACAGTCCATCCCAAGCACCGTTTTGAAGAAAAACGTGCTCCTGTGTCTGTCCATTCACCTCAAAAACCCAAAGGAGAGGGAATATTACCGAGAGCCCTCTGCATATCATCACAGCTACCGACACTTCAGGACGGAATCTTAAATCATGAGTATTTCCGGTTGCTTCTGTGGCAATGCCAGGCAGATATGTCCCTCTGAGAGTCTTCCCTAACAATATACACCCCCCGCTGGGCTGGCGACGACCGAGCCGAACCCCTCCCTCCTCCTCCTTTTTCCTGTGAAGCGCATGAGGAGTTTTATCATCACCGTGGGACACATTCATCCTACCCTGTCAGCCAAGGGAAGGTGAGGGAGATGAATGGAGAAAAGGGTTCATCATCCGAAAAACACACACTTCTTCGTCGTTTTTTTTTTTTTTTTTTTTTTTTTTTTTTTTTTACTTGTTTTATAAACCGAAGCTTCAAATGCATTCATCATCATCTGTATTCACTTTACACCTCGGTATGACTCTTTTTTCCCCCTCAGAAACATCCAAGACTACAAATGAAATATGAAAATTTGGTTTTGTTAAATATTTTATAAATAACCTGTATTTTATTATTTTTATTGTAATTTGTAGGAACATCCACACACTTTGGACAAAATTTCGGTTACAAAAAATAGTATTTTGAAAGAAATTTGTGGGCTTTTATATTGTCATTTTTGAGTATTTATTGTGTTTAATTTTTTTG
>JAPSES010000211.1:14709553-14733023 GCA_029822895.1 Maxillicosta whitleyi | reverse complement strand
TGTTCTTACCCAGAATGCTCCTGCTCTGCAGATGAAACAAGGGTGTGTTTGGGGCAGAGGACGTCGGTAATGGAGAGAAGTTCACTTTCAGGCAGGGTGGGCAGGAGGAGCCTCAGGATCTCAAGCAGAACTTCAGCTGATACCTGACTCTGTTTCACCAATCGAGACGCAAAGTCCAGGTCCTATATTCACATACAATATATGAAAATAAAAATCAACACTGACACGCATCAAATGTCTCTGCGTTCCCTATAAAATAAGTAAAATACTGCAAATGCTGTTGATTAAGCCTAACCTGGTCACAGTTCACATAAAGTCTCTTGAGCTCCATTTGTTCTTTTAAATCTTCCATGGCTTGATTCTTGGCAGTTATATCTTGTGACCTGAAAACACAAGGGAGTATGAGCACTGTAAAAGTTAATGTCCCGTGTCATCCCTCATTTCTTAGAAAATTCCTCTTCAGTCCCTGAGATAACACTGACATGATGGCTCACCTCTCAGCCAACAGCGAGATGACCTGATCACACTTGTGGAGTGCCTCCTGGAGGACAGCCACCATCCTACAATCCTGCTGCAGCTCAAACAGCCTCTCTTCCTCTCCCTCAGTAGAGTCCTGCTGCTGTGCTTGATTTGGATCAAGTCCATGCTGAGTTATATCCAGGCTGTCTAACTGTGTCTTCTCCTTCTGAAGCTGCTGCTGTGCTTCCTCTAGGCCCTGTGGAAAGAGTCAAATTAGCACAGTAATAAACTTCAACTACAAAATAAAAACATTTACGACTTGTAGCCTGGTGTCAAGTTTGCTGTTGTGTGTTAAAAAGCTTAATTTACCACTGGACCAAATGTACATTTGTACTGTCCTCAGATCAAAGTAACCACAAGAGGTTGTGACAAAAACTGCACAACCAAACAGCATCAGTCATACATTTTATTTGCATTAAATATGGTGTTAAGTGTTTAGCATGTTTTAATAGGATCATGAAAATGCAGCAGTCTGAAGGCTTTATATGGAAGCTCTGCATGCATTAGAATACAAGTTCATTAATGAAAAAACACTGAATATATAGGCAAACTTAATTAAAAAAACATACATAAAAATATAACATAAGTGTTTTACAAGTTGAAACTAAGGTTTTAACCACAAACTCTCGTGGTCACTATGCATTTTTTGCTGATTATATGTTCATGTTGCAACTGCCTGAATATGGAGCCTTGAACTAAGTTACATTAAATGGTTGTGTTCTCATTTTCACTGGTCTGTAAAGTGCTTTATATTCTGTTTGGAAAATGGTCACATGTAAAATTAACTTCATTTACTTATTGCCATCTAAGCAAAGCACAGACATTGAATACATCCCACTGAGGTCCTCACCTTTAAAACTTTGAGTTCAGAGCAAACTTGAATTAGTAACATGGAAACTAAATCAAAGCTTCTGGAAAAACACACATCTGAACTGCATAAGGCTAAGGCCATGAGAGGTCCTCAAGTCATTAAAGCTGCAGTGAGAAGTGTTTTTTTTTTTTTCAGATTATGGAGTTATTTAGCAAAAACTTAATGATAACCTTAAAGCATGCCATTATTCAAGTTGTCTGAAAAGAATAGTGCCCCTCCTGTCATTTTCAGGCTTTAAAATTAGCCTGTGATGGAAGACCATGGCCATAGAGAGGACAGAGCTTTCAGAGTAGGTATATAAAAATAGGTAATAGACGGCTGTATTGACCAGTTGCTGTCAGATGTGAATCTAGACATAGACTCTAACTTTTCAGACACAACATGGCAGTTGGCATTATGGATTCACTTTTACATAGCAACATAAAAGGGCACCCCATCAGTTATCTTTATACAAAGTCTAGAGGAGAAAGAAAAGAGGACAGAGCTCCAGGTGTACATGTTCAAATCCTGTTCATTTTCTGCCTACAGCAGCTTTAAACAACATCATGATATTTGTTAAATAAGAGTCAGACAATTCCTACCAAACTGTGGCTTTGTATACTGTCAGCAATGTCTTGTTTCTCTGTGCTCTTTTTGTGTCTGAGCTGCTGAATGAGCAGGCTGTGCAGGGTGAGCATTGCTCTTGAGGTCTCTAAGACTTTGGTTGTCCTCTCAGCCTTCTGGTAGTGGATGGCAGCCATCTGCACAGCCAAGCAATCTGCCTGGGAATGCAGATCAACCTCCCTTTCCTTCTGCATCTCCTCCAAAACCTGTCAAAATCAGCACAAATGAGATTTAGTGATCACATATTAAGCCAGAATGAGCTCAGTGTAAACTAGACATTACCCTTTAATAGAAAGGAATGTGCTTCAGGTCTTATGGCTACTGCTTACTGGAAGGATGTACATACTCTCACAACAATCAAATCTGAGTCAGTAAAGGCAAGTGGAATTAAAAATGGCATTTCCTTTCATTTTTCCATCACTCCTTCACCTTGTTCATGACACCAGTCTCCATCTCCTTCTCATTCTCAAACAGCTGGATCCTGTCCTCGAGTCTTTTCTGGAAAAGGAGTAGCTCAGATGAGTCTGTTTTCTGTTTGGCCTCGCTGGTTTTCCCCTTGGGTTGTGGATTTGTCTGCAAAAACCATAATGTCCATAACGTGGTTGGGAATTGACTCCAAGTGGGCTGTTATGATGTGATTAAAAATGAAACCACTCTGTGGAGCCCTTTATTATTTCTGAATAACAATGTGCACTCATCCAGCAGCCACACAACTGAGACTGATCGCACTGTGGTTTGCACTGGCGGTCTACAATTTCCATTTCTTATTCATTTCATTTATTATCTCTTGCTGTAGTTTAATTTATGTGGGTTCCCTGTTTTGAACCATTTTGAGAATTGTATCCTGATATCACAAGATTTAATCTAAACTCAATTTGTATAATCAAAGCTATTTCATGGGAGTGAATATCGTTCCCATGGTAAACATCTACAAAAAGGGCCATAGAAGTAATTAATTTTTATTATCACACTTCACTCTATGACAAATGTACATGTACAGTTTTGAAAATCCTGTGTATAACTGATATAATGAAAAGATGTTTAGAACAATAAACTTAAATGAACAAGGTCAACAAGGTTGACCCCAAACCTTTTAAAAGTCAAGCTACTGTTCACAATTCAACAATTAAATGAAACATATACTGTAATGTAATATGTTCTGATATGGCCTGTAAACAGGTGATATAATTTAATGTTTGAAGCTTACATATTTGATTGCTTTGAACAAAACAAATGATTAATGCTTCTTGTTGGCTAAAATCAGAATTAATAGTAATATCAATAGTAACTGAATCCAATTGTTTTAATTATTGCTACCATTACCTTCTAAACATATTTATTAGTGACTGAAGGAAGCTGTTTAAGTCCATAAAATTTGATTCATTAATGAATGACATGGGTTTACCATCCGTTGCTCTCTGTCCTTTCTCAAAGCTGCCAGGGCAGAGTGGAGTTTGGCTCTAGACACAGCATGGGGGAGCACTAGACAACGGTCCTTCACAGACAGATACTTCTGGAACTCCAGTTTCATCTTCAGCCTGTCATCTTCAGATAGTGTAAGCTGAGATGAGCATAAACACCTAAACAATAAGAAGAGGAAGCTCAAACAGGCAGGGATGGGAAAGTATACTCCTTGCTCCTCTTACATTTGTTGATGTTTTCTCTGAACAAAGTTTCTGATTCACATATTATCTCACAGCTTTTTTGACAACCTTTTGAAGTTTTCCCTGTTTTCACTCATATTTCTCTACCTCTTTAGAAAGTTCACACACAGAACTTTCAAACTCTACATATTATTCATGTGTAAGACAGACAACAATACACACCAACCTGAAGAAGGCTCTGCACTGAGCCCTGAGCTCCCTTTGCTCCTGCAGCTCTTTCTCCATAGCTTTCTGTAGAGTCTCCCTTGAACACCTGAGGGTGCGTAAAGCTGTCTTGCCTTCCTGGTGCAGTTTCTCCTGACCCTGCAGGAGACCACTTGCTCCTTGTCCCTGGCCTTGTCCTGGTGCTGCCTCTTGTTCTACCTGCAGTAGGGAGCGTTGCTCTTCTGGAGGTAAAAGTGTTAGCAGGGTCTGTGTTGCAGATGGTTGGATGGCTTTGACGTCAGCTATAGTGCCCTGGATCACACGCATGGTCACCTAGAAAACAGACAGACAAGAAAGAGAGGGAATAGATCAATATTAATGTAGGTCAACAGTATTTCAATGGTTTTATAAGTTTCAAGTCTAGAAATAGGTCAACAACTACAGGTACGAGTGATTAGACTGATCAGGGTGGCACCTTTCGGATGTCAGCTGCAGCCTCTTCATCCAGGTTGTTGATGAGTTCAGCGAGCTCTAGGGTGTGAGCTGTCAGTAAGTTTTGCCAACAGTGGAGGTGCTGGACTACCCCGATACCTGCCTCCAGACCTTTAGACATGGCTGACAAATCCTTCTCTCTCTGCTTATGGACCCTGAGCTGGAGGTAAAAAGGAAATTGGGGTAAACACTGTCTGTATGCGTATTAAAGACACCCTAAACAGTAAAAATTGTCTTTGAACTGTAAATCTAATTATACGACTACATTGTGATTTAATAAAATTTTGGTATAGATATTTATTTAAAAATCATTTGAGTTTGCACAATGTGTCATCAGTTCAATTACTTGAAATACAGAATATACTTTAGTTGACACTGATGTCCTTTAACTGGGACATTTTAGCTGGTAAACCTCTCTGTGTAATGTCTATCAAACACAACATCTCACTTCTTAATAACTATTTTCAGCACCCATATGCAGTGGGTGGATTTGGCTACAGAGCACTGGTAAAGTTCCACTTTAAAATCTCAGATGAAAGTCTTGTGGCTTTGGCATGTCTTCACCATTTCAGAGATGAGCTCCCTCCTCTTCTTAATCAGGCCACAGCGCATGGCTCTCTTCTCTTGACTTAGTGCCTCATCCAGTCTCTGCCTCACCATGACCAGCTCTTTCTGAGCTTTCTCATTCAGTTGATCGATCTGCTCTACAGGTATGGTGCTCCCTCTGGTGGAGAAGATGAGAGCATGCCAGGGTAACAACAGCTGTGCCACTCTGCCTGCTATTAAGACCAGTTGTGAACAAAGCATAACTATAGCATAGAATTAACATGATGTGCAAAAAAGTTTTTTAATTGCTCCAAAATGTTACTCTGCCACAGAGTGCATAGTGTGATGCAAAACTGCAAGAAGATGAAAAACTGACAGCATTTTGTGTAGAGGCACAGATAAATGCAACTCTTTCTGACCTCCTAATGTGAGTAAACCAGCTGTCCAAATTGCTGGAAGTGTTGGAGAACGTATCTGAAATCAGACTGTTGAGGCTGTGAAGGCTGTGAACGAGGAATTTCCTCTGTGCATGTCGCTCAGATAGCACATAGCGTTGGTTTGCAAGGACCACATCCAGCACCTCCTCCAGTTGATCCTGAACAAAAAAGAAAACACTTTTGATTTTTTGTTTTGCTTTACCATAAATTAGTACCATCCTCATTCTGAAAGTTGACTTTAAAGTTTAAGTTTAAATATATGAAAATTAATTTCAGTTGCTCACTTGACATGCAAAGTAATCGTGCTGAAGGCTCTTGGCTGTGCTCTTTTCTAGCTCTCCCATCCTTGTGGCCTCCTCTAGTTCCTCAGAGAAAATCTTGTGAAGTTCAACACGACGCCACTCGATGATCTGTCTTTGGACTTTCGCCGATGCTTCTTCATGTCGGACTAAAAGCATGCGCTGAAGCCAAATCTGGCTTAGTTTGTGCAGCTTCTCCAGGTGGACGTTGCACTGAAGTAGCTCCTACATGCAGTAACATTTAAGATTGGTTTATGATATAACCAAAGCCATTAGGATTCAATAAAATATATTAAAAAAAAAAAAAAAAGCATGTAAACCCCTTGAAGAAACAATTAATTTCTACCTCTTGGTCTGCATGTTGACACAGCAGTTTAGCCTGAGCTTTCTCGGCAGATTCCCTGTGATGCTCTGCTTCCATTTCTTCTCGAGTCTCCAGATTACACTGTCCAGCCAAGGCAGCCATACGGGCACCTCGTTCCTCCTTCAGCCGACCCTCCATGCCCAGTAGCTGTCCATGGAGAACACTGAGGAGTCTCTGCTGGGCCTGGGCACTGGCCTGACCCCGACAGGGCAAACTGCCCAGCAGAGAGGACATCACATCCTTATAGATCTGAATCCGAGTGGCCTCCAGGTTATTGGTGGCATGCAGCAGTGTAGACATTTCAAGGCTTATAGGGAAAAAATGTAGAGGAAAAAAAATGTATGTTACCGATTTTGGATCACACATGCTAAAGAAAGCAGGCGATGTAACTGTCCTTGCTAAATTTGATAATGATGTGTAACCATTAGTGGAGTATTTTTTACAATTAGAAAATATAATCTATATGAAATAGTATAGTATATGTGGAAATTAGGTGTTGCAGTATATGCACATGTAGCAGTCCAATAGTTATGATCAGAATGAACAAGAAATGAGTTTTGTTTTATAGAGACAGGTTTGAAAATAAACTTCCCAATTCTCAAGTGTAATATCAGACATTTGATAGATTTGTAATCACTTACAATATGAAATAATGCTGTTATTTTAACAATTATTAAGCCTTAAAGATTATATTCCATTTTCATGTGACTATGTGCATACTTCTCCAAAGCCTGGTACATGTTCTGTGGATCCTCCAACACCATAATGTCCACCACCTTGTCTTCAAAAGTGGCCTCATCTTTGACTGTCTCACTTATGTTGCAATCAGCATCGTCTGGGTCTGAATCACCTCTGTTTCTCTATGACCATAAATGTACAGAATGTGAATAAAAATACAAAACTGTGAAACACAAAACATTTGATTTCATAAATCATGAATTTAAAGTGAAAGTTTGGGCAAAAATTACTCAACATATTTAGATACAGAGGTAGATGTTTCATGTGGAATTAGTACAGTTTGGCTTTTTAAATAACTGTTTACATTATATGCAGTAAAATAACAGCTTTAGAAACAATACCCTTTGCTGCAGAAGCCTCAGTCTGGTTCTGGGGCCTATCAGGTTCATGGCTAGAAAACACAATAACAGCAGTACCAATGCTACAACAAACCCTCCAACAAATCCAGCAAAATGGACACCATGGTTGGGATAAATCTAAAAAAAAAAGAAAGATCAGACATCACTTTAAAATCAATCAGAGCGTGGTGTACTGCAAAGCATGAATCACTGTAAAATATTAACAAATGAACATGTAACTCTTAGGGCAGTGAGTATGTCTGCAGTGAAGGAGCCATACACCTTTACATTTATTTCTTACTTACTCTGTCAGTGGAATTCACTCTTAAAGTCAAATTAGCTGTTAAGGGTCCAAACATACTGACGTCATTCTATGAAGAGAGAGAAATAATATACAGGGTAAAGGTAAGACACAAAGTACAAATAGTATGTTATAAATATAAAAGTGTAGTACATGCAGAAAATACCTGTGAGGCATTAGAGAAGGTAAGAAATGCTGGAAGGTCGAGGACTTCACTCTTATGACTCCTTATGTGAGCAGTATAATTGACAACAACTTGAGATCCAGCTAAAGAATGACATACAATATTCAATTTTTATGAAAGATAGTGACAAAAAAAATTTCAAATTGTAAAAATTGAAACTGAACACTATGAGAGTTTGAGGTACTTTTGAGTTGAGATTGTTTGTGTAACACTAACCAGATAGAGAATCAATGGCAAATGACTGGTAGCCTCTTTCCACTACTCTCCCTTCAGTCTTTAGGGGGATTATTCCAGAGATGGAGTCCCGAACAGCCACTTGAGATAAGTTGGTGCCACCCAATGGCCCCGTGTTATGAATCAGCAGGAAGAATATTAGCTGAGGGGGGTCAGTATTAAGCTTCACCTAGAGTGAATTCAGTGGAATATTATTCAGAGCATAATGAATTTCAATTAAATTCTTATGGGAAAAATGGGTAAACTGAGCTACACTGATGTACCTGTGCACACTTGTGAAATCTGACCCCAAATGCAGATGGAGGTGCAGCACTATGTACCTGTAATAACATTTTTAAAATGGTGAAAAATTAGTTATGGTATTTAGGTCATGTACAGAAATCTCATTCAGAAGCATAAGAAAAGAATATTATAAAAAATAATATGGAGAAGACAATGCAGATGCACACCTGAGGCAGAGTGTGGCCCGAGTTATATCTAGTGAGTGAACTTCTGCGGTCTCGAAGGTGTAACACATTTGCAAGTGAAGTATAAAATGAGTGTCCCCATGGGCCAGCAGGTGCTGATGAAGGGATGGGCTCTTCAGAGGAAAAGACCATGGGCTCAAGTATTTCCATTGTACCTATCAGGATACATAAAGATTTGCATTATTTGTCTGAAATCCTTCTCGGCTGAGTATTGTATTTCATTGCTTTTGTTGATGATGTTGAGTATGAAAAATACTTAATGCTTAAAGAACACATCTCATCAGTGCATGCAGCACAAAAGGCTTCTATATATTTTACTAATTGTATTAGGTTAGCAGCAGAGGTGTCAAGTAACATAGTATCATATATCAGTGTATACTTTACTGGAGTAATCATTTTTGAACTTTTTACTTCTACTCCTTACATTTAAAAAAAAAAAAGCCTATTTCATGTCAGCTTGTTTTCATTTTGATTTGTCATTGTTAAAAAACAACAACAACAACAACAACAACAAAAAAACTATCCAGATAAATCGTGCCATCTGGATAGAGTGAATTTAATTGTGGTTGGATAAGAAGTATAACCATATGCCATTCCAATACCCTATTGGTTTGTATGTGATCCATCGTACCTGACTTTTTGCACCATTACAATACTTATAGGTAACTAGTCATCATGTCTTCTGCTCCACGAGGCACATGTTATGCTCAGTAATGCACATATATGGTTGTTTAATGCATTGTACTAAAATGCATTCATTTTCAATAGGCATATATGCAACTGAAATAAGTAGTTTAGTTTAGCCTTTAGAATTTTTTTTTTTTTTTGGGAGGTGGGGTAGTGCACTATAGAGCCCTGTGCCACTGCCTAAGCTTTTGTCCTAATGATTCCCCTCCCCTTTATATTTAGTTTTATACTTTAAATAGTTTTGAAACCGGTACTTTTACACTTTTCTTTGAGTAAAAAGCTTGAGTTGTTACTTCAACTTCTACAAAAGACTTTTTTTAAATCCTAGTGTCTATACTTCCACTTGAATAATGAATGTGAATACTTTTGACACCTCTGGTTAGCAGACACCTTAAAATCCTAGTCAATAGGCTTATTTGTATTGATTCGTACTGTAATTGTGTAATATACTTGGAGAAACTGGTATTGAAAATGTATAGTTTAGGAACAAGTACTGAACTCAGGGTAAATGTATCAACAGTTTTTGAATTATACACTGACTAGTAGTGACTTGTTTGTACAGTAAGCTTTAAAAATACTAAGGTTGTAATTCCACACGTATTACTTAAAATACAACATTTATAGTTTAACACATAAAGATAAACTATCATAGAGCTGTGAATGAGATTATCTGCAGGTCCACACAAAGATAAAACATGTATGACATGAAATAATTTACATTATGGATGAAAAGAGTTTAGTTGATATTTATTGCTGATGTACAGAATTTAGAGAACATACCGTCCATTTGGAGGAGTGTCTGCCCAGCTGATTTCCCACCAGGGTCATGCTGAACTACATGGATACTGGAGAAGTTTTGAAACTGTAGAGGAGACATTCAGCATTTATTGCCACTGCTGTAACACTTTATGTTACGATACACATATTCACCATTAAAAAGTTTCTTGTTAGCAGACATATCAAAAGTATATTGGCTGTTATATTAATGCCTAATTGGGCATGACTACTCTACTCTACAATGACTAGACAATTACAAGGCGTTTCCCTCAATGACCTTCTAATCACTGTGAGTAAACAGTAAGAAAGGATGTTATTTTTAATTCCTTATTATCTCGATACATTTTTCATTCTCAGGATATTAATAAATATTCTTGTGGCACTTCCAGCTTTAAAGCCCATACTGACAAAGCATGTCCTTATTAATAAGTATTAATAACGAGATTATTGAGAGAAAAATATCAGTAAATAACCTTAGAGTTGAAAATTTTTGGTAGAAAGATTAAAGCATTATTTAGTGTTTTCCAACGAATAATAATGAGCAAAACAGGTCATTTATTTAAGTGACTAATGAAGAACAAATAGATGAACCCTGATAAGTATTCTCTAACAGTAATAATCAATAGCTTAATACAAACCAGTAAAAATGTTAGATTCTTCAATGCACAGTCAACAGAAACAGATTCTATGTAAAAGAACATGTGTACAGTGAATGCAACAAAAAATAACACTTTACATAATAAAGCATTGGGCTTTAAATGCTGCACCACTTATTGCTTGTTCTTGTGGTCATGAAATACCATTTAAGTGAAGACGTTTTTCATTACTTACCGTCTGTTTCTTCGTCATAGAGGTTGTGGGTGCTGTAGTGAATCGTGGTACATCACGACCGGTACCGTTATGTCCAACGCCGGCACGTTGAGTTTCACGCCCCGTTGCATCTTCAGAGCAACGGAAAGGAGGTGGACACAAACATGACACATGGACATTCAGCAAAAATGACCATAGTGTTACCCTCTTCGCGATTAAGTGTACCAGAAGCATTCGTCAAGTTACTGCGCTAACATACTCTCTCCCGGAGAGCCGCTAGCTAACTGGTTGCATTTTTTGTCGATGATGCCATTGTTAAAATTCGCAAAGAAAACATTTCCACAATTTTTCCCTGAGGTACGTTAAGTATAGCAGAGTTCCTGAAAGACATGAAAATCTTACAAATATGCTACTATTACACACGATATGATAGGCGACTTATTAATTTATATTCAGCCTAAGAAAACTAAATGTAGCTTTGCAGCATAACTTCGACAAACTTCCCAAAACTTAGGAAAACGGGAACCTCCTCACGGAATGTCAAATCCTTTCAGTACATCGGTTTGTTTCCGGTTACGATTTTAACAGTATTTGCCTGTACTGACCTCAATACTATGTAACCACTGTAATATTCCACCAAACGACAAGAACAAAATTTATAAACACTTAATATTCATGTTAGTTTATTTTTTTCACCATAACAAATATTCACAAATGTCTATGAATTTTAATGGATTTTATACTGAAGGTTTTTGCACCTATTTCCGGCCTAAATCAAGAGGCCTTCACGGACTTAAAAAACAAAAATCTCCGTCAACTACTAAAACCTTATCCACCCACTGGCTGCAATCTCGTAAAGTTTGTCGTTTTGGAAAAAGTTTGTAGCTGTGACAATACGTCTTTGCATCCCGTTGCTAGCTCATATGTTAGACGTTAATAATTAAAAGGGGAACGTTTTGAAAACCGGACTGGGAGGATGTTTGGCGTAGCTTTTTTCGATAACATTAGTTAACCTGCAGTGTTTTTTCCAAGTGGGCAGTGATGGCTAACGTTGCGCTACAAGATGCTAACATACAAAGTCCCCCCCTTGTTAGTTGAATTCGTAAAAAAATGACAGAACTGATAACGGAATGTGGCACCGACGTGTTGGTCAGTTTTGCCGAGTCGTTGCACATATATACAGGACTTCTGACTGTGGCTACGGTTTGTGGAGGGTTGACTGGGATATTAACGGCTGCTCTTTTATATAACTATTGTGTGAAGCCTTTGCTGTTGACCAGACAAGTAAGGAAAAAGCTCCTCTTATCATTACCAACATTTAGTAAGTTACATTTTTCATCAATTTCCTTTCTTTTATTCTATTAGGGTTATAATGCAAGGAGGTTGCTTGAACCTGAAGATGGGGAGTTGGACAATAATCAAAGTGACTGCATCAGTAATGGCCGGAAGGAAGCTCCAAGTGGCACTGCCAATGAAAAAGTATGAACACATGTTTTCCTAAACTAGTTTTAGTCTTTGCACAAGTTATGATTAAAATGACATCTGGACTTCAAAACTAAGGACTGAGTCAGCAGTTGATGCAGTTACAACAGATTAATGTATTGCCAATATTTCTCACAAAAATCTTGGTGTTCATAATTGACTTCCCACAAAACCATATTGTTTACTGATTCACCAGGAGAGGGACAAAAAGCAGCCACCCGTGAACAGCGATGTGGCTGCATTTGCATCCAGAGCAAAGGTGGTTTATCCCATTAACCAGAAATACAGAGTAAGTGCAACATAAATTGTACAAGATATAGACAAACACACATTTTCGGAAGACAGAATCTGGCAGATGGGCCACTGAAAGGATTCCTGTACTTTTACTGTCTTTACATCAGCCTTTAGCAGATGGAGCATCCAACCCCTCACTGCATGAGCACAGCAAGTTGCCAGCAATGTCTAATGAGGAGTCTTCCTCCTCCTCGGATGGAGAGTCTCTGAGTCAAGATCAAGACAATGATGACAGCAGTCAGTTTATCTCTTCCTCTCTGGTCCCAAAGAGTTTGCAGAACCAGAGCTTCACCAGGGTTTCCCACTACCCACACACAGTGACACAAACAGGGTAGGAGCTTTAGCCTTGTGACACTTTCATCTATAAAATAAGTTATAATTAAACACTTTCATCTGACAGTTAACACTGCACACAAAATCTGAGTGATTGTGATTGATATTTTGTGTGACATTTCTGCAGTTTTGAAGGTAGGATCAGTCTTTACTGCTTGGCGCTCCAGGATATACAGCAGAATTGCATCCAGCTTCAGGAAGAAAAGTCTTTGGTAAGTTCATTTCTTCTTGATGGAGTAATAACACTTCTTTTAAAGCTGTCAATGTTTTTTGTGGTCAAACTTACTTTCTCCTTTACCTTTTGTAGATTTTTCTTCAGATGCTGAAAATAATATTTAGCAGTCGTTTCCCAAAAGACAAACAAGATGCTGACTTCTCCAAGAATGTTCTCCAAATGCAGGAAAAGGTAGATAAGCAGTGTTTCATAAATACCATTTACGTTTTTGTTAAATGGATTATCTTTTGTTTGCAAGTATAAAAATTATTCTTAAAAGTCAGAGTAGCTGTGATATCATGTATATATACTGGCTTGTCATAAGTATATGTTAATATTTCTTACTTAGGGATTGAATGAGTTAAAGAAACTGTTGCCGACAAGTCAGCCTTCTTGTGAGAAGGAAGATGAAGTCCATTGTACACTAGAAGAGATTGAAAGAGCTCAGAAAGAACTTCTTGAACGTGGTCTTCAAATGGTAAGTATTAAGTTATAAACTCCAACAGAAGCAAAAATATTAAAGGACTAGCCTATGTTATGTTTATTTACTTCTTTGATTGGTTTTCACAATGTAGTTGGAAAACAAGCATCTGTGTCATTATAGTCCAAAGGTTTTAGCAATCAGGTGGAGGACTTGTCTCAGCACCTGTTAAAGAGGAGCAGCATTTTCCCTCCTGATGAGGCCCATGATGTTACCAGCTCTCTCATTCAGACTCTTTTGTTAGTGGAGAATCATCTGACAACTGCCCAGGATGCAAACTTGAAGGTAAAGTAACAATAGTTATTGATTGGTACTGCATTTTTGGTTTCGATGCATTGTTTTATCATTTCAGGAAGTAGAGAAAGGAACAAATGAAAAGTTGCTGTTGACTATTTTCACTGATCTTTTAATGCAACGGGTCTTTCTACTTGTCTTAGAGGATCCAGCAGAAGCTTTTGTGGTGGGAAGAGTTGACTGGGCTTCTTGAGTCTCAGCCTGCATTGCTGAGACAGGAAGTGGCACTAAGGCAGAGCATGATAACTACATCCCTGGAGCAGCTGACAAGTGATGATGTGTTGACTTTTAACCACATGGAAAAAATCCTCTCAGATGTTCAGGGCACTCTGTCTGACGGCCTTCAGCAGTGCACTCAGGGTAAGATGCTAAAAGTGAAAATGGTTTCTGCTTGATTTAAGGCAATGACCTTGTGTAATATTTGGTGTTTATTTGCTACCAGTCACGTATCGCACCAACAGTCAACAAACAATGTGTCATTCATAGTTCTTATTTGATATAATTTCATCAGTAAAGTAAATACTTAAGAAAGCCTGATGTAGTAACATAAGTATGTGAAGATTTTTTTCTCTGATAATTCTGTAGATGTCTCATAGCAGGCAGCAGTGGACAATATCTAGCCTACTTTTCAAACTGAAATGACTAGACTCTCAAAATAGATCATTTTTGTGAGAATCCTCTTTAGCGCCCTAAATAAGGTCAGGTTCTTTAAGGACAGGGAAGAATATCACGCCTTTCACCTAATGTAATACTTTCTACAGTCTTCATATAGATTCAACATATGTCAGTAATGTTTAAAATAGTAAAGGAAATTTAAAAAGGAAATTTATTTAATTTGATACATTTTGTAGGGGAAAAGATCACATATGGAGTGGAAAATCTGCTTTCTTTAATTAGGTTTTGTAAAGCCACAATGCCTCACACTTTTGAAAAAGGTTTAAAGTGCTGATATGTTCTGTCCAGAGTACATGGCAAAGACAAAGGAGCTTGTTAATGAAAAGTGCAGCAAAATGGAATCCAAGAGGAAGAAGCTTATGCGGAGCCAAAGCAAAGAGAAGAGTCGCGCCACGGACCTGACACAGACTCAAACTGAACTCCAGGACTTCATCATGGTCAGAACATTACCTGTTTTACCTCAATATACAGATCAAAAAAGCTGTGACATGATATATAGGTAAAGACGGCAGTTCTGGATTTGTGAGCTGTTTGTGTGGTGTAGACGTGAAGCCCTTTTGTTTTGAAATTCATATTCTGCTCAGTCACAGTATTATTATTTAATTTTCCTTGAACTACAACAGGGTTTCAGAAAGTTTGCGGAAAACAACAGTTGGATAAAACAGTTTAAGTTATGATGCTTATTTTACAACATTTGCTTTATCCAGGTCAATACATTTCTGCACACATTGATACCAGCCTCCAGCCTTTAAGTCTGTTTGTATAAAACTCAGGGCCAATCAATTTAAACCATGTCAAAGTGTTCTTTTTCCACAAACTTTTTGAAGCCCCCTTTTATTTCAGACAGATTTACCTGAGCAATAAACTACAGTCAGCTTGTATATTTAGTGCTTGTCTGACAATGGAAACAAATTGTTATATGCACATAATTCCTACTGCTGTTAAATACCTTTAACCTGTACTTAAGGTGTACCAGGAGCTACTGTTGAAACACAGGGAACAGATGCTTGACCTGGACCTGCAGCAGGACAACAGGTTGGCAGAAGCCCTCTGTGACCTCTGGAAGGTAATGAATGCAACAATGCCTGAATGCATTGGTCAATTATTCCTAGACTCACACTAATATTTTCAGAAACTTCGGACCTCCTGGTCAAGGAAGCTGGGAGAACAAGCCAAGGACATCTTTGTGTCCTCTGTTGCTGCTGAATCAAATCTGTCTGTTGAGCGCTGTGAAAAGCTGTGGTTGGATTTGGAGCAGGAGATGGGTGCACAGATACAGCAGGTAGAGTGCATTACCAGACAGCAAGTGGAGGATATAAGGACTCAGCTGGATAAAGATGACCAGGTAGACACTGGAACAGAAACATACAATTAATCTAACTGTGAATTTTTCTACCACCTTAACTTTAAATATATTTTATACCATTTAATCAAATACAGGCTATTTTTTTTTTTTTTTTACAAAGGTTTGCTTATCCTGAAGTCCATTTGTGTGCTCAAATTAGCTCAATTACATAATTTTTTTGTTGCAGATGTGGAACGAGGAGGTGGCTCTGGTGCAGGCCTGCCTCAAACACTTAAACGAACAACAAATGAAAATCCTTAAAACCATGGTGGTCAGGCAGAGTTACACATTCAGCAGGTAAAAATTGAAAGCCTCTGTCAAACAGTTTTATAAGACACCCATAATCTAAAAACCGATGTTAACTACTGCTGCATTATAAAATAATCATAATCTTCTAAGGCAAGTCGGGAGTCTGATTGAGAAGAAGCACAAGCACCTTTTGTTAGCAGTACAGAGATACTTTGTGGTCAGACACTTCAGCCTGCACATGCTCAAGGAGATGAGACTGTCCAAGCTGAAGGTTCTCTCACAGACTGACTACAGAGTTCTGCTCATGGATGATCCTAGTAAAAGTCAACCGTCTACTAGTTCAACTCTAAAGGTGAGCATTTTATCTTCACCATTGTTTTACGCACAATAACAAAAATTGTGTTTCTTTGCTGATACAGTTTCTGCTCTGATTACTCTGGGTACTGGAAAACACCATATTTTTCCTCCTAAGGTAGTAGCTCCATTTCATAGGAGCCTGAATGTGTTTGTCTTTCGTAATACCCATGGCAGAATAGCAGTGCCAGCCTGGCAGAGAGACACTTGGGTCCAGAGAGTCAGCTGGTAGGCCACAGCTTTCAGCAGGAGTTTCTATCTGAGCTGGAAACTGGGATGGAGCTCCTTCAAAACCATGCACAACGGGTGTTAGGCAATGCTCTCAGCCACGCCATCCAGCAGATGATGGAGTCCCAACCAGCAGAGGCACAGATCTGTTCCAAACAGGACTACAGCTTGAAGGTAGTCTTTTTGGAATCACTGAATTTATCTTGTAGACTACATTTCTGTATTTTGTTTTGTTTTGGGGGAGGTTTAAAGCCATATTTTTTTTTCTTATCAGTGCCACCTGATTGAAGCTGCCTCTGAAAGTGTGTACATAACCAAAGATTCTCTCACTGCGCTGGTTCAAAGCTATTATTCCCACCTACAGGATATTATGAGAAAACTAGATGACAATCCCTCAAACATAAACCAGGGTGAGACACAAACACTGAATAACTGAGAGTACTCAGTAATAATAACAGAATTTGTGGCTTCAACTATGTAATTTCACTGCCTTCTTAAGCAGTCGCATGTAATGAGACAGTAATGCATAAAGATAGTACTGGACAGAGAAGTCAGTATTGCTAAGAATACTGTGTGCTAATTTAATATTGTTAACTTTTGCTTTAGAGGTGAATGAGAAGCAGGAAAGCAGCTGTCAGCTGAACAGAGCCTTGTTGAGGGAGCTTGTTAATTGGAGCAAAAAACCCACATCCGCTGAGTTCCAACAGAGGTAAATCAAAGCTGCAAATGACTTTTCCATCTTAGTATGTATGTATATGCATGTGTGTGTATATATATCTATATCTATATATATATATATATATATATATATACACACACACTTTGTTTCCTTGTGCTAGAGTGGAGCTCCACAAACGGAGAGTGTTGGAGCAATGTGATCTGGAACAGGCGACTGTGTATGAGGAACTAAGGCAGAAGAAAGTAGCACAGGATCAAACCATGGAGAGGATCAAACGACAGCTACTGGTTAGTTAGCTTCATGACGCAAATACTGCTCCACTTACTCATTGGTGGTAGATTTACAATAGTGCACAATTATTGCCTAAAAGCACTGTACTGCTGTGTCCATTAGGAGGCAGAAGAAAGCTTTACAGCAGAGCTTGCTGCCTTGGCTCGGGTTTCACTCCACAGTCCAGACCCTGAACCCAGTGATGAAGATGACAACATTTGTAAGCAACCCTGAAAACCAGAAAATAAATATGTGTGTATATCCACCTCAAGCCTTTTGTTTTTTGCTCTTAACTGGTGTCCTTTTTCAAACAGGTGATCAGAGCACCACTATACTGGACCTGCTAGCCCTGAACCCAGCATTAGATCCAGCCTTGAATCCCTCACTGACTCCAACTGTTTATGCTCCAGTGAAACCAACACAGAAGAAGAAAAAAGAACAAGAGCCTCATCTCAACTGAAATGTAAAAATGTTAATGTTAAATGTTCAAAAACGCTGGTGCTTTATTTTATTTTTTTGTTTAATATTTGGAACAAACAAGCTGTAAACAAGCTGTAAATATATGTGCCTTGTCTGTAAGCATCCTGGTTGTGATTTTATAACTAAAGTTAAAACAGAGACATGTTGTCTTCAGTTTGTCTGTTGTTTGCTGATGCTCCATAAATGGTTTTGAATGCGTCACTCACTTTTTACTTCTCTTTCCACCTGCTTGATGAAACTACTTCACCACATGCCTGACAGTAATACATTACTGCGCTGCACCTACATGCACATTGCTTTTCATACCACGGCTCATTCACTGCATTGATTCCCACTGATCCCCGAGTACATGAGATGATGGATGTTCTCCTCTGTCAGGTAAATTAGAGATGTCTGTTCTGATTGTAGTAGAGTGCTGCTACTCAGGGATGAAAGCCTCACCCTTTTCTTACTCTAATGGGGTTTTAAGTACAAGCCTTTATGGATGATAATGCAGAGTAATGGTGAAAAGTCTGGGAGGGTTGAAGTCTGGCAGACAGCTCAGTGTGTGGGCAGCAATCTAGCGAGCAATTTACTCCAGACCTCATGGTTTACTGTCAGTTTGGACTTTTAGGAGTGTCAATTAGCAAACATCAATTTTTAATCTGCCCTTTATTCAAATGCTCTGCTTGCACACATAACCAATTATTCCTGTGGCACCCTGTGAAAATATGTTCCTGGATCTGACCTACACATTCACACTGCAGCACCCTGCCAAGAGTCACTATGCCCCCATGTATCAATTAGAAATGTGGGCTCACTGTTGACTTTGCAAGTGTCTTCTCTATCTGTGGTTGAGGGGAAACCGTTTGGATGTATTTTGAGGTTCCTTAGGGGACTGCAGGGACTTGTGGGAAGATGACCTGATTTCTAATTTTCTCCTCTCTTGCCTGGGCTGTGGACTCGTCGCTGCTACAAACGGAGGAGCACCATGAAGAGAGTATGATGGCATGAACCGGGATCTATGTGGAATATGGCCACGGATATGGCTTAAAACTGGATTTTATTTGATGATTTTGCAGGTGTGGGTGTGATGTCCTTTCAGTAGACTGAGGTAAGTGGAGGACGCCTCTATGTGAGGTATTTTTCTCTGTGCCATCGCTGGGATTGTCCCACCGACACTTAGACACACTTCAGTATTTGTTGCATCCATTCAATCTCCTTTCATATTCATATCTTTATAATACAAAAAAACTCAATTACTTGCATTTAGTTAATGAAAATATACAGTCATTTTAACCAATAAGCTTTTGCTCTAAAAATTAGAGGGCATGCCCTAAAGCTGTTAATAGAAATGAGAGTAAAGAATTCTCAGTGAGGTAAAGATGTGCGCAGTGTGACGGCGTCATCAGATCAGATGATGGGTTATTTTAGGGCCCAAAAATAAGGTCGCTATCCAAATTCCCACTATAAGGGCTTTTTCCATCCCAGCTGAAACAGTCTACATTATGTGCCTTATGTTTGGAACCACTTATTTACTAACTCTTAAGCCTGTCAAAGCCATTATGTACCGTTAAAACTACAATGTGTTATGAAGTAATAGTTAAAGTAATGGTCACAGTGGGCAGATGTAGCATATTTAATTTAAGGTGAAATGTCAAAAAGGTGCTTTTTACTGCCTGTGTATATAAAAAAAAAAAGATAATAGTAATATAATGACAAGTGAAAATAGTTTTAATTGTAATATAACTGATATGTTATACTGTAGACAAAAAAATATCATTGATATATGCCTCTATCTGATATGTAAGAAGACTATAAACCTAACAATTATCATATCGTATTATAATTATTCACATTTAATTTTTAAAGAGCACTACAGCTTAATTCAACTGTTCTCTGCTTTTATTATTATTATCCCATTTCTCATAAAGTTGGAGTAAAATATGTCTACCTCTTCTTGTGAAATGATTAGATAATGTGTATGTAATCGTTCAGTCTGGTTAAAGGTGCTTGCTGATATATAGACATAGAAATAAAAACACAAAATTATTACAACTTTATGGGCAACAGTGCATTATTATTGTTGTTGTTAATGTTATGTAATTAATTAATATACAATGATATGATGCAAGTGTGTGCTGTAATATTTATTTTCTTCTTCTTTCAATTAACTAATTCTCTTGTTTTCCACCAGGTGAGCAGCCATGGCTAACCTGCAGCAGGAATACCCAGAGGTCCTTCTGGGGATCCTGGAGGAGCTGGCCAATATGCGCCAGTGGCTGACCTTCCAGGACCTTTGTCGCATGGTCAGCACCCGCTTCGACCTAGAGCACCTCATTGAGCTCAGGAGCTTGTTGTTTGCTGCTGCGAGCCGGGACCCCTGTTTTCCAGCCACCCTATTCAGAGACAGAGTCTCTACCAGGGGCCAGGGGCTTTCACCCATAGGTGTCGCTGCTGACATTGTAACAATCTTCAATCTAATTCAGATGACAGGCGGAGCTCCTGATGATAACCAACCAATGAGGACTCAGACTCTCCTCCCCGTGGATCACTCCCCAGGCCCCAGTCTACCCGGAGTCTACCAGCTGGGCTTTACTGGACGAGAACGAGCACGCGCCTACTCTGATTCTGGTGAAAGGCCTATTGATCAGCACTTGCTCTTTCCAAGACCACGGTACTCAGCCCGCAAGCGAGCAAGTCTTCCCCCAGATCCTATTTCACTTGTGTCTTCCCCTCCGATTAGGGCCAGAGCTGTTTCTTTTGATTTGCCTCACACCACACATTTGTATCCGACTGGTCAGATCCCAAACGAGATCATGAAGAACATCTACCTACCATTGGAGACGGACAGTGAATCTAGTGGAGACTCAGCTCCAATTGATGTGTTTGAACCGGAACAAGGATCATCTGTTGACCAGAGGAGAAACATTTTTAAAAAGGACTTTCATAACCAGGCTCCTCTAATACCCCAGGTGACCATTAGCAGTGAATCCCCCAGTCCGAGTGCAGGGAAGAAAGGCTTTGACAATCATAGCTTTGAACTGATCCCCAATCCATATCCTTCACCCATAGCCATGCACCAGTCACCAGAGCAGCGGGTCAAACACGAGAGTCTTGACGACCTGCAGGACTCTACTTACTTTGGACCTGGATCAATCCCAGAGTGGTCCCCCAGGCACCTCCAGCCTCCAAACAGGACACAGAAATCCATCTGGACCAACAAGAGTCACAGTCTGGAGGACCGGATAGGTATGACCAGTGTCGGGATGGAGATGGAACCAAAGGGGAGCCAACTTCCAAGACGATCAACCCCAGTTATTAGCAAACTCGGGGGCTCTTCAGGAGGTGACAGTGAGGATAGTGGAGTACCAAGTGGAGCTGATGCAGTTAAAGCTCAGGGAACCCAGACAGATCCACCAGACCCCCGTCGCCTACGCAGTCTGGTCCATGCCGACCGTCTGTCCTTCATGACTTCATTAGATGACCCTGAGTTTGGAGAAGATGACATCAGTGCTATCTTTCGTTTTTTAGATGACATAAGCATGTGTGGTTCAACAGGGGTCCTGCACCCCAGTGATGGATCAACAACCATGAACCAGGACACCCCTGAAGCCAGACGTGGCCGCCTGGGTCAACTCCAAAGGCTTTTCCACTCTCTAGAAAGCAGTGATGATGGGCTAAAGGCCAGTGTCTGTAAGCTCCTGCTTCGTATGAGTCAGATTGAGAGACAACTAGAGTCACTGAATGATGTGAAATCTGAGATTTCACAGGTGTTGTCTGCTCTGCAGCGACTGGACGAAAAGATCCAGCAGCCCCTCAGCGGTCCTGGACAAAGCACTGGGGGTCGATGGCTCGAGCCTTTAAGTGGTGTATCCTCCTTTATGAGTCACCCCATTACTCCTTCAGACTCATCAGATCCTCAGCCCCTCTCTGCATCTGGGCATCTGTTTCCAGGGACTAGCTCCAGTAGTCTGGACTGGAGCCGATGGAACACTCCTGCCACTCAAACAGAAAGCACCAAACCTCACTCCGACTCTAAAGGGGCAAAAGAAGGGAAGAGGGATGGGTCAACGCGCCGGACCTCAAAACTGCAGCCTGAAGAAAAAAGTGTCTCTGATTCCAAAGCGCCAAATTTGTCCAACTCTGCAAGAGACTGGTCAGTGTCTTACTCAAAAAGTAAAGAAGGCAAAGGGTCACGTGGAAAACTGGGGCAGGTAGAGTAATTCTTATGAGTACATTTCAAGTTTATATTCGATTTTACATGAACAAACAGTTGATTAATAAACAAGAAATTCTGAAAATAAAATATCTGTATATGTGTAGGCATGAACATCAGTTCTTATGCAAAGTCATTATAAGCTGCAAAACACCATAAGAAAAGCTGACCCTCTGTTTTTCTGGTGATTCATTTTACAAATTTATGGGAAACAACCAAATAAAATCAATCACAGTCAAAAATAATACATCATATCAACTTTATGTTCATGTTTGCTGACTCTCAATCTGTCAATCTGCAGAACATTTTACAACTTCTTTCAGTACTTATACTACAGTGTCATATTGTCCCTTGCTTTCCTTTTTTTTTTTTTTTTTAGGATCAGTCAAGCAGTACAACTAACCTACTTTCCCAAAAGCCCTCCAGCTTGGTGGAGCAAGTGTTTAACTCATCCCTCTTTCGCCACAAGGACAGCAGTCTGACAGGTGGACTCGCCTCTGGGAAGATGATAGACCCCAGGGTGGCTGAGGGACGAGGAAGGCCTATTTGGACTGTAGACGACAGAGAGGCACGAATCTCTCCTTTAGATTTACAGGTAGAATTTGACTCCCATTGGTTGAAGATGCTAATCACCTTACATGTTGCATTGCTACAGTTTAACCCTCACATGCTAGTCAGGTCAAATTTGACCAGTTTTGACATTCAACAATAGTAAAAATCCCCTAAACATCATTCTTTTGTCCTGAAATTTTATGGCTTTTCCTAAATTTTGCCAAAATACACAAACATATTTAAAAATGTTATTCTTTTGTACAGGTGCTACATATTTTTGGACACTGAGGCTGGTTTGGGTCAGTTTTATATGCAAATCACAATGATAGCTTTTATGTTTTTATGTGTTATGTAAAACAGGATATGATACTATGTGTTAATATGTTTTTCTCCAAAAATGACTTTGTAAAACTTAAAAAAAAAAAAATGCTATTCTTTCTCTCTGAAACATCATACTTATATATTACATATATTTATTAATGTGGGATAGTCTATATAGACATTCTTAATAGACCATTAGTTTAAAATTTGGTATGGACATTTATTATGAGGGAATTCTGGGTCTGGGTCAAACTTGACCTGAACCAAACTGTGAAGGTTTAAGAAATGAACAGTTTGGAAAGGTTAAAAGCAGCTCCTGATTTATTAATTTATTTTTTGCATTTGTACAGATTTTTTGGCATGCATATCAGGCAGACCTCAACATGAAATACACTGTAATACTGTTGTCCATAATCTGGTACAGGTTAATATACTGTTATTACAAATATTCCTCTTTCCGTCTTAAACTAAGCACTCAGAGAGCGCAAACCTCCGCCAAGCAGCACAGTTCCCCCACATATTGTGACTGACACCCCACAATATTAC
>JAPSES010000211.1:14681111-14709453 GCA_029822895.1 Maxillicosta whitleyi | reverse complement strand
GTGGGGTGTCAGTCACAATATGTGGGGGAACTGTGCTGCTTGGCAGAGGTTTGCGCTCTCTGAGTGCTTTTCTAGTTGATTATATTATAGGGCAATACTGTATTTTTTATTTATTTATTTATTTTTTCTTAACTTGTCTTGTCCAGCATCATAACAGCAGAATGGTCGTCTGGTTGCTTTTTGAAGCTGAGCAAATTTGCTTTGCCAAAAGAAACTTCATGAAGTATATGAGTTTGCCCTTGATATTTTAATGACTTTGTTATGAGCTTTGTTGAACCACATTTTGATGCTGGAAATGACAGGGGGGAGGAGAAGAGAAGGAGGGAGTGAAGGGGGGAGGGGGAAAGAGGTGGAGAAGACTCTCACAACAGAATATAAACAACAACAACTGTATTGATAATTATAATGAGAACAATATCTAGAACCAAAACTGTGTAGACTGGACAAAGAAAGACATTACGATGAGATGAAGTAAATGACACCTGCTAAAGGTGAGAGGAAAACATGAACAATATGTCATAAACAACAACAGCACAAATAACATAAATAATACTAGTTATGCAACAGCAGTTAATGACATGAATCTGTACTGAAGACTGTATTTTTTAATGCTAACATTTAGTTTCTTACATGTGAGCGTGTCATCAACAGTGACATTATTTTACAAAGACTTTTTCACATAATGTAAAATGTGTTATTTTACTTTCAATTAACCATTAAAGACCTAGGCTTAAATGATATTTCCTCCGCATTTAACATCTACTAAGTGATTGATCAGCATTTAATCCTTTCATGCATGTATTATGAGAATCTTAGTCGAGATTGTTTTTCCTGGGTGTTTTTATTTCATTTTTAGGCATAAAAACCCCCCAATACGATTGAATTTTTGGACCCTATTTTCCCACTCAGCTGGACACCATGTGTTTATTTTTTGAAGCAAAGAAACATGTATTTAAAACCCATCATCAGAAAGTGATAAACTGTGTGAAAACTATTACAAAAACATTTTTCAAGCAGCTAATCTGATGTTTTCTCACATTTTAATGCACTCTAATACTAGTTATTACTCACTTCATGGAGATAATATGAAAAAAACAAACATTTTTGGTTAAGAAAACTGTAAATTACAGTCTAGTAACAATTAGCAATTCATTTACACTGAAACATATTATATTAAAAACAGCAAAGTTACAGTAATGGTATAAATTGCAGTGTATGGGAAGGTGCTGTTTTGGCTGATATGGAACTAAAACAACAAAACACATGAATATAAAAGACAACAGCTGTTGAATAACTGTCCACTGTAGTGACCAGTACGAAATGAAAGGCTTAATATAATATTATCCTATGATTTTTGAATTTTTCAGTGAAAAACAGGTATTTTCCTACATTTAATTTATTGATTATGTAGCTGTTGATCGAGGCTCAGAGTACATTTAAAGGTTATTATATCGCAGACGCAACTGAAGACAAAGTGATTTTTACAGCAAAATATGTCTTCCGTCGCCTGTTTACAACTGATGTTATTTGTCGAACTATACCAGTGAATTAATGTTGCTGACAATGACAGCATTTTCACGGAGCCTCTGAACATCCGAAATGACAGATCTGAAGCTACTGAAATGCTACGAAGCTACATTTGACCATAATTGTTTGTATTCATTAAATTCATTTATATTTATAGGATAAGTGACTCCAAAGTTATTTAACACATGTTGGATCACTAGATGCTTTTAGCCAGAGGTGCTGATTAGGTTTTATTAATGTATAAGCTGAAAGATTGAATTTCTCTGTGAATAATAAGCACTGCAGCGAATTGTACACAAGGCAGTGACAACAGTGATGACAAAGCGCATGACAAAGTGGGTAATTCTGTCCTTCTTCCCCAAATATAAATGATGCAACTTTTACAGCTAAGGGAAGTGGGGGACTAGTCATCCACAGACATGCACACATAATCTATAGATAGATGTACTTTATTGATTTCAAACTGAGAAATTACAGTGCAGCAGCATGACACACAGTAAAAAAAACAAAAAAAAAAAACAGAATGCACTAGCAAACACTCTATACATAATAATTCAGAAGTACAAAAATGCACCTGATAAATAAAGTGTAGGCTGCAAAATAAGCTGTAATGTTCAGTATAATAAAGTTGCAAAATGACATGTAAGCACAGAGTGACAGGTTGGAATCATTCCAATCAGAAGGATAAATTCTGTGCTACACTGACCGCCAAACCTCCACTGAATTTGACATTTTCTTATAACCCTACTCTCTGTGAACTAACCTGTCACAGAGCAGAGTGAGATATTAGGTCATTACTCCATAACCGTGAATGTTCACACTTGCCTTATTAAGCGCCGACCTAAAAGTAGCTGTGCTCTCACTTTGCAGACGGCTCGTGTGTACTTCTAGCAGTGTTCATGCAGGTCCCACTGGGGCTTATTAGAGCGAATGGTAGGGCTTCTCACAACAGCCAGCGGAAAAAAGGGGAGAGAAGTTCACAATTACCAGGCTCACGTCACCCGGACATTAGACACA
This sequence comes from Maxillicosta whitleyi, assembly GCA_029822895.1. NCBI lineage: Eukaryota > Metazoa > Chordata > Actinopteri > Perciformes > Neosebastidae > Maxillicosta > Maxillicosta whitleyi. The sequence continues at coordinate 14,706,909 of JAPSES010000211.1, read as the reverse complement.
TTCCCACTGCAGTGGCTCTGCAGCATTGAACAGAAAGGTCAGTGGTTTGTTTGAAATTCTGTTTTCAAAGATTCTAATTATACAGTAGGAGGAGTAATCCATCTTAATGGATAGGATTCACTACTGTGCAAGTCTATCTAAAGGGGGAGCCACCTGTCACCTTCTCAGCCCAGTCTAAAGGCAAGTTATGTGGCTGCTTATTAATTAGCATTAAAAAAAAAAAAAATGTAGCAGATTTTTAGTAGGTCATTGTATAGTATGCTTGATACATGGCAGTAAAAACAAACAGGAAACATGGGAATGTAGATTATCTGCACAATTAGAATTTAATCAGTGATATTCTTTATATGTTAGGCATGGCCACAGGCTGAAAGCATATAGTTTTGATTAATTATACAGTACAGGAAAATGCACTGCAAAAAAAAAAAATAAAATAAAAAAAAATAAAAAAATGTGTATTTTTCTCATTTCTAATCAAAATATCTCATCACACTTAAAATAAGACATAATCACCTAAAGAATAGGCTAACTTGTGAGATATAATAACTTCATTTTAGACTACATCTTGAAAACCTTATTTCAACATAATTTTCACTTGCAGACTTTTTTTTTCAAGAATTTTCAAGATATATTGTCTAAAAATACGTGTTTATATCTCACAGAAAAGTGACTCTTTAGGTGATTGTGTCTTATTTTAAGTGTGATGAGATATTTTGGCTTCAAACAAGAAAAATACACTTGGTAAGATTTTGATTATTGCAGTGTGTGCTGTGTATAGCCTAAGTCTTCTATGGTTGGGTTTTTGTCATACAAAGGAAGGATACTTCAGAGGAAGAGCAAGTCATTTTTCTGTTTTCGCATTGGAAATTTCAAGGCTGCACATGTTATCCACTGCACCATACGATGCAGGCTGGAGCTGCTTTGAGCTTCTGTTGGACTCAAACTGGGAAACAGAACAGAGTCCATTTACATCATTCTATTGTTTATTAATGATGGGCAGAAAGGGCTACATAGCAATGAACTTTACTTGTGCGTTTAATGTGGTTTTATTCAGTAGACTGTTGAAAGAAGTAAACAAAGAAGAGACAAATAGAGGATGATATGCTGCAAAAATATTCAAGTCAAACAGGAGAGTTACTCACTATATTCATTTTTAAAGGTTTAGTGTTTAAGATTTAGGGGGATTCAGTTATAGAAGTGGAATGTAATATCCATAATTATGTTTTCATCACTGCATCATGAACTAAAAATAATGATTGTTATCTTTTCATTACTTTAGAATAAACCACTTATATCTACAGGGAATGGGAGCTGGTCATCTGCCATGTTTTCACGAGGAGGTGCAAATGGATTTGTTGATTTTTATTTTATTTTATGTAGCCTACTGAAACCAAAAGCTGGTTACAAAGAGATTTCACTTACCTTTGTGGCCAAGAGGCAGTGCCAGTGTCAAAATCTATAGTAAAATGAACGTCTATGTAGGCTCTCATAGGAAAATAACCAGTCACAACTAAAAATAAGCATGACTTGGTACAAATCAAGTAATTATATATTTTTTCCTGTGTTTATATTATCCAAAATAGAACACTTACACATAATAAGAAGATTGTCTGTGTCGAGAGAACTAGCGCTAGTGCAGCTGCCAAATCTGACACTTGAAGATCTTGTTTATTGAATTAAACTTTTTTTTTTTTCTCTCTAATGTGTAGACCTGCTGTAGCTTATTTAAGTTTAACTTACACAAACAAGACCAATAGTGGATTTTGTATTGAAATTCCAATAACCAAGCTTAGCTGCAGTTAGCATTGATGCTAGCTAACATGCTAAGTAGTTCACATAAGCATAATTTGTGTTCATACATTTCACAAAATTTACATTGCAGTTAACAAACATGACTGTTAGTATTTGCAAGGAGCAGAAATTTATTGACAGCATTTATTACATTGTCATAAGTGTTATTTTCAGCAACTTCTTCACCTGTGTACATCTCCATAAAACCAACAAAGTGACAGCCATATATTTTTAGGCTTCAAACATTGCAGTTCACAAACCAGTGGGCAATGTCACATCAACTTAATCTACTATTTATATACAGTCTACATTAGGGCAGAGGCCTCACTCAACCCAATATGCCAGTAAAAGAACAGTGAAATAGTAAAAGTACATTATGAAAATAATTATAAGAGTTTCCTTAATAATGTGAATAACATAAACAACCTGAAATGCCATAAGAAAAGTACAATTTTAACAATATTATGTGCATTACAACTTGCAAATCATGGATCTACAACTACACAAACCATTTAGTAGCAGGCAGAATATTGGTAAAATTATCTCTTTTGACATTTCAGGGTGTTCATATTTGTTCAGGATATTCACATTTTTCTGTGAAAGGATAATTGGTAAATGCAAATGATTTCCTGAAATTTTACACAAAAGCAAAGAGAAAAATTGGTGTTGTCATATTTATTGGTTATCATGCTAGTATTTTACTGGAGATTGAATTGGTCTGTATGTGAAATTTGACCTAAAATTATTCTGGTACCTTTTATTGTTAATATTTTGTTTATTTTATTTGTAATTTCTGCACTTCACAAATTCATTCCATGAGCAATTTTGGGATTGTATGATTTTTGGCCTATGGAGGGTATGTTTGACACCTGTGGTCTACAGTGATGTAAAGAAACTGCATTCAGCAATAATACCATTAGATTAAAATATAAAAAATTACACATTGAACCTTTAACCATTTTAACTGCTTGAGTACAGCATGTCTGACCACTTTGCAAAAACAGGTGCTATAGTCTAAAATAAACAGTGATCATGTGCTCATATTATCTATTTATTTTACTTCCCCTCTACATAGAAATGATGTAAAGGGGTATTATTATCATCCAAATAGCTTATGTTTATTGACTTATTTTGGCCAGCCCAAATATTGGACAACTCCAAACTCACACTAGTATTTTTAATGTGAATCAATACCTGCAAAGCATCCTTCTCTCTCTCTCCTCTCTCTGCTCTCCCTTATCTTGTCTTGAAGTCTGGAAGTAGCTGGCATCAAATGAAAATGCAGATCGTGGGCATTTTGACAGGAAACTGAGGTAGCTGTAAGCATTTCCCTTGTCTAGATAATGGGGTTATTCAGTTGTGTGCATTCTGGTTAATTGGACATCAAACACGGCATGTACGTGAGAGATTAGACTTCTGAGGCTATGTCAGAATGGAAGAGACTACCGTATTTTCTCTCTATCAGATACTTTGTTCTAAATCTGTATTACTGGACAAGAAAAGCTTCTAATTCAATTTCCCACTTTAATTTACTAAAGGAGGATTAAAAGGAACTCCTGAGAGATGCCGCTGGATTATATTGCGGCACTTTCTGGCTGGTAACTTTAACATGTTCTAGGAATGGACCGTGCTGATATCTTTTGGAAAGCATGGTAGAGGAGACTAGGAATAGATTATAACGACCAAAGAAGTGTCTGGAACTTATAGATACTATGCAATGATTCTAAATAAACACACAAAGTTAGTAGAGATTTTATTGCACTCAGTGGGAGTCCTGAATAATAAATAATAAGTCATTGATACATATTACGTATATATCAACGAATAGTTCACTGTATTATATTCATCATCTACAAACTATAACATATTGATATTATATCTAAGGCTGTACTAGAAGAAACATTCAGTTCAAAAGCAAAGTCACTTAAGAATTATTTATCATCTTAACATCACTGTATTGTGAATAATGTAGATGCTGAATATTTGGTTATTTTGACAGTATGTTATGAGCCAAAGCTGAGTTTACTGAATAATGTACACACAAACTGTATATTGTAGTATCTTTCCTACTACTGTTATTTATAACACTGCTTAAAATACAGTGCATATATATTGTACAAGCATGAAAACATACTGTGATGATACAAAGGAAACCCTATACCAGACTTAAATCAGTACCTCTCTGACAAAGTCTTGGCACATTTTGAACATATACCTCATGCAGGTAATATTTTTGCAGAACTATTGAGTTGAATTACTTCTTGAAGCTTTGCATAGTACTGTATTCGTCCTCTTCAGATCCTTCTTTATTTGATAGAAACACTATGTCAGCTGTGCATGTATATACACATCCCCATGTGTCTACACTATTGTCTTTTATATGATACACACACACACACACACATATATGGAAATATTACACAATCATTATATATACACTTGTGCACGCACAGCACCAATACACAGGCATGTACCTTTCTTTGCTGATCCTTTCTAGAAAACTGTCTAAACTTTCCCATTCTCATTTCCACAGGGCCCCATATCTCACTGTGGGAAGGGAGAGAAATAAGCACCGGCGTGCTGCCTCTGCCAGCCTGTCGGATTTGAAGTTTATTAAGTATATCAAACCGGGGCCGGCCCCCTCAGGGAACATTTGCAATCCAAAGCTCTGCTTGCCGTTGCTTCCGCCAGCATCAAGCTGTCACAAACACTCCACTTAATTTGCAAAGCAGTGCACAGAGGGGGGAAAAATAAGAAAATAGGAAACAAGTGTCATTTTCCACCATGTGAGTACACCATTTGCATCTAAATCAATCTGATGAAAGTTGTTGGTTTTTGCTCTTGGGTAGGAGCAGTGCATTGGATTATTAAACAGCGCTACATTTTACAGTTTGCTGTGCTGTATAAAGAAGCTTCAATATGAAGACTAAACAATTCAGAGAGAGCTATATTTACTTAGAGGTTACAGCCCAGAAAATGCACAGTTGAGTACCTCTGTTGTGTCACATGCACAATAAATATATCTAATATCCAGTCAAAAGAAAAGCTTATCTCAGGGTTAGGCTATGTTTCATTTCATGCACTATAATGAGCTCTATTTATTGATTGATTTTGTCCTGCTCATGGTCGGCTAAGAAAAAAATCAGCTGCAAGGGAATATTTTTGAGCATCAACACCAACATCCTGCACACTCACAAGCTAAGGATCTAAAAAAAATAACTGATGAAGCATCCCTACTCCATGCTCCCAGACCAGATATGCAATTTATCAGCCAGAAAACATGCAGGAGGGCTAAAGGTGGAAGAGCCCTCTATCAGGTCCCGCTACACCAGCTACTGCTCAGTATGCTCTACCTGGGCTCATTTCATCCTCTAGCGAACAGGAGAGTCTATATAGGCCCCTCGGTAAAAGACCTGAGGCACTCCCACCCAGAGTCCTTCCACCTCTGCTCTCCTCATTGCCTGAGGGGAAGATCAGACTGACAGGGCCAATAGGAAGGGGAGTTATGATGCTCCTGACTTGTGCGTGACTGTGTGACTGTTATTACCGCTGTGCGTCCAAGGATTTGACCATCACATTGTGCACTAAATGCATTCATACTATTCAACAACCTAGTCTAATATCCCTCCTCAGAAAGGATGTGTTACAGTGAGATAATAGAACTTTTAAGCAGGAAAACGGATTACACTCGCTCCAGAATTAAACAATTCATTACCGCCTTTCTTTTTATAACTATAGACTAATTATATTAGCCATGATGGTAATGTCATAAGTCTGTCGTGCTGCTTGCATAGTGCAAATGAATGGACTTAGTTAGAGAGATTTGAGCCATTTTTAAATGAGTTCTGGGAACCTATAAGTCAAATGTATAAGCCTATAGAGTATGACTTATGCTATGGCTGTGGGTTATGCAGACAAAAACATCAGTCATGAATGTCTTACAAGCTAATTTCTGCTGCCTTTTATCAAATGCTAATTCAACCTCTGTCTGTCCCCTTTTGTTCCCATCAGTGCTTTAGCTTTTTCACCATGCTTTTATCAAGATATTTTTTGCAAGACACAAGATGACTTGGTGACAGTATGTTTTAAATGAAGCCTTGTCTTCAGCTGCTACAACTGCCATCTCCATGACTGACAAATTGTGTGTTCTGCTCCTAATGTATTTACTACTAATACAAAACAGAATTATGCACTTTTTTTTTCTTCCAGAAGTAGCTAATAGGTTTCTATTTATTTGTCAAGCCAGAATAAGCCATTCACTATTGTCAGTATATCTGATGATTTGGTAGCAGCTCATTTCTCAATAACAAAAGTAACAACAAGAGAGTACTTACCAATAAGGACTTGAAAAAAAAACAAAAACGTCATAAATAATAAGAATTTTGCTGTTTTGAAGCTACTGTGCGTGATACCCACCTCTTTGAATGTATCCCTCAGACGCTTGAAGCCATAGAAAACATAATTTCTTGCAAAGCTCAAAGGAGCATTCGACAGACCATAGTTTCAGTCTACCTATTGGCCCCCATAGCAAAAAGATGCAAGAATTGAAAATGATGTGCCTCTCTTTGATCTTTCAATAACAGAAGCACATTATGCCTGTCTTACAATGTCAGACCCTTAACCAGGTCCTGAAGATACACTCACATGAACACACACACACACAAAAGATCTGCCTTCTGAAAATGTATAAAGTCTCATTGGCACTATGCATGTAATGAAGGAATGGTGTGCCTAAAGCCACAGCTAGCTCCAGATAAAAAAAAAAAAAAGAAGGAAAAAGGAAAGTGTCAACCTTCTGGTAGTCCTTTGGTTTTATTTGATTTCAGAAATATTGAATTGAAAACGCCATTGTGGAAAATCTAACATTATATCAAACAAAGGGAGTTGAGTATGTGGACAAATGTATCTGCATTTAAATGTGATGATTTTTCATGGTTGAAAGCTGTTGCATGCTTGGGAGGTATAAAATAAGGTGAGTGTAACATTGTGGGGTCATCACAAAAGATGAAAACAGGTGTTCTGAAGGGATTCTACTTGCTTGGAGTAAGCTGTACTGATGAGCAGATTTAAGTGCTTCAATGTCAACAAATGTTTCATGTGTACAAAAAAATTTTCATATTAAGTGAAATGCATATAAGGCATTTTTTAAATTCATGTATTAATAGTGTTATTCCAATTCATCCACACAGCAAGATGGGGGAGCTATTTGCATAAAGCATAATGTGTGTACAGCACTCATACATAAGTAAGTGCAAGCTGTGTCTGTTGCTTTTCTTTTAGTTAGCAACCTAAGGCAAGGGTTATCCCCTCAGCAGGTTTATGCATGCAGATGAATGCTAATGCTTTTGAAGCAAAATTATACTTTGCTTTAAAACACCTACAAAGCTCACAGTATACGGTCGGCAGCAACACGTGGTGCAGTGTAGAGTATAGAGGATCAATTATATACAGCTGGGCCTGTCAGGGGTTAATTAACCTCCACTGAGAAACACCACTTACTGACACTTATTTTTATATATTTCATGTCAGTTAAAAATAGAAAGTCAGTCATCTGTTTTTGATCAACTTTTTTCTCCCTAATGATTACTGCAAACTAACGGTAACAACTCGTAGTTAACATGTATATACCTACAGCTGATCTAGGTAGTATATATAAAACGATAAATAGATTATTAGCATTATTTAGCAGACACAAGATGAAAGAGACGAGATGAAAGAAAGAACTATCTGTTCTGGTTATTGTCAGATAGGTGAGGTATTTTTCCAATGGTTGCTAGAAATGTGAATAACAGATAAGGAAATGGAAACCAGTTTCCTATTGTGTGGCATCTGGATTTTTGGCGGAGTGGTATGTGGACTTTGATCTTATCTGGTAAAAAGCTACAGATAAGATAATGTGCTTTTTTAATACAATATAACGTAATAGCATATGAGGTAACTATTACCACTATGTATTTTTAAATTTTAAAATGTAAAAGAGAACAGAAATATGTGGAATATTATGAAAAAACAGTGACTGTTAAAAGCACTGGACAGTCTTGGCATCTGGTAATAATCTGCAGCACTTTGATAATGATAAAAAAGCCTGCATTAAACCATTAAGTGTATATATTTTAACTCTGAAGAGTCTTCATCAGGGTGTGAAATAGAATGAAGACATGTTTTGTGTATAAAACCTATAGTTTATCATGTAACCCCAGGAAGGAGTGAATTAATCCAGTCAGTTTAACTAGAAACAAGTCCAGTTAAAGTTACTAGGACTTCACATATGCAGGTCAAAAACATTATACACATGACAAACAATTTAATCTAATTGTAGCTAGTTCCATAAATGGAAGCTAAATGTGTATAAAATCATATTCAGTTATTTTACATCAGAACCCACACTTCATAGAGAAATGAAATCTATATAGAAATTAACACATAGTGACAGTACCTCAAGACAGAATAAAACATTCAAAATAACCTATTTCTGTGTTATCTGCTTCTTCCCTTTCAGCCATAACAGCAAAAACATCCAACTTGCTATTAGTGTTGAAAATGTCTTTTTAGGAGTTGTTTTCTGTCACATGTATTTAATTATTTTAATATCAGATTCCTTCCACATATATGGAAATGTTCTACCTTTGCATAAGGTTTGTTCAATTTCACATATTTAGTATCAGCATAGAGCAATTTATTCATTCATTTTATGCATTGCTTTATTGTCTGGGGGGTCACTGGGGTGTTGGGGCTTATCTCAGTTACCAACAGGTGAAGGCGGGGTTCACCCACTTGACAGGTCACCAGCTCATCCCAGAGGTGTCCTGTATTGAATTTATAAAGTACCTGCATTCTGCATTCATACAGTTGAAATCAGATACGTATGCAGACAGACCCTAGTGCTGTTCAAGCCCCTGCCCTTTTGCACTGGATGAGAAAAGTGCCCTTTCTGCTGGAGCCCAATTGTTTCTTCATTCATCAATATATAAGAATAAAAAATAGTCCCTAAATGTATTTTGATATCTGATGGGACTGGCATTTATTTGACGTGGGAATTCTGTCCCAACCTGCTATGTGGCGTTCACAAGCCCCCTCTGTGCCCCTCTCTCTTTTCCTCCTCCACTTATCGCTCATCTGGTGCTGAACGCCAGGCCAAGCCGCTGCAGCCCACTTCTCCTCTGACCCATAGCATCGTACAAATAGGTAATGACAGTATTTGTGCAATCCCATGACATTGTTTTGTGCTAAATTAACCATAACATTAGCACAACTGACAACATTACGTCACTACTGGCCCGAAGTTTCCTAAAAAAAACAAACCAAAAAAAAAAGAAAAAACTCACAAAATCTGTGATTTCAAAGCCTTGTTCAGCCGTTTACTGATGTTTGTCACATTTAATGAAGAGAGAGAGAGTGAGATAGAGGCAAGCAGAGAATTTAGAGACAGTTTTAATCTCCTACAAATCAGACAAGTTCACTAGTTTTGTTTCATCTAAAACCAATTTTTTTTTTTTAAATGAAGTTGAGCTACATGACAGTCTGGTGACGTATACTGTGGTATATTACTAATGCAATGTTTATGCTTCAACTCAGTAAAAAAAAAAAAAAAAAAGGTTATGATGTGTTGTCAGTTTTATTGGAATTCGGTAAATCACACTTAATTATTATGCCCTTTTTTTTTGGCTTGAGCACATGCCCCCTAAAACGTCTGTGCACGTGTCTGGTTGGAAGGCTGATGTAATTTTTAGAATGACTTTAAGGGTAATTGTCGAATATACTTCTGTCTTTTACATGAATTTACATCAGTATGCTTTTATGGGTTCTGATTAGCTATAAAGTCACCTTGGAGTTAAGACTCTGGACGATATATGAAGTTGGACCGTAAAGTTTGACTGCTCATGGAAGTGAATCTACCTCCTTATGGCCAATTATTTTTTTTTCATCATCACGTACCCGCATTTTATCATTCATTAAACTCTTTTTATCAATGACATTACAGTCTTCAAGGCCATCATTCCATTGTGAAATCAGATCAAGTAATACCCGAACCGCCATGAACCAATGGAAAACCTCTGACCCTCAAGACTTATCAACAAGACAAATCTCACCAAAGTGAGGTTTGGAGAGGCGAGCCTAGCACAGCACTACGGCCTGCTTTGGTAACACGACCACTTGTATTAATGCACCACCATCACTCTCCCCTGCATCTAAATGTTTCATTACAGCCAAGGCGCAGACACAATTTCGCGGCCTATATGGGGCCGCTCACCAGCAAGCGTGCTCTCTTAAGGGAAAAGTAAAGCATGACAAATTGAAATAAATGAGAGAAGGAGAGCGGAGAAGAGATGTGGAGGAGGAGGAGGAGGACAAGGCCTTTTCTCCATATGGCCTCATAGGGAAGATAACTCATGTATTTTTCAAGTATTTGTTTCTGTTTTGTGACAGTCAAAAGTCTTCAACTCTTCTTGGTATTTATCTGTTTGGTTTGTATACGGCGGGGGATGGTGATGATGATGCTCTCGGAGTCAGTTGTCGATATTTTCATGTATTTTCCATGAGGAGCTACAATGGATTTGTGCTCATTTATGATCATTCGAAAGCCCTAAGTCTTTTAAAGTGATTCCACAAAATACATGGAACCAGTCTACCAAGGTTATCACACATGTAGTCTACAACAAATACATTTCTATGACAACTGATTTTTATCTTTCCATATGGTACATATATGATATTTATTTTGCCTGTAAATTGAAAAATAACGTTGGTAAAACCCAAACAAATAGAGCATTTCCTTATCAGCTATAAACCATTCAGGATTTACAGTATGATAAGGCATATTATACATCTGTGATCAGCGCTATCTGGAAGGTTTTATTGGTTTAAGGGCTGCGACCCTCGGAGCATCAAGGAAATGACAACTCAATTCTCATAATCTGACCAATTACTTAGCAGAGCCAAGACTGAGAGGGAAGAGTGTGGTCAGTCCTCAGCTTCATCTCAAAGATCTAAACAGCTACTGGCAAGTATAAGCATCTACTGATCAAATGTATTTAATAATTTCTGAAGCAGTAGTCCAATCAATACGTGTAAATAATTAAGGTAAAATGCAGTTTCTCAGCTTTTCAACCCTAATTTTCCCCCTTGTTTTTCCCTCTCTTTTGATATAATAAGCATTTATGAACATCTACATGATCAGTAAATTAAATATAGGAGATGTCCTGATTTGTACTGAAAACGCAATAGCCTAGATATTAAACTTAATGGTGAGGAAAAGTTAAAGTCATGACAAAACTAGTTCTAATTCATTAAAGCTTAAGGTCAGACCAATAATAGTGGACTCAAAAAAAAAAAAAAAAAAAAAAAAATTTGCATTGTTTTAGACTTTGAAATTCTGAACATTTTTCCATTAAAAATAAACCTTGGTAGAAGAAACACAGGCCCAATGAGGGAAAGGAAGCCACAGAAAATGACATTTCAATTGTCTCACAAAGCTACAGTGTTATTTATTGGGGCTCACACTGAACAGATTGTAATGCTTTTACAGGTGCATTGGAAGGCATATACATGTACTGAACACACACACACACACACGCGCGCGCGCACAAAGGAGCTTTACCCCCAACCTCACAACATAAACCCCAGTGGCCTAAAAACCTGTAGCTCTCATATGGATGAAGCCGCACCAATATTCCACGCACGGTGGCAGGTATGTTGCCGTAGCAACAAGGGCCTTTCATCTTCTGATTCCTCATTGGGTATGCATATTCTGTTTGGACCTCTCTCCAACCTCCTCTGACACCCCTACCCCCCCAGGCCAGTCAATCACACTTTCCTCTCATCTCTTTACTCTGATTGGCTTGTTCCTCAGATGCCCTCCTTCAAAGTATTGACCTTCATACACGGCTGACTGTCGAATGACAATGAGGAGACCATCACCTGAGAAAGAAACCGCATCAAGAAACCAAGAGAAGAGGGGAAAGACACCTGTTGCATGTTTTTCTTCCACGTAACATTTTGGAAATAATGGTTCGGACAACGTTCATAACAGATTTTCGCAGTAGTTATCCTGAATTACTCACAACCCACAATAAATATAAAAATGTTGTTTTTACTGCCCCTGAAAGCCATTCTTTTCAGATGAATAGGAAGCAGCACAGATTGATATCTGTTATTGCATGTGATACTTTGACTGATTGACCAATTATATGCTTGCAGTGGGCATTTGTGCGAGCTTCAGTAGGTTTACTATTATCCCTATTCTAGTGGGTTTTTTTTCTGTGCAACTTCTCTCGCAGACTCCAGGGCAGTCAAAGATATTGACTTTCTCCTGCTCTCCTCTCTCAACCTATAAGCTCGGGTTGTCTGCTCCATTGAGCTCCAAAGGCTGGCTGCAGCAGTGACGGAGGGAAAATACAGAAAATGAAGCCTTGATTATCTGGTCAGTTAGATCCTTTTATCTCTACACTCATGTCATCACTGACGGTAGCTTCAGAGTGTGGATAGTCATTTGGAAGATCTTTTAGATGCTTGTACTGGAAACTTTGCTTCTCATAACATAGTGTCAGTCAGTTAGGGAGGCTGCTACTGTAATATTTTAAAGAAAATATGTACATTTTTAGTTAAAAAAAAAACTAAAATATGTGATAATCCTCACTGTAACAAATGTCCTTTACAATTTACCATATATACCAGGCAAAAAGTTGCGAATAATATGCTACATTGTTTGCTAATTACCATAAACTAATTACAATACATTTCTGGATATTTTTTTTTATAGGTTTTTGATGTATATAAAGTACAGCAATGTATCATTGTTTATATTAGAAACAACCGTTGAACCATTTTTTTGTTTGTTTTTTTGGTTTTAACTGCTGCAGTTCAGCTGTAGCCATGCTAACAGCGCTAATGTAGCATGGACTGTCATGCACAGCTAGTGTTAGCGTAACTTAACCAGTTTTTGTTAGCTAAAATTTGCAAAAATCGTGCATTCTCACGAGTCCCACACCGTGTATATTCTGTATGAAATACACCTAAGATAAATAAAATAATGTGAAATACAGTCACACATATAAAGAAACATTCTTAATAAAATCCTGCTTTTGACATGTCTACATTATACACCGAGGTAAAATAGATGTCTACATGATCAAATTTTATTGCATGAAGCTACTACTTCAATCACATTTTAATTTTGTGGGCTAATAATGTATTACTTACACTTTATTGAGTGAATGGATGTGGGGTTTGTTTGTTTGCCTTCGTCCTCTTTGGTGCCTTTTAATACCAATAGTGTGTAGTTGTAATTTGTATGGTTTACAGTTAGGATGAAGTGAAAAACACAGCCACCCTTTAATTTTACATTGTGATACTGTGCACACATGCTTGAAGTTACCATAAATATTAGTTATGCACAATGCATTGCAATATAAAGTTACACCTTTTAAATGATCAGAACAAGAACCGTAATTTTTTTAAATGAAGAAATTACAGAAATTTGTCACAGTGCTGTTCTCTGCCTGTATTTTCCTGTTTGGAACATTTCTGGGCATGGCAAATACCATCATTAGCCAATAACAGTACTGTCCATGGTGTGTGGCTGAGGCTTATGTATGCTGCTCGTCTGAGAGACAAAACTTGGGCCAAAACACACAAAGTTACAGAATCCTCCAGGCCAGTTGTATGTCTAACAAACAAATCTGTTGGTTTCAGCAGGCAGGAGGAAGCATGTACTTCATTAAAACCTTCTCTTATGGTTGTACTGGAGGGTATATTTATCATATTTCCTCTCTGAGAATAGCCAGGGGTGTGAAATAAAACAAATAAAGGCCAGTCTGCAAATTCAGTTTGAGGAAAATATAATATAAATAAACTCTTGGGGCGTGTCAAATATAAGCATACCAAAAACCACAATGTACTCTCATTTCAATTCACTTTAATTAATTTAACAATATGATCCAGCTATTTACCACTGATTTCAGTCATTGCCATTGTGTGTAATTTCTAAATGCCTGATTTACTAAGGCAGTGCAAATTAGCAAGAATACAATCCAGAAAAACATCAAACACGGTGGCCAGTTTTACAGGAAATCTACTAACAATACACAGTTTTATGAGTTCAGACTCAGTTCATTTCAATAATGACCTGCGCTCCTCTACCAAGACCGGGACAAATTAGTCTATAGTCAGATTTTGCATACACACCTGATGAGGCCACAGGGATTCTATTACACACATACACACACAGTTTGTTAAAGCTATGTGATGAACACACATTTAGGTTTTATACATGTGTTTCTCTGAGGAAATAGTAACACAGTCCAAGCAGAGGGCAGCAGAGGGAAGTGTTTGTGCAGTAGAATTAGATATATGTGGATGAATGTTATCTTTTTCTTGTATTTCATGATTTTAATGTGATCTCTAAAAATAATATAATTAATAAATAATAAAATAATTACTATTAATGTGGTTTATTTTATTTGCACCTTAGATAAGATATAGTTCTGCAATAAAACTTGTCATTCATTTGGATTAATCAGGAAACTAAATTGCATTTCATAGTACTGCACTTTGTCACCAGTGGGACACCGCCATTTTGAAATGAGCTATGGAATGACATCGTTTGTCTGATACAAGTCACTGTATTTAATAATTGATGGTATTTATTCATTTTATAAGTTTTTTTTTATTGTGTGAAGTACATTATTTTATAGTGTTCAAAAGCATGACGTCTTAAATGCATCACCTTTTCCCTTTGGTGGCGTTGATATATGCATCCTCCATAATAAATAAACATTAAATAATAAAATAATAATAGAAATCAGTCAGTTGGTTCATCCGCTGTTAGCTTCTTCACCACTAGGAGGAACTCAAGTAAATACATGTGGGTGACTTAATGCATTTATACTGTAAATACCTTCATTAGATGCATGTATACAGTTCGTCACTACACCAGTTTGTCTATTCAGGTCATAAAAAGGTATTTGTGATCTAACAACATGATGGGACCAATAACGACAAAACTGTTAATTTTTACACACAACTTTGCCTGAGACAGAAAAATGCCTCCTTTTTTAAGGTGAAATAAACTGTATAACCTTAACATGTTTTTAAATTAATCTGTTAAATTAGAAGTCGTGCTCATCCATATTTTTGTAAAGGTACAATCATAATGTTCTCTCAGCTGCAAATTTGTACATTACCTACCATAAATCTTGCAGATTTACACATTACTCCATCAATATGTCGAACAGATTTTTAACAAATAAAGAAACTGTATGATTTTTTAGATGCTGATGGTAAATATAGCATTTTTATCTAAATATAGCCATCAATATTTTGATATATATATATTATGCTGATTTTGCATCACAATACCCATGGTTGATGTACTGCGGAATGTAAACTATGTCTTATCAAGGTTATTTTATCTTTATTTTGGAAGTTATAAGATCAAATAACAGAGATGTTTTAACCTGCAATGAGTATTCATTCGACGCAGTATTTATCAGGAAGCATGATAAAAAAAAATCTTTGATATTATCATACTAAATGAGTCAACATGTTTTCAGTTGAGGTGTTTGGGTATGTGGGCCCAATACCTTCTCACATCTGTCTTCATAAAGCTTTAACAACAGCGCTGTTATCTCTGTCCACTTTCCCTTCATCTTTTCTAAATTCATTACCAAAAGAAAAACGAACCTCAAACACCTCTCTGTCTACCCCCGGTCCCCTTCTCTCTGATCTGATACAGATGTATCTGGGTTGGATCACAGAGGGGAAAAACTGGATTTGTCGACACACTGGCTCTGGCATTTGAGACAAGAGACAAAGATACATCAGAGACGGGAAGAACTGCTTTGTTCCATCCGTCTCTGGTCCAAATAATCTGATCAAAAGTGCACAACAGAAAAAGAGCCAGTTGGTTTTGTCATAGACGAGCTAAATTTGATTTGAAGTAGGATTTGTACGGGTGAAAAAAGTTAATTTGTGGAGCTTTGGAAATAAGGGTTTATATGTGTAAGATAAATAAAAACTGAAATTACACCGAAATGGCACAAGAGTCATATTCTCTTTTTCATTTTAGTTTTCTTTTAAGATTTGACATATGAAATGTGATTGCTTTGGTTTAATCTTAGTTTTTTTTTTTTTTTTTTTTTGTCGTCTCTCGTCTTTCTCCCCGTTTCCATTTCTCCTTCTCTCTACAGTACACCACCTGGATGCCTCTTGTTGATGGATTAGTCAATTTAGCGAGCATAGTAGATCATAACATGTTACTGTCATGTGATGTGACATGCCATCTTTTTATGAGATCATCAGTCTGACTCACAGGCACACACAAACATATTTATTCACTCTGCATCTGTCAAGTTATGAGATTATTAATTAGGATAAAAATACATCTTCCTCTTTGGCCTTCTCTGTCATTGTACACCGAATGACATTTAGAACTCAAATCATGGCTCTGTTCTCTAAACTGTTCTATATCAGACACTATTCACTTTTTTTCCCCCTCAGATATCTTCTGTTTAGCACTGCGTGTAAATCAGAAAGTCCAGAGGCAGAGTGAAATTGGTTGTGTTGTCATCCTACTGATTTGCTGGGAGACTTGCAGCTTTGTTTCTTGTCCCCTGGTGTAGAATACATTCCATATTCCACAATCTAAACACACACAAAGGAGCATGTTCTTGACAACAAGCGAGCCTCAAAACACCATATAGTGAACTACAGAGTGTTTTTTATTTATTTATTTATTTATTTACTGAATTGAATTTAAATGAATAATTTCAAGGGTCAACTATTTTTGTCTTTGTATCACGGAACATCTTTAGGTACTTGATGCCATTTAAGTTTTCTTCTTCCCGCTCCTATTTGAGGAACACTTAGGCTATTGAATTTATTTTGTATTACTAATGTACATAACAATTGCTATATTGTCTTGATGACATCTCTTTATTATTGTATTTGCTCTTCTTTTAGTCCTTGTATGCATAAAAAAGTTTGGATTTTTCTGCTCAAAACAAACAAATAATAAATGAATAAAAGAACGTTCCCTTGAATGCTGTGTCACAAACTTAATTGGTTTTTGAAGCAAAAAATTAAGGTTGACATCAATGCTGTGATAAAAGTGATGTAAGGTGAATTGTGATTCATAAAGGCAGGCACTGATGAGCAGAATATTTATATTATATATTGATATTTTGGGACATAACTGACAGAGACATCACTTTTTTTTTGCCATGTTTTCTTTATACATTTCAGGAAGTAATTTAAATTTATTTATCAATCAAAAGTCCACACTTATAAAAGCTTGGGGAACATCTTCCCTTATACTGAATCTTCTCAGTGTTCCCATGGTGTATGATCTGTAAAGAACAGTGGTGACATTTGACAACGTGTTAAATATCACAGATTGCGGGCTTGAATGTAAGTTCTACAAAGCAGAATCAAGCAATTATGTTCATGCTGGGATTTCGTGCTTCATTTGTAAATCTATGGCTTTGTCGTGCTGGTTCAGAACTGGGGCATTCAGATGTAAAGTGAGGTTACATCTAAGTTCACCAATAGCATTATTGATTTAATCTTCATTCTCATTTGCAAACACCTGATTGAGATAATTGTGCAGAGGTTTGGACATCTTTTAGAGTATTTCTGCGGCAAGCGTTGTGTCACTTCAAACCTGAATACACACAGAAGACTTTTACAATTTAACACTAATATCAAGTCTTGTTCTATTGTATTGCTGAAAAGTACAGTGTCAGATGTCATTTGTTGAAGGTGTAATATTGAACAGTAGTTTGGCTCCATCTGTCTCAGCAGCTGCTTGTGTCGCTTCATGTTCTTCATTCTCTCCAATTCCTGTTTTTTTTTCTCTCCAGGCCCATCCATCCCCCAACCTCACTCACTTTTTGCAAGAAAGGTTGGCTGCACTCATTTTTATGAAGGACACCTTTGAACCTTTCTCTTTCTATCCATCTGCAATTATTAGGATGCTCCTATAAAACTGAGAGGTGCAAAGAAAGAGAAGAGATATTTGGAACATTCGCTGACACAGGGCACCATGGTAACCATTTGGTTATAATTTAATGTCCCTTTGTTGTGCAGCTGTTGAATAGAAAGAGGAACTTGCTGTTGAAAGGATGTTCATTGCACCAATGGGTGAATTCTAATCTATCGCCTCTTTCTCTCTTATTTATCCTGTATCCTTCAAACCCCCATGCACTCAGCTCTCCCTCGTACACACTAAAAAGGGTCAAAGAGCAGCCTCATCAAAGCATAATTTAACAGTCTCAATGGGGAAGTTGGTTCGCTCCTTTCCTTCACGGGGCTTGGCTCAACAGAAGCATTTTAGGGGACTATGGAAAGGTTTTTTTTCCTAAATGAATCCTTATGAAAGGGAACTATGAAATCAAGCAACTTTGTTTCCTATTGGTGGGTGGTGCCATTTGGTGTGATTGAATGGAGTGTGTCACCACAAGAGTGTGCTAAGAGGTACTTAAGACCAAAACAAAGGAGATGTGTTCAACAAAAAGAAATGAACAACAGGAGAAGCAACACTTTACAGTTATTATGTTCTGCAAATGTTCCGCACAAAGTATGAAAATACTTTTTAAAAGCATATTCATCTTACAAAGGGCTAGGCTATTAAGACCAGACTGATTTTTACATTGCAATAAACAGATACAAGAACATAACAATCATGAAAATGCTGAAGTTTCTTTCCTAATATCATTACAAAGTCATTTACTCATTTAAATAAATACACACAATGCAAATATGCATACACCAACAACACCTCAGGCAACAATAATCAATTAGAATATCCTGGCAAAGGCTGGCTGCACCATGTAAATGATTTGATACAAATGAGCTTTTCCTAATTAAACGGTCTAATTTGCTAAAAGGGGTGTGAGAGGAAGGCTGGCGCTGGAACCAGCTGAAATACGCAGCAACAACAAAACGCCCCAGGTGCAGCAGAAGATGATAAATGTGAGTAAAGCTGTGTGTTTTTTTAAAATGAGCTGTTACGGTGAACATGACATGTGCATTTGTGTTTTATAGGAATGATTTATTTCCTGCAAACTCTATTGTAAAGCTGAAAGAGACGCTTTCATCATCCTGTACAATACTGGTATTAGGTCAGTGAAATACATATTTCTTCAACAAAAACCTGAAGAAAATCTGGTGCCACTCTCTGCAACCATAGCTTAATAAATTTCCAACTACATCTGTATTTTAATATTTAACAAAGTGCGGTTGCAATGTTGTTGGATCTGCACTTATCTTGGAGTTTGGGACTTGCAAAAAGGACCATTAGCACCTGTTACACATTCCTCGTCACCTCTTTTCTAACTGCTTATTTTTCATTATAATAAAATAAACAAAAGTAAAACAGTTTGGCTTTTTTCTCCATTTATCACATTCCAGAATAATTAAACATCACGTTAGGAAATTCACACACCTGATTGCATCATTAGAAAGAACTGGCTAAGAATAGGTGCAAAGTGGCCTCATGTCTCTTTCAAAGGTAATTAATGCCCTGTCTTTAAGATTTTAGGGAACATATGTTTTAGCATGTCAATCAGCATGAGCTACAGTACACATAGCAGTATTGGATGGCTGTCTGTGTGTAGTGTCGTGTATTAATATGACTAATGAGGGGTAGTCATGCTATAAGTTGTAGGGGTGTGTAGGTGCTGGCTGCCAGGTAGTGTGATGGAGAAGGGCCTAGAGGGCACTGCAAGACATTTTAATAATGAAGAGATCCCCATTGAGAATGATGCCTCTGTGTGTGTGTGTGTGTGTGTGTGTGTGTGTGTGTGTGTGTGTGTGTGTGTGTGTGTGTGTCTGTGTGTGTGTGTTCCTATTGTGCAAAGGGCTCCACCTCACAACCAGCTTTCATCTCATACTCATCCCGTTCTTTCTCCCAAATGTGAAATAGAAAAGACAGACAGATAAGACCACAATGCGAATAAGTAAAATGTTGGCACTGCACAATCACTCTGTGTGCGTTTGTGTGTGTGTGTGTGTGTGTGTGTGTACATGTGTGTCAGTCTCCTGGGTGCTACAGTGATGCAGTATCAGCATGTGCCAAAAATAGACCAATGCTTCACCTTCAGAAAAATAAATAATACTAGAGACATAATTACAATATCTGTTTTCCTCTTAGTTACTCAGCACTCATTAATCACTGTCTCACATCACCAGCTTTGGTTTGTGTGCTATTTTGTCAAATAAAATATGTTGTGCATTACTAAACCGATGCAGTACAGTCGCTCACTCCTGTCCCTCCTCCTTCATTCCAGTGAGAATGGGGTGCTGTCCTTGGTCCTGAACTGTGTCCCAATGCCTTCCATGTCAACTGTCTGAAGCTTTGTCTGAATAGAAACTCTGAACTGCTTCCATAAGGTGTCCAACAACCAGCTGGGTCAGGACTGCAATCTACTCACACAAAGGATATACCACAATACCAAGTGAATCTGGGCCATAGAGACTGAGCCAGAACTACATGTACTGGAGGAACATGAGGTGAGGTGAGGGGCATGGGTAAATGAAGTCAAGTTTTTTAGGTTTAATAAAAACTTATTTCCAACAGATACATGCAAAGAGATATGTGCAGTAAATTTTTGCATACTTTGTTACTAGATTCCCCTCGAATCCCTATAATACAGTATATGCGATTATGCAGTGTTGCTACACATGGATTTATGTATATTTAAAATCAGACTTATGAATCTAGAAAGAAGAAACTAGAAATAATCTGACGAGTGAATTTATTATAATGTCCAGAGTATAGACCTGAAATTCCTTTTGACTCCTTTCATTAATTCATACATTTTCAATTTTTGACCCAGTACTGTATATTTAAAAACTATGGTCAAGTAGTACTTAGGAATGATTTTTTCTTTATTATTGGGTCAAGTTTGGTAAAGTTTTGTTACCTTTGTACAGCAATGTAACCATAATTATAGGGGAGTCGCAATCCTAAAAAACCTGCACCTCTAATACATCAGTTGGTTGATAGTGATATTTGATAACATGATGAGATACACCTTTCTGATTCGATACCGAGTAAAATTCAGGCTGGTATTGGCAATACTTAACTGTTACTGATACTTTGTACAAATATCCTGGAAAATACAACAAAAAAAATGTTGCATCTCAAATCATAACATCATAAAGAATATAAGACATGAGGGTAATTACTGTTGAATTATTAAGAACTTTTATAAAAATGAAAAGTTGCATATTTCACTTTACATGAACATGTTAACGAATATACTTCCAACATCAACACTTTTCCCCCATGCGTTTTTGTTGAAGAACAATAGCATATTTATTGTTTTCCCCTTTAGTCTGTTCTGTTTCTTGCTCAGTACAGACCGAGTCAGAGTTGAAGCGTGACACAGTACACACTTACCCAGGCGGAAGAAGAAGTAGTTCCCACCATTTGCATATCATTTGAACAAGATCCCAATAGTTTACTTACCTTCCACTGTGTTCCTTATATACATTACCTCAAATGACCAAAGTATCAAAAGTATTAATATTTTGATATGTGAATTGATTCTAGAGTGTAAAGAATATTTCAGTATTGATCTGCACATCACTAATGGTTGCACATGCTTGCAGGTGGCAACTTTCCAAGCTGAACCACCTTGGATAAAAGCTGGTTTAGATAAATATAGGCAAATGTCAACTTTTTACTGTACTCCACAATGCCCCATTTGCTGCTCACAGAACTCCAAGTCCTTCCCACAGATTCCCCTTCAGATGCGCTTTAAAAGCCCATCACGCTTTCTACACAATGAGGTCACTCATCAGAAGTCAATGGCAGGATGAGGCTCTGAGAGGTGTTTGCACCTTCTCTCTCTCTCTCCATTCATCCTTCCCCATCATTCCTCGCTCGCTCAGTTCACCCTGGAGGTGCATTGAATGATGGGTGATATGGTATATTTCTGACAGATCTGGGTTGACTTCTCCTAGTCACCTTCTCTGGAGACCCTGTGTCTCCAGCTACAGAAAAGCAGAGAGCAACGTTCTTAAACCCTACATACAACAAGAAATGTAGAGATCCTATGACTTTAAGACATAGAGTTATATATTCATCCACAGACATGCAGCCCCATTACCATCTCTCTCCTCTCTTCACACACCTGACTTTTCTGTGTCTCTATATATTCTCCCCATCACACTTTTTTAATACAGTCCCCATCTCCCTCAGTATCAATAACCCATTCCTATTCAGCTCCAGCAAACTAAATCAGCCACTATGTAAACATGACTGCTAATCCATCAGCAGCCAGCCTAACTCCCACTCCCTTATATCGCCCTTTTCACTTTATCTAGCAACATCCACTGGGGAGCTGCTGATCAGTCAAGCCGAGGAGAGCAATTTCTATGTGTTTTCACTGTCTGTAGACTACAGTGACCTGCTACACAGAAAAAAATATGTGAAACACACCAGAATAGAAAAGAAGACATCAACGAGAGATGAATCATATAGCTATAGATAGTTATTTAACATATGTGTAAAATTACTCAGTTCAAAAGGGCACACATTAATACTCACATGCTGAGAAAATTATTGTTTTTTCTGATCATTTCTTTGCTGAAACCCCGTTCAAAAGACCCACTAACTTCAGTGAGGTCGGGTATAGTTGGCAATAGACCGTGTTCATTCCTGGATCATGTGACTTTGCTGCAGTCCCTTGAATTCATTTGTTCCAACTAAATTTGGTTGTGATAAAAATATGACATCTTTTTACCACTTTTCCAGAACAATGTTGACACACAGTCAAGTTCTGTATGCAAGTACCATACAGGGATGGTATTTATTACCCCACCCTCTCAAGGGGAGGGAAGGGGTACTGTTTATGATTCAGTTTGTTTCTTTGTTTCATGTTTTTTTTTTTGTTTATTTGTTTTGTTTTTTAAACACCCTAGCAGTAAAACTATTGGTTGAATTCATACCAAAACAGGTTTATAGATTGCCAGTGACCCAAACTAGATCTGGTTACATTTTGGGGGAAAGTAGGTCAAAGTTCACATTTTTTATGAATTCTTAAAAATTAAAATGTACTTAATGGCCGAAATGTCAAATCTCTAACAGCAAAACTATTGGTTGAATTCATACCAAGTTTGGTTTATATACTGTCAGTGACCTAGAATAGATATAGTTCCATTTTGGAAAAACTAGGTCAAAGTAAAAAAGTTGCATGAATTTTTAAAACTTTTTTTTCCCCCATTGACTTATAAGGGGCGAAAATTCAAATGTCTATAAAAACAACCATTTTGTTTCAATTTACTTCAAACCTAGCACATATATAGAGGAAACTGATATACTAACATCAGCACATACATAGATATGATAAAATCAGCTGGATCGATACCAAAATTAGCTACAATATGTGCAAGGGGCGGGGTTTGTTGTGCCTGGCACCACCTCTTTATTTATAATTATATTTAGATTTTTATCCTTCATACTTTGCAGGATGCAACAAACAACACTGAGGTGTCCTGATGAGGATCATGACAAAAAGCTGAAATGTATCCACTGTCAGTGTGAAATGTATTGATTGTTGACGTTTAGTGGGTTCAGCTGCTTTTAAAAACCAAGACAAATCAGACATATGTGTAAGATGTGGTGTCAAAAAATGGCACCGCCCCAATAATAGCTATAGGGCATTTGGGAGTGACTCTAAGATGTTTAATTTCTAAGGTCATTGGAAGTCACTTAACAAATATAAGGCCCTGTGAGTACCAGTATTTGCTCTAATGAGGATCACAACTCTTTCTATCTTGTGTTTAGTATTGACCCAGTTCCGGGGTCACAGTAAAGCAAATTCAAATAAAGTTTTAAAGTAAACAGATTTCATGAGTCGAGAAGTGCAATGCTCACCAGTTCATGTGGAAATAAAATAGCAAACAAGACAAAAGTTCTAAACCGAGCAGACTGAAGATTAAGACTCATCCTGGTTCCCAATTTTCGCTCTTCTATCCCAAGGCTGCAACATTTTCTCTGTCGGGTTTCTCAAGGCATGTATTGATTCTCCACAGGCTATAGCTTAACCAAGCCCAGTGGACACCACAATAAGACCAACGGGACATAAAGTTCACAGAGGTTACAACAAGACACTATGGATTTATATCATTTAGTGCAGCACAAATTGTACCGTGACCATGAACACATAGACCAGAACGATGAGCATATAATGTCATGGTGAATCAAACCTATTAAATTGTATTAGTTTCAGAGTGGAAAGGACACAGGGAAGTGGTCAGAGCACACTGGATAAAGCTGTCTTCTTTCTTCAGTATCAAGAGGGAAGGGTGGATGAATTGAAAGGAGAGGAGTTGCAAAATTTCAGCGCTCGAGCACAAGAGATGCAATTAAAACACAATTGCTTCATTTTCCGGAGACTCATCTTTAGTAGCACACTTCTTTGAAAACGTGTTTTTTTTTTTTTTGTCTAAAGAAACCGTTGCAATTGCGTATCTGATTGCACAGTGGGATCAGCAGAGGCAGATAAGTGAAAGGACAAAAATGAGAGAAGAGATGCATGCTGTGAAACAAAGCTAGGCTCTGTTGATATCACAACATGCTCTTCAGATAGATGGGGCGCTATACAAATAATACAATTATACTATTATATTCTTTGTTCCATCTGATACATTTTGTCTTCCAACATTTTATAAGCCATTCTAGTTTTATCAACTCATCAAACATCCAAACTATCATCTTGTTTTCTAAAGCTGGAGTAGACCGTAATCGTTTTGGGACTATTCGGCAAAACGGGCCTTGTCTTTGCTTATTATCAGCTGGTCAGCGCCTCATGACATTGCAAAGGATTAGGTTACATTTCTACAAAATACTAAAACAAGATGTGCAAGAGAAAGTAAAGATTCATCCTCTGACCTTTGGCTACATGTCCTCTCTAATGCTTATGAATCAGTTCTTCATTTGAATATGTCTTGAACTTTATTTGACTGTCAGGTACCAGACATCCTACATCTGTTTTTACGCATTGTGGCAGGTCCCTACTTCTGTGTCTTACTTATTATTTTTTTTAATCATACATGATGGCACATACTCGCAGATGGCTTGTATCTTTCTTTGATTGTACATTTGCATAGAGCTACCTGAGCCCTGTGTGACTGCTCCTTCTGCAGAATAAAATCTAACAAAGACAGCTGTGTGAGTCTGAACCAGTCATTTCCCTTCTTGTACATGCACTTGGAAAATTCCTTAATAAGTTATGGAAAAATAAATGAATGCATGACTAGTGGAACATTCATTAAAAGTCTTGTACCATATTGTAATTCAAGTAAAACTAGAAGAAAACTTACAAAGATTATTTGTCAATCACAGGTCTCTTTTATAAAATACAATATTCTCATCTGGTGGAAGGAGTGTAAAACAGAAAGGGGCCACCTTTTAATGAGGTCCCACCCATTTCAATGTTCGTCATGTGACTTTACTTAGAATAAATGTTGCCAGGAACAGCAAACCTTGCCCCTCGCATGTATTGTACCTTATTTTGGCAACGATCCAGTTGATGTCATCATGTCTATGTGTGTGCTGATGTCAGCATATCAACTATGCCTATATATGTGCCAAGTTTGGAGTAAATTTAAACAAAATCGTTGTTTTTATAGACATTTAAAACTTCTCCCATTATAAATACAGGTAGTCCTTGGGTTACGAATGAGTTATATTCTAGTCAGAATTAACCCTTTCGTACCCCTAAATACCCCCTAAATCTCAAAATAACTATCCAAATACATGCATTATACTTCATATTAATAAAAAAATAAGATACTATACTTAATGTATGTACAGTATACAGTACATATGTACAGTAATGGCACATGAAATTTCGGTGTCGTACAGTAATAGCAGATGAGACTCCGGTGTCGGAAAGTCGGGTACATAGTAACCCGAGGACTACCTGTTTATACAAATGTTTGTTTGTGTGTGTGTGTGGGTGTGTGTGTGTGGGGGGGGGGGGGGGGGGTACAAAATTTT
>JAPSES010000211.1:14659421-14669568 GCA_029822895.1 Maxillicosta whitleyi | reverse complement strand
TACAACCTCCCCTTCTGCTTCAACCCCAGCTTTCTTCCACACAACAAACCTCCTAATTCCCTGAAACTTGCCCACGCCGCCTGCACTCTGCCCATTACCGCTCTCATACATCCAAATTAAATCACATATCCTTTGAATTAAAACAAACAGCTGTAAGTCTTAGAGTTTGATATTACATATTTACTGCAATATAGATTTAGAAACAAATTGCTACAGGTGTAACTATGATTAAAGTCATTGCTGGGTTATGGATGAAGGTTAGAGGGCATCAAGTGCATAAACCAAGCATACTGAAAATATGACTTTAAACTTAATAGCAGCAGCAATTTAAGATGCAACGCTGACTGTACTTTTAAACAGCAGAAACCAAGCATATTAAGTGACTGTCCAGAGACAGAGGAGCTGTGCCCAGACTAGTTCACATCCAGGAAACAGCAGATAGAGAAGGACAGAACATGTTACCTGCACAGGCAGCTCCTCAAAAGCATAAAATCCACTGCCAACCTATGAAGGCTGGTCCAGCAGAGATGGATAAATTAGTTTGTCACTGCAATCTACTGTCACCACAGGCCTCACCGAGGTCCACCTCGAGATACACCTTCTAATGCTGTGGTTAATTTTGGCACACGGATATAAGCATGTGCACTGTACACTCACAGACACACATGGACACACTGATAGCCACATGGGGAAAGAAATTCAAGCACACACACACAACCGACAGATAATTGGGCAGGAAACCTTCATCTAAATCAAAGCTTCTCTGCCAGCTGAATTTCAGCCTAGTCCACCAATGAGCCTCGGATTGTGAAAAATGTATGAAAGAAAACAGGAAAAAAAAAGCTACAATGACAAATCACCAACGTTCGGTCCAAGGAGGGGGAAAGATTTGTTGGAGACGTAACGTGATGCATAATGAAAATAGATGCCTGTGCTGAGGCTTTCTGGGGACGTTGTTGGTCTCCATTTAAAATCAATCCTGTCAATGTATCATAAGTTATTTTGACAGGGAGCAAGAGGCACTTCAGAAAATGCCACTTTAATGATGTCTTTAACCTGCTGGTAATTGACCTCTGAATTGAAAGGGAGAAACAGTATTAAAAGCCTGGGGCAGGCGATTATAGTTCTCTGCTAGTTGTGCCTGCTATACATCATTTCTGATCAGACCTGGGTCAGCATAAACCAAAGGGTTTTTCTTCCTCTTGTAAAAAACAAAACAAAACAACAACACAGTGGTCTGTGTACTGTGGTGAATAACTCCATTGGTGAATGGAGCAATGGGGGTCTGTATTAGATTGGATTTATGTATTGTGTATGCTGGTGCCTTGCATTTTCACAACCTGCTGTACATCAGAAAGCCACAACGTAGGTGCCTGCTAACTTATATACCTATAAAGAGAAAAAGCCAGGGGGAAAACTAAAATATATATTTTTAATTTTGAGATGTATCTTTAGAAAATAAAATTCTTGCAGTATGTGCACTGTTCCAAGTAGAAAGTGCATCTTCTGCATAACGAAGCTCAAAAGTACTGTTTGCTGCAGAATATTTCAAAGTGAATCTTACTGTACTTGTCACTTTCTCTCTTTTATTCAGATGCAGTTAACACAGACACAGATGCACAGGCATTCAGTGCACATGCACAGTAAAGCAGGCTTAAAATCACCATCAGATGGCAGGGCACAGTGACTTAAATACATACCATCTGGCTGCATTAGGAATCCAAATGACATCTGATTTATGCCTGAGCTCAGGGAGTAAGACATTAGCCTGCTATCAATTTACTATCAATTTGTCAAGTTGTTCAATTTTTCTACATAAATCGAATCATATCCATTCATATTTGGGTTGTGAGCAACCCTCACTTATTCCCATACTGCATCTCATGCTGCCAGTTCTATCAACATTGCACAGCCCTGCACAGTTAGTACCATACAAACATCAGCTGCTCATGTATGTCGACCGTAGCCAGCAGCAGCTTGCGGCAGCGTCACCACTAGCTCATGTCCACAGATTTACAGACTGTGCTCTGCTTTAATTAATACAAGAACGACCCATCCAGACACCCTGAGCCACCAGCTTCGTTTTCTGTTGCCTCCAGCTGCCTCAAACCACACATCCTTGCTCAAGCCCATCGGCCCACTAGATGGGGGTACAGTCGGAGATGAGCATAGCTCTGAGTTTTTAATATGCTGCAGGAGAAGATCAATCTAGGGCAGTGAGAAAATGAATGGAGAGGCCTGTGTTGGGACTTTGGTGCTCAGGCTAGGGCAGCGTGGTGACTGAGCAGAGGGTGCATGTTTGATTGTAATTACAGTCGTGCATTGAGCCCTCGTTGAGAGTCAGAGAGTGGAGGTGGGAGGGGTGTGGGGCATGATTGAGGATGGTGTGGAATTAGGGATGATAGAAGAGGTGGAGTGTAAGTATGTGTCCATATGCTGCTGGGATGATGGGAATCTCCAAAAGGAATTTTCACCTTGGCCAAGTCTCCCCAAAGCCTCAGGATGTTGTCCAAGGTTGCACAGAGCAACGGAGACAGACACACAGACACAGAGGAATAGCAAGAGAGCGCGGAATGGAGGATGGGTGACTGTTTGCCAGAAAGAAAATCAAATATTAAGCAGTGATGAGCATTAACAAAAATATGACATCCTAATCAACCACCCAGTGTTTTAGCTGCTGGTAGGGGATGTGATGACATTTTTCTTTTATGTCCTTCTTTTCCCACTTGTATGAAAGTGTGAATGTTTGCTAGCATGGTGCTAAAGCTGTAGATAATAATAACATCAATCTACATGGCATTGAGATGTGTTGAGAAAGGCGATTAAACCATCCTAAAATTTAAACACACTCTTGACATTTCTGTGTGCCAAGTGAAAAGCTCCTCGCCTTAATTAACTTGATGCCATCTCAGCTGCTGAAGTGACCGATAACAGTAACAAATAAATAAATAATACATAATTCCATAACTGATTACATTCAACTGCACAATTTCTTTTTTGTATATGATTTAGACTATAAAATTCATTGTTACTTTGATTAAATATTTTAAATAGTTACATTAATTATTAGATTTTGAATATTGTAATCTGTAACCTATGTATTCCACTATTAATAGTCTCGGCACTGACCACAACATTTGTATTCTAGTACAACAACTAGAGACACAACTCAAAACTGGCCACAACAAAATTAAATTGTGTTATTTGCTGCCCATGATCATGTTGTTTGTGTTTAATACCAGAAGTCAACAGCCTGCATCACTACAAATGCACCTATAAACACACACCCATGCATGGTCAGTGGTCATGTTGCTTTCATCCACTCTTCTGTGAACGCAGTTAAGTCTCTTGACTTGGCCAGTGATGGTGATGATTTGGTACAGTGCACTCAACTCAGCCTCAGGAACCTTCATTCATTCATTTGTTCCTTCATACATTTATTCATTTTGTGTACCGGCTTAATTCTGTATAGGGTCACAGAGAGACTGGAGCCAAACCCGGCTGATGATAAGTTGCCAATTCATTGCAGTGCCTCGAGGAACAAATGTAAAATAGCAGCTAAGATTCCTTCTCCTTCTCTACATATCTGTAATAGTTCCCCATAACCTCCACCCCCCCATCACACCATGTACATGTGCAGCCATGTTGATGTATACATGTAAATAATATTTTGTCTAAATTGATTTATAGTAATACCAAATTTCTTATTTTTCTCTTTATATTTTCCACATTTGTGTTTTTTTCTACCTGTTTTTTTCTGCACTTGTTTGTTGTATGCTGCTGCTGTTAAATGTGAATTTTCCCAATGGTGGGATAAATAAAGTCTTATCTGACCTATTCGGGAGAAACTTTATTAGAAATCAAAATTTATTAGATACATTAATATTAATTGGATAACAGACAATGGCCAAAAAATAATAAATCTGATAGTGAATAATCAAATTGCCAGTAAAATCAGTTAAAAAAAAAATATGATGAAATTAACACTATAACACCAAATGCATCATATTTGATACATGAGGTTTAAAGCTCTTCACATGATCAGTGTGATTTTATTTTCTTGAAAAACCTGATGTATAAAATTAGATACATGCAATACATGGATAATCCAGCAGGTGGGAGGAACTAGAGACCTTTCCAGTGACGCTAGTGACGCATCCATTGATATTGTCAGGAAGCAGAACTTTGTCAATTTTGAAAAGGAATTATCAATTTCTTACACGTTTGCATTACATTATATTATAGTTTGTTCAAAAATAATATTTGAGCATTGAGACACAATCAAATATGATAGAAATTGAAAATCCTACTTTCAATTTTGGGGTTGTTCAGAAGGAACAATAAAAGCCTCCAGATTCAAAGCACAGATATTTTCTGTCAGAGTTAATGGTTCAGGTTTTTAACATTAAAATCAACCGAAACAAAGTAAGTCTAATACAATGAATATTTAAAAAGCGGCTTAAAAGAAGATAAAGATTTAACTTCCTTTTGTTTTCCCCCAGTAGGTTAAAAACAGATACTTGATGACCTTTAGTTTGAAGGGTTGGTGCTAAATGACCAACCAGAGTATCTCAGATCGCATACAGACTCAGGAGGAGGTCAGATCAGTTTGATATTCTAATGACCATTTGTCTAACCATTCTTCATGCAGTTTAACACAGAAATGTAAGTTATTCATCTTTTTTTGGCCTTTGTGATGTAGGTTTGCATATGATTCTCCTTAACGCACAAAGATAGTAAAGTGCTGTAAAAATAGGTTGGAATTACAATAAAAGTGTTGCTTGGGCCATCTAAATAAATAGATGAAGCTCTTCTGCAAAAAGCCTGATAATAACAGAAAGTAAATACAGACATTGTTCTGCCAATGGCCGCCCAATCTGTTATTAATGCCTAACGCCCAGTGAAAGGCATTCCAGCCAATACCAACCCGCCTGGCTCGATACTGTACAAACACAATTGTCCCGACAGCTATGCTGAGAGCAACAGAAGGGACAACACAGGACAGGTGGTGGCTACATGTGATTCATTGTTCCTGTAAGAAAGCACAAATCCCACTGGTCGCCAATCAGTCGTCCCTCTCTTTCTTTTGCTCCTTCCCTCTCTGTATTTCTCTCTTCCTGCTCTCTCCTCCTTCTCCTTCTCAGATTAGGTGTGAAGAATAATTAGCGAGTACTGAGGAGCCCCGAGTGGACTGGATACTCATGGGAGCCTGGTCACTTTCTCCACCACCAAATGTCCCTGGCAACACAGCTGACAGTGGGCTGCGCTGCATCAGTAATCAGAGTTCTGTACTCATGCAAGTGTGTGTGTATCTGTTACTGATGCATTTATGAGTGCGTTGGCACTGTAGGAAGAGGTTTGTAGTCTAATATACTGTAGATATGTTCGTTATTTGCCACCACTTAAGAAAATATGGAGCTCTACTGACAATACATTTGATTGATACGCGTTTATAGAGGTCGTGTGCAGAGACTATTGCTGTGCAGAAAGGGAAATGCTCAGTAAGGAGTCAATTAGTGCTAAAAAGACAGACACTTCATAATAGAGGCAATTAGGCTGCTCATCTCCTTCCACTTTCTTTTAACTTTGTACTGTTCAATATAATTACTTTTGACGTGGCTGTCATAACAATTTGATGACAAACTTGTCAGAAAGAAATGGTTGCAAAACTAGCAAAGTGTTATAATTTCAAGTGAAACTTGTTTATGCTGCACACATT
The DNA here is from genome assembly GCA_029822895.1 of Maxillicosta whitleyi. Taxonomy (NCBI): domain Eukaryota; kingdom Metazoa; phylum Chordata; class Actinopteri; order Perciformes; family Neosebastidae; genus Maxillicosta; species Maxillicosta whitleyi. The sequence goes on along the minus strand of JAPSES010000211.1, from coordinate 14,663,849 downwards.
GTAAACTGAAGGAAAACCTTAAAAAGCTCAAACACTTTGTGATGGATTTATTTCTCATTGTAACAGTAAGACTCAGACTAATGAGTGGAGCTGCATCTATACAACACATATCCAACTTAATAAAGTCACCCTCAATCTTTTAGGTAAAAGATATTCCAAGTGAAGGAAAGAAATTAATGCAATGTCATGTTTTCTGAGTTCACATGCTTCTTTTAAGGAATATACCTATGCAAATATCTGTTTTCAATTAAGCATCCCAACATGTCATAGCATAGTCTTTGCAATAATTGTGTTTAAAAAAAAAAAATAGATTAAATTTTTCAAGGCACTTCATATTTTTAATCCATTTTTCATTCACTCTCACATTCACACTCTGATGCTTGTAAATTATATCAACATGTGTGTTTTGTTAAATTCGTGAGAACATATGATGCCACCTGTGGGTGAGGTAAACTATAATGCCATCACTTTAAGTAACACCGTTTGCATTTACAGTGTTGATGAAAGTTCATCACCATATTTGCGAAGTGCTACATCATTAGTGCTGCCACTAACGACTAATCTTTCAACTATTTTTTCTATTAGTCACCTAATTTCAAACACTAATTAAAAAAAAAAAAAAAATCAAGTGTTTGCTGTTTTGTTGTGCCCATTTTAGCAGATGGGGGATTAAACTTAAAATGTGGGTTCTCTCTCTCTCTGAGGTGTGGTTGTACGGCTGCAGGTGCCAATGCCGGCGTGGTTGCCCAGGCGCCGCTTCATACCCATGCCATCGTGGTATACCTGTGGCTTGTTTCTGGCAGTGGTTGCAGGAGATCCTGTTCCTGCTGCATTTGAGACGAGAGGGAGACCAAAAATAAATAGCCGGTCAAAACTAAAACGACATGTCAACTAAAAAAAATTGCCCTCGACTAATTTGCATTTCAATTGTGGCAGCACTAGACATCATACTACAATTTATCCAGGTACTTGTGCTTGATACTAACTGCTAACATTACTTGATGCAATATCTGAATCAATGCATTCACATTCTGGTCAGTCCATTGTTAATAGATGTTATGCATTCTTTCCAAGAGAATACAAACAGATTGCAGACCACCTAAACAAACATATACACATTTTAATCAAATTATCATAAAAGTTCCCACTATAGCCATTCTGTAGTATTTTGAATTATAATAATAGGATACCACTGCAATGGGGGTGGGCTTGAAGCCACAAAAAAGGTCAAAGATCACATTCTATTTTGGCTGTTGACTTAAGACTTGACAAATGTAATGGGTACTTTGACAAAAGTATGAAGCTTTATTTTTTGTTCCCTGTACAGGTCTCATTCAGTGAATGCAACAGTCTGTTTATTGGTCCATAAATGTAATTATTCATCAAATTTTTACATTTGATGCATCTATGCTGTGTTTGTTGGTCAGTCCTGATTACATTCAATGAAAATAGCTTGGGAAGAGTTTGACAAAACAGATGCTTTGGTGACCAACAATCAAAGATAATGGCTACTGTGACCTTGTATTGGTCCATTCTAATGAATACAAAATCTCAGGAATACGTTGAGTGACTTTTTTTTTGCTAATGTGGCACAAGTTTCCACTTGGATTCAGTCATGAATGACCTGATTAGATTTTGATGGCAGAAGGTCAAAGGTCATCATTCTGACCTCAGAAAATAATAATAGATGAGAGGACAAATGAATAGAATAATGAGCACATCTGAGCAAACTTATATTTGAAATTTCATCATTCCCCTCACTGTATTTAAGATGTCAACTGAAAATATGAATGAAACCTGCTGCATGCACAATTTTACCATTCCATTTAATATCTCTGTTGTGGATTATATTTTAGTTGAACTGAATGGGAACATGTTACGTATAAAAAACAAACAAAAAAAAAAAAACACATGGGCTATTGCTTTAATATCCAATATTAAGTCATACAATGTGATGACCATTTGAGTCCTATCCTGATTTAAAGTTAAACAATTTGACCCCGTCATCAGTCGGCATCTCCTTCTACAGAAAATCCAAACAGGTTAAAAAAAAAAATGCAGATGATTGTCTAATTTCATGTGAACCTATAGGGAGAAAACACTTGGCGCAGTCTCCAAATGGCACAAGGAAGCAGAGGAGACACAGCTTTGCAGTTGCATCCATACAGATGAGTGGAAAGCTGTGAGTCTGTATAATGTTGGCGGGGGGTGTTCCTGACACCCTGGAGATGTCCCATAATCGGCTTTCCTCAGTGACAGCATGAGCCCATAGGAGAGCCCTGTCTGTATCTACCTCACACACAAACACACTCACACTTATGAATATAAAAACATGTGTACATGCACACCTGGCTGGAAGCACAGGGGGTCTTAAGACTGCCAGCTGAAGAGTAAAATACACACTGAGCCACAGAGGAATGCGCACAAATACACAAAATTTACAAATAAAAACATGTAAAGCAGCACCTAATTCACATGAGGAACTGTAATTTTTCTGGTAGGTATGTGCACACACAGACAGACCCAGCACGCTGTAATGTGAGAATCATCATATACATACACATGATCAGTGGAGTGGTGGGAAACAAAAATAGTCTCACACTGTGAGGCTTCATTACACCACCTGCACTGACGGCAGCAAGCAAGAGACAGACTTATGAAGAGGACACACATACACTCTTTCACATTCATGTCACACACTGTCGTACACAAAGCAATCTGGGCATCACATAGAGGTGCAGACTGTTGCAGCAGACAGTGGCCTGCCTTTCACACAGCCGAGGGGAGGATGACTGGGCAAGCACCTGGAGTCATGCAGGGAAAACCTATTGAACAGAACAGCGAGGAGCAAAAGCTCTCAGGCGCAGCTGTAACCTCTGACCTCTCTCCCCGGCTTACATCACCATGGTCTTCAAGCTTACAATTGCAGGTTTAGTTTGACAAAGTCACAGTGTTATTATATAATTGCAAACTGGGAGAGACAGGTGCTTTTTACTGCAGGAAAATAAGGAGATAAAATATTAAATATCATGTTACAGGCTTATGTCACAAGGCTAATTTGTTTTCTTGTGTCTCTTAAATCGTACCATCCTAAAACCACAGATCCTTTTCATTACCTCTGGTAATCCGTGGCAGCCAGCACTTTACTACCAATGAGTTGCATTTACTCAGTCACTTTGAGTGAATTGTTCATGTCAAAATAGTCTTTGTACTTCTTAAAATAGATGCAATGCTGTATTAAACTTTTTAAATTGTTACATGTGAATCATTCATAGTACACCAATAAATTTAATCTGCATTTGTACATTTATTGAATTAGTTTAACTTTTTTCATTTAATTGCAAATTAATACAGGCCATTACTATGTGTTTTTAGTCGAAGATTTATGCTGTGATTCTGGTCATAAATACATTAAACAAATTTTAACTTATAAAGACCCAAGCCTCCGACCAAAAGCATCCACTGAACTAAAATGTAAACAGCTGATCTACTAATCCCATCAGTACAAGTAAAATGCAGATATAACCCATTTGGACATTCAGAGGCTCTGTAGTTACCGTGGAAACACCATCATCATCAACAACATTGATTCACCAGTAAAACCCATGGAGTTGGATAAAAGACAGTGGATGGAGACACTTATTTCTACTGGAAGTCACTCTTAAATTTTTCTGTGTTTTGATATAATCTTTGAAGTTTTCATGAACATCTAAATAAATATAAAAATAAAATTTAAAAATAGGAAAATACATGATTTACAGTGAAAGATAGAAAATATTGATAAATAGTAAATAGTGATAAACCACTCTTTTTACAGTAATGTACATGAAGCCCTTTTAAAGTAGTTGTTGAGCGAATGTCTTTTAGAGTATATATACACACACAAACAAACACACACACTAACCTTAAAGTCAACCTTGTACTAACCCACTGTTGTGTTCTGGTGCTGTAAATAGAGCTGCTGAATAGCTCAGGATTGTCATACATTGTAGAGCCAAGTGTACATAGTTTTGTTTCACTATGACTCTGCATGATGAAATTCATTATCAGAACCTGCTTTATCCTCACTAGGGTCATGGGGGGGCATTATAGCCTGGGTGAAGGTGTGGTACAATGTGTAAAAAAAACTAAACACCTCAAAGTGTTCAGCCTACCGGTCCTTCTGATGGGTCAAACTGAAGTTCAAGCTCAGTGATTTTGCCTTTGTAATACCACTGCTTCAATAATTATTTATTTGCGTTTGTTGGGGGGGGGGGGTGAATTCCAAATACTACAATAAAACATGGCACAATAAGGGCTTCACAAGTAATTTTTTCTGATGTTGAATTGTTAAAGTTCAAGAGCAGTTCAGGGCTTCAGTTCACTGTGGAAAGAGACTGTATGAAGGCAAGAAAGACCAACCTGAATATTCTTAATATAGCACAGATT
>JAPSES010000211.1:14642256-14659411 GCA_029822895.1 Maxillicosta whitleyi | reverse complement strand
TTTTAGTTAGGCTTTTATTGGTTGTATAAAAAAAAAAAAAAAAAAAAAAAAACACACTACAAGAACCCTTTCACAGTCTCATAAAATTCTATACAAGTGTCTTGTGATTCTCTGGTATGCAAATGTCCCTGAACTGCTCTTCTCTTTCATGATACATGGACATTCAGATACCAATCGTCATCTCCATCTCAGCCTCTGTGGCCGTTTCCGGAATTATCCAGTGGTCGAGGTCAGACTTAAAATGGGGATAAAGTCACACTTCAGATAATAGAAGTGGTATTATATATTGCTCTAGAATACAACTCTAGTTATATACTACAAACCATTACATGATCAAAAACAAATTCTGTCCAAATTAATTTTAGCAAAAACATTTATCCCTTCTGAATGTCAAGGGGCACCAGAAATTTGATGTTAAAAATGAGGTCATGAGTCAAAAAAAAAAAAAAAAGGTTGGGAACCACTGGTCTAAGGGTTGTTGTGTGTCACTTCATCTGGGGACACTGCAGGTGTTAAAGACGAACACAAAGCACAAAAAAAGGTCAAAAGTTACTAAATGAGATTTTAAAACCACATCGAGCACACAGTGGTAGTGCATGCACTGGACACTACTTTTAGCTGTGGATTAAAGTTTGTGTGATACAGATTTCCAGCAGCAGGAGGGCTTGACCTAAAGTAAACTTCAGCAGCAGTGATCATGATATACTAGGAAGAAAACAATGGCTGACTTAAGCTGTACCAGTAAATTCATGGTATGATTTTGGTCTTTTCTGCACACAAAGCAAAGTTTCTTTTTTAGATGAATAGATGACTGGGTTTGGTTTTTGGATGTTATTAACTGACATGAGGTGCACATGACTCACCACACACACACACTATATATCCGAATCCCTTAGTTTTTTTTCCAAGATTACCCACTGGAATCGTTCCCCTCAAGGACTTTAAAGTGTCCATCACAAACAATCCATTAGTTTACATAGTAAAACAAAACTGTCACCCAGGTTTTTTGGGGGGCTTCCATGCAGCCGCAGTACAGAGGCAACAAACACAGAAAACGGCTTCAGTTGCTTCTTGCTACTGCAGCCATGTGAAATCCCCCACCAAAAAAGTGACAGTTTTGTTTAGATTTTGTTCTGTGTAAACAAATTAAGTGTTTGTGGTGGAGTGCACTTCAAAGTTCTTCACCGTGAGGGGAGTGATTCAAGTGCGTAATCAGGGAAAGACCAACAGATTTGTGAGGCTTAAGGCATCACTTGGGTTTTACAGATTTGATGGAAGTAAACTACCAATACTAAAATAAAGAAACTGCTAAACTATAACTTCGCCAAATATGTTGAAAACACTACAGTCCTGAAATAACCTTTACCGCTCAGTGGAGCAGCATTGGGTACAATTACACATGTAAAGTGTTTCAAGAAATCTAAACAATTTTCATTTTTCAATTTGTTCCATTGGCAGATCTTGAATTAAGATATTTGAGACCATTTAAGACTTGATGGTCATCTATATTAATTCATCCAACTTTAATACATCTTCAGATACAAAGTCCAGACTGTGGTTAAGGATCATAAACTGTAATTGTATGTGAAGGAGTACTCACCAAGTCCTACAATGTCTTCAGTCATGAATAAGGGTTTTCTGTCACAAGGGGGTGGTGAGGACCCAAACGCAATACACACCTAGGAGTTGGTTTATGGATGGTTTAGTTAGTAAACAGTGCGGAAGTCTCAATGTAGATTCATAGGTTTAGCAGTGTGGATGGTTAGGGGCGGTACAAGGGTCGATTACCACGATTTCCAGTGGAGGTCAGGGCTGATCCAAAGGGCAGGTCTGGTTCCGGAGAGGCTGGCTGAGGATGTGGTCAGGTAGATGGCAGGTTCAGATCCAAAAGGGAGCAGACAGCAGGAGAAGCTGGGCCGAGCAGGGTCAAAGGAAGGGAGCAGGCAGGAACGGGTCAGAACCAGAAATGAGTCAAAACCAGAGACAGACAAGGCCCAAACACTGGAAGATCTTGCATGTGCAGAGAAACAATCCAGCAGTGAACAGAGGGAGAGAGAGGAATAAATAGAGCTACTTGACGAGTCACAGGTGGGACTCGTTAGGTGACAGATCAGAGAGAAGGTGAAAGGTGACAGGAGAGCTAGGGCAGTGAGCAGAGAGAGAGAGAGAGTGAGAGAGCAAGAGAACGAGAGAGTGAGAGAGCCAACAGAACAGACAGGTGGAAAGGGATGGACTTAAGGTGTGGCAAGGGAAGGAGGAGCCAGCAGCTGAGTGACCCAGGTGGAAACAATGATGATAACGAGGTGAAAGGGTCAGAGAGGAGGAGGAGCTAAAGTGACTGGTGTGGGGGTGTGGCTGAGCGAGTGAAACAGCAGACGGGATGAGCAGGACCACAAAGAACAAGACAGAGACAGACCAGTCATCCTTGGTTCAGATGTAGCTCTGGAGTATCTTCGTAATAATGGATTAAGTGATATGGTCTATACAACACATGCATTTATAGAATTAAAGCACTGCACAAATCAAAATTGTATCAAGTGTATTTTTGTCATTTCTGGTCAAAATGTCGCTTAATTCCAGATTTTTTTTTTTTTTTTGCTTAATTTGAGCAAAAAAAAAAAAAAAAAGTGAAAATGTGAAAATTATTTTGGCAAGAGTTCTTAAAATAAGATTTCTAGATTTATTGTCTAAAAATAAATTCTTATATCTCAAGTTACTCTTTAGGTGTGATTTTGGAAGAAATGAGAAAAATACACTTGGTAAAATTTTTGATATTTGCCGTGTACACTACCAAGAAATTATTTTTAATAGAAGTTCAAGTCACCAACTCAGGGTTCACACAGTGATGAAAATCCTTGAAAATGTTTGAATTTGAACGCTGTGTTTTCTGAAAATGTTTGAATTTTAGTTTAAGTGACAGGGTGGTGTCGTGGATAACAACTGTACCTCACAGCAAGAAGGTCCTGGGTTTGATTCCAACACCAGCGTGTCTGTGTACATATGTGTACTGGACACATTAAGCTCATCCATCCTGAGTTTACTCTGAATTTCCTGTGGCAGGTCTGTATACTTAATGAACTGTATGGGGACCACATCACTGGCACTTGCTCGAACTCCAATCACCACTGTGCAAACGTCCTCTAGCTGCTGTTGCTGTCGATGACTGAAGGTAGAACCAGACACACACACTGACTCATACTGCCTCAACATGATGTGCATGTTTGTGAGTAAACTTGGTGAGTGGCCCGCTGAACAGTAGATACACATGTACACACTCTCATGCACTGAAGAGGTAATTGCCTGCCTATTGGTGACACATGGTATCCCTCAATCCTTGCGGTGATCAATCTTAAAGAAATAGGTAAACAATACTGTGCCTGTGTCCTTTAACGCATCTGCCCTTGTTAGTGAACAGAGCTACTTTAAATGGACAAAAGGAAATACTGCTGACATGGGAATAGATTCTTATTGACCAAAAGCAAAACATTTTTCTCCTATGCTTTGCTGTGGAGTAACTGTCCAAATGCTTCATTCATCACACCTATCATGCCTGACTGGAGATTGCTTGTTAGAAATATGATGAAGAGTTGCAGTATAGCCACTTTAATTAGGCTCCCATCACTGGTAGACACTAAGGATTGAATTAGTGAGGCTCATTGCTGTGCGTGCCTTCCTGTGTATGTGCGTCCATTTGTATTTGTACACATGAGGTATAAATATAGATCTGTGTGCACACGATTATTGAGATCCAAGAGTGTGTGTTTGTGTGTGCACGGACTGCATGGAGAAGAAGACACACTGAGAGTAAAGCCATGACTTTGGTTAACAGTAAACACACCACTGAGAGCTCATTAGAGTAGCTCTTTCCTCTTCTCACTGCACTGCTCCAGTGACGGGGCTTTCGCTCCAGCCATATCTGGCATCCAGCAACAAGCTAATTAGCGGCTAGATCTCATTACAGTCAGGCTAGTGAGCACAGCCCCTCTCCAACACATCATCTGTAGCCTGTCAGAAACACAGCATGCATGTTACAGTTCCAAACTGACTCAGATTGGGAGAGGCTAAGTAAAGTGCTTTGCTAAATAGACAGTGCTAGCCCCCATTTATTCCAGGCTCATCAAAAGGACATCCATGCGTTGTAATGGTTTGTGTTTCATCAGTTATTAAAGTTGTATGACATCCTTAGAGATTCAGAAAATTTTTTTGATTGCATGGGTTAATGTTAACCTCATTGCTTGAGCTGTGCTTTTAAATTAGACTTGCACTATTGTTGCATCAACAGGGAATATCTATGAAAACATTGATCAATTTTCTCACCTTTTTAATAGCTTGATCAAAGCCAGTCTTACATCACACTTAAAGCTTTAATTGGAAAATATTTTAACCTTTGAAAAAAAAAAAAAAAAAAAAAGACAGCTCTCCCAGGAAAACATTAATTAGTAACTTATAAATTACCAAGTATTCAGAGCCAAGTCAGATAACACAATCGTCTTCCAGAATTGCAAAACTTCAAGATGTAAGGGTCTTTTCTCTCTTTAAAAACAGCCAGGGACGGGTCATTAAAATGCAGTGATGTTTAAAACTAAAGTTAAAAAAAAAGTTTTATTGCTTTATTTAACAAATGCCAATTTAAAAACGAATCTTCTCAGCTCCAAAACAAAACTTAAGCATGTCCATCATAACTGTGAGACAGCAGGCATTTGTTGTTTTATGCTCTTAGAAGGTAAAATGAGCAACATAGAGACATGTCTGAGGCAAACCCTGACTTTGCCCAAAGGTACTCGGGATATGACCTGACACATCCATGACCCTAAAGGGGAATGAATGGCTCAGGGAATGGATGGATGACGTCACATGTTTGTTCTTTAACTGCAAATTACAAGCTAGTAGTTTGTGCTTTGGCTGTTATCATGCTGGGTGTTTGGAGCCAAGTGACCATATTTGGACAAAAACGGCAGAGCTGCAGGAGTATAAGGGGTCAGGACAAAGGGAAGGACCTCGACTCCAAAATGAAGCAAATGTGACAATATCTTAAAATTGTAATGCTACTGATGGCGACTGGTATGAAAAGCCCTCTTAATTACTCTTAATCCAGGGATTACAAACTTGATGCATAAATTCATAGACGGACTGGAGTTGTCACTTAATAAAATTATAAATGCAGTTCTCAGACCGCAGTGTCAGGTACACATCTGGACTTTGGACAGTGCGTATATGTACTGTAAGATTAATTTATACTGTTTGTGTGTGGTTGTTTAATTGTTATGGCTTTGTTTGTTTTTTTATGGACCTTTAAGTCTGAAATAAAGACTGATTGAACCTATCTCTAAATATACTAAACCAGTTACTTTCTTTGAGAACGTATTCTGGTCTCATTCATTTATTCCATCCAACATGTGATCTGGTAGTCCACGTTTAGAGTCTTGCTCTGTTAATTAGCTTTCAGGGTTGTTGTTGTTGTTGTTTTTTTAATTGACAGACATTGTAATTGTGATAAATAGGTTCCATGAACCTTTTGCTGATTGAGTTGACTAGTGCTCTGCATTAACTAACCCCACATTTCAGGCCCCTTTTATTCAAATATGGTCATTTCTGACTCCAAAATACTAACATGTTCACAGAAAAATCACAAACCTGTGTTCGAGTCCCAGTCGTGTCATTTTGTGTTGACTTTACTATCTGCACTACATGGGGTTCCTACAGTTTACCCCCACCATGAAAAACAAGTATATTTTAGTTGATTCCTGTTTCAGTGCCCTTGATCGACACACTGATAAGGTTAGTCCCAAAGTGCCCTCAATGGCAGCATAAAGGCTCTGTGTTAGTTCCTAATGTGCTAAGTGCTAATGCAAATCACTAATGCTAATGGAAGGAGCTGTGCGTATTAGGATGGGTAAAATCCAGGCACTGAATACCACCATCAGGGATACTAAAAAGATTTTTTTTTTTTTTTTTTAATGAAACCCTAGTTTGCTGACTCAGTAAATTTCATAAAACATTTGCATAAATGATTTGATGATAGTGTTAGTGCAACCCATTAATAACCAGTTAGACAACTAGTTAAGATATCTCTCAGGAAAAATTCAAGAAACAGAATCCAATCATCCATCCACATGTATTCTGAAATACCATCCATAGCACATTAATCTATTAATGTAACTAATTCCCTGGTAATGCTTAAAAAATAAAATTAAATGAAAAGCTCAACAAGAAAAAAATGAAACCATGCACAGGACAAGAAACCATGACAGAATTTCAGAGAAAGTTCATCATGTGGCGAGCAAATGTCTATTAAAAAACTGGAAATTATTTCATTTAAGACTACAAAGAATTCCCAGGAAGTCGGACACACAGACCACTCAGGCATTTCCTGTTGATGAGGACAGAACATGTGGCACCAATATGGCTGCTGGTTGCAGATTTCATTTTACTGTGTGTCGGTCTTCATGTTGCTCTCATCACATTTGGTTTTAACACAGAACAGCATTTTGACTTTCATCTATTGTTATTTCCTGCTTCATTGGGAATGTCCTACACTAGGTGAATAACATGTGGGTTGCTAAGTACATTTCCTGAAACAAAGATCTAATAAATGATAAACAAGATACTGAAAAATGCTCTGAACATTACAAGTTAAAAGTTACCTTGTTAATAACTTAATTAAGGGAATAATCCACTGGAAATAAGTCGAAACATGTTTAAGCAAACTACGGATAATTACTCCACAAGGTTAAAGATCACACTAAGCATTATTATCGTGTAGTGTTAGATTACGGAGTGCAGCAGCAGCACACACAAGGCTGGCTCCATATGTTAAACAAAAGGAACCATGCATCCTTAATCAAAAAGGCTATTCATCACAAAGGCTACATCCACTATAATGATTTGCATAGATAAGGAGATAATAAGGTAAATGAGAAGGAGAGTTAAAATTATACCGTAGCCAGCACGGTTCATGCACTGCTGCACGGCTGATGAATGATAGAGGTTCCTCTGCTCCTTCTGCAGCTTCTTCTCATTTCCTTCCTTTCCATTATGCCCAGTGCCTTTACCTTTTTGTTCATGTTACAAAGAATTGTCTTGGGAAAATACAAAGTATGCATTTTCAAACGCAATTTATCAGTGGTAATTGCAGCTGAAAGTAGACATATGTGCACACGTGAATCACATTACTGAGAAAAATGAAGGTAAACATACAAACCTTAAGACAGATGTAGACAAACACACGTGTCTCTCAAAATTCACCTGTTGGAGCTGGCAGATGGTTCTGCCCTGGAGAGCTGGTAATAACAGAACAATTGCCAATTAAGGAGTGACAGAGAAGCTGAGGAGGCCAAGACAGTTCACGGATAGATTCAGCCAATTAGTCAAACGCTCCATTAGGAGACTGTCCAGAGACACCATGATGATTGTCTTCCATTACTCGCTCTAATCCACAGATTCAGATTTGTACTGTAGGTGATTATACATAAGATACATAGAAATTCTAACACCATATTGCGAGTTATTTCATTTCCTTATACTTCTTTCAATCCACTCAGCCATATTCATTACATGTCAGAATGTACAATTACGACAAGCCAAACTACATTGTAGCTATTGAAGTCAAATACAGGAAGGAGAAAGCGATGTTCTGTCCGCTGAATCTGTAACCTTTTGACTTTGCCTTGATGGGATCAACATATCCTGACACCTGTGCATGCGCATGTACGCACCTATTCGGAGAAAGAGTGAAAATGTGAAAATGAGGGGGAAAAGCACATCCACATTCATAAATGCAGTAGTATGTAATCATGCATTAAACATGTAAACGCCCTCATACCCTCACACTGAACCTACATAAACACACAACACAACATGCTGACTTGGCCACCTCCTCCATGTACAGCACACACCAGTTCATCACACATTCCTTGTGTTCAGATCAAAGATGTGCTGTCTTCAGATGTGCACCTCTCTTCTTCATGACCTTAAGCTGTCAGTGATATCTGCTCCAGACAAACAAACTGAACTCAAACACATACACACACACACACACACACACACACACACACGCATAATAACGAATGTCATGGATGCAATTAGAAGGAGAGAAAGACTGGGTATGATCCATTTTCCTCTCTCAAAAATGCAGTACATTTCAGTAGGTTTCTGTAAATGTATTTTAGGCACAATTTGAATGAACATTTAACAATAGACAATAATCATAAAACCAATAAAATTAGATAACTCTCAGTTCTTTAAAAAGGTTTTTATGCTCACAGTTCAGAAACAATTAATCCACTAAAATGGGGGAATGGAAACACTTTTCTTGTAATGAATTCTAACATCGCAGTCATCCACTGAAACTCATGTAAGTGATCCCTGGTGTCTTTCCATTAAGAGTGTTCTAAATTTTACCACGCTGTTTATTACAGTCATGTCTAACGAAGTCTATAAAAGCACCTTCTGCCAACATGATGCAGCCTCATTTATTCACTCTGAACTTTTTAATAAACATGTTCATAATGTTCATTTTTATACAACGTTTACATTAAATGTGCTCGACATTTTATAAAAAAAAAAAAAAACACAGTTAATATATTTTAATGCTTTTTCCACATTTCTCATGTTCATATTTATGACTGATTTACTGTCAATAGTTGTTGCAACTTTACTGTGTGTAAAAATTTAGGATTTTAACACTGTTGATACTAAAAAAAATTTCTCATCTTCCACTTACCCAGGTCCAGGTCATGGGGGCAGCCCTCTCTCCAGCCACTTCCACCAGTTCTTCCGGAGGAATCCTGAGGTGTTCCCAAACCAGCCCAGAGATATAATCCCTCCAGCTTGTCCTCGTCGGCCCAAAGACCTCCTCCTGGTTTGGCATGCACAAAACTAGATGACCAAACCATGTCAGCTGACTCCTCTCAATGTGGAGGAGCAGCAGTTCTACTCTGAGTCCCCCTGGGTTATGGATGCCCAAGCTCCTCACCCTATCTCTAAGGCTGAGACCAGCACCTTGTGGAGGAAACTCATTTTGCCTGTTTGTACTCACAACCTTGTTCTTTCAGTCATCACCCAGAGCATAGGTGAGCATCATGACCATAGGTGAGGGTCAGAATGTTGACCAACCACTAAATCGAAAGCTTCACCTTTCAGCTTAGCTCCCTCTTCACCACAACGGACCGGTTTAGTGTTGACATCACTGCAGATGCTGCCCCAATCCACTTGTCTCCCACTCCATCCTACAATAATGACCCTAGTGTCACATCCAATCTTAGAGTAAGAACCCAAATGCAGGGACAATGGGAGAGTCTGAAATGTAATAATGTTAAAGGGTCCAAAAACGAGTCGTACCAGGCAGGAAACAATGCTGGTAGGTCACAAACAGGGCTGAGACGAACTGGCAACTAGACACTACACAAGACAGGGGAAGAGGGAGACAACAAGACACAGGTGCAGCACATTAGGGCAGAGTCAGGTAATCACACAAGCGGGAAAAGCAGGGAATAGAAAGTAAAGACTCCAGACACCACACAGGAGGGGATTGACAAAATAAAACAGAAAACCCTACATGTTAAGAAGGACCAAGGGAATGTGTACCTTGAAGGTTACCATGGCTCTGCCCTGGAACCAGGCCTGGGGTTGGGGCCTGTGGGCAAATGTCTGGTGGCCGGACCTTTGCCCATGGGGTGTGTGGTTGGGCCCAGCCCAACCCAGAGACATGGACTTGTCATCCTGTAGGCCCACCACCTGTAGGGAGAAACAGACGGGCCTGGTGCTTTGTGGATTGGACAGTAGACCAAAGGCGTTGGCCAACAGAAAATGACTTTTGGGACATGGAACTAAAACACTTTAATGTTTGTTATTCCTATGAAACTCTTTCTGTATTCCTATTGTTCTTTCTTTATGTTGGCCTGTGTTACATTGTTGTCCTATTCGTGCTCAGGCTGACACCTTTACATTGGCACAAACGAGAGGTAAAACAACTTACTGCCTCTTGTCATAACCTGGTAACAGCAACCATAGCAACCCACAGCAGCCTGCCGCTTTGCATCCAAATGATTGTGACAGAAGTATGTATGCATGCATGAGTGTATGCATGAGAAGAGCTGGTGCCAGTTTGTTAGTGGGTGGAAAGACAAATTCTTGTTATGTGTCAGTGTGTGTTCTTCCTGCCTGCATGCATGTGTTCGCACATACATATGAAGACAGGAGAAAAAAGAAAGAAATGAAACAATAAGCACACAGAAACCAATTAGTTTTTCACCCTTTGATTTCAGTGTAGAACAACCATGAGCCAGAGCCAGTTCTTAATCTGTGTATCAGATTATATTTATATGCGGTGTTAACATGAAAGGAAAGATGGTTAGCCTCTTAGTGTTTCCTGTAGTTTTATTTAAAAAAAAACATTATCATCCCCAGCAATTATTAGTACAAAATTACACTGAAGCAATTCAACTACTTCTAACTGATAACCATTAGAAACACAGAGTGAAACTTCACCTCCAGCACTTTTACGAATCAAAGTTAGAATTACATTGCTATTCCTCATGCTGTGCAGTCATTGTATTATATTATAAAGCAATGAGGTTCATTATTTCCATCAACAAACACCATATGGAAAAAAAGGTACTATCATTTTTACCATCTGCTCCATCTGCACAATAAATTTTGTTTTTGTCATTGAAGCTTTGATGTCTCAAGTTGCCTGACAAACGCTGTTTGGCAACGAATGAAGTATGAAATGGTTCCAAGTAATCTTAGCTAATTCATAACAGAAAAGTGACCCAACATTGTTACGGACCAAACTAACAATGAATAATAAAGACACATCTGTGATTGTCGACCCACATATTTTGGGTTTGAGCTCATGAGTGCACTTGAAGTGTATGTTTGTGTACGTGTGTGTACGTGTGTGTGTGTGTGTGTGTGTGCATGATGTAAATGCTTATGCTTGTACATGCGAGTGATTTGCATCTGCCTGTGTGTGTTAGATTGTGTGTATAAGAGAATGGGGAGGAGGTAGCATTTGTTGCGCAGAGGGGGGGGATTGTCTCTGCCTCCTCTGGCCTTGGCAACAAGCCCAACATCTGCAGGCATGTGTTGCAGTTCTGCTGTGATACCAGGATGGCACAGCCCATGATGGATTATAGTCATTGCACAGGTACCCATGCAAAACTAATGTGTATATAAGCAGGTGTTAACAGCTACAGAGACGTGTGTGTGTGTGTGTGTGTGTGTGTGTGTGTGTTCATGATTATGAACATGTGGAATCATGTTAAAATGGTCTGTTTGCCCTACGGATGTAAATAAATATTGATACACTATTTAGATATTTTACATAAAACGAACATACATTAGTGATATATAAATTTGCAATTTAAAGTTTATTTTGTCGCTTAGATTACTGCTGCAAGTAGAAACAGTAATCAGATTATGTTATGGTGTGTTTCCAACGGCAACATAATGATGTCATAATCAACATTTTTTAACCATGATGTCAGTGTTTTCATTCTGAGATCCGTCTTCAGAGTTAAATGATGCTTACTGATCAAAACCACAAAAACATAAAATACATATTAAACGATTATTGATACAAAACAAAACAAATTCCACATCAATTAAAATAAAATATAAGTTTAACCTTTTCGTTACCTGTCTTTTGTAATTATCACAAAAAATCAAATCAAATAAGACAGTTATGACGATCTAAAATGAGTTTCAGTGTACTGTTTATAGTTTTATTGGATTTTTTCCCCCCTATCCTATTAAATGACTGCAAGGCTGTGAATGTTTTGGATTTGCATGTGTGCGTCACATGTGAATAAATCTATGTACATATTAATTTGTGCCCAGACAAGTGTTTCTTCTCTAATTAACTACAACACCCAGTGATCCAAAGAGGCCAACTGACAGCCCCAAAACAGTGAAAAGTATAACCTTTTCAAGCGTTGTCTTGGAGTGTTTTCTGTCAGACTTCTGGCTGTTTGTGTGGTTTGGTTTTCCCCTTGGCTTTCCTTTCTCTTGATATCACATGTATTGCACTCTGAGTAGCCCGACCGCCGATGCCTGTCTATGAAAAATGGATTTCTCCCAATCCTCACCACCATGCCGATGCACAGCTTACCCGCCAGTTCTGCCCTTTAAGGATTTGCATCAAAGTTACTGCAGTGATGGGGAGGTGAGGACGAGTGTGGGGAGTGAGAGATTTCACCCCTCGTTATGAAAAAAAAAGCTTCATTTTACAGCCACCATAACAGTGGGTGACTGTACAGTATGTTTGTGTTTAATAACTACATCTTTCACCATGCTTTTCAACTTAGATTCATTTCATCTGTGGATTCTACTTACTGTATATGATGATATAAAGATGGAGCATAGGGTGAAATGAACGTGAACCTGTCGAAAAGAGGGAGAGCTGACAATAAAATTGGATTAAAGTTAAGGTCAAAAACAGGGTTTGTGAAACTGGGGCATCATCATCCTAAATTATGTAGATTTTGGAGCAAGTTTTCCAGCTGCAGCTAGTCAATGAGATTTCATCTAACATCTTCTATCGCTGAAAAAAGATCTCAAGCATTCTAAATTTGGCCACATGCTTGAAAAATGCTAAGGTCTGATGTTTCAGTGAAAAACAAAGACCCTCAATTCTTTGTCGATATCTGCCACTCTATCAAGACAAGGCTGCTACTTCCTTTTTTTTTTTTTTTTTTTTTTTATGAGCAACACAAGACAAATCACTGTGAAGTCTGTCGCTGGTGGGTTAAGAAGGATTTGCCAAGCCCTTATCTTACCTTTGAAACAGCTCTGATTAAGACTGAGATCTTGGTGATGGGTTGAATAAACAACCCGAGGTATCGTGGAATCGGTGCCTTGTAAACAGGCATTTAAACAAAAAGTGCAAACATCAAAAGGTCTCCAATTCTATGGGGAGTTGGGAAATCAACTGGGTCTTGAAAATCTCATCAGCATTTTTGTTAATGTGGTTGTCTCTTCATTACTGTGTGACAGCAGAATACAGAAAAAAGAAAACAAGTATTTTTGATCAATATTTCAAATGCTTTCGTTTCTTGGCAAGGCCTGTGAGAGAGTTATTGAGACGCTGAGTAACTATTTTAGGGTCATTTTTTAATGAGGCGACGGCAAGACAGTGTTGATCAGACACACTAATTGTCAGCGCTCATCTTTGAAGTGACAGTTTTCTATATAACTGTGCACTCAATAAACTGTAATTCAGTGCAGTGGGTTATTAGATCACATTTTGACTCTAATTGTCCTTTCATGTGCTATGGATTTTCAAAGTAGTCTCGTCGATGTGGTGACGATGCGGTCTCTCTTACATAAGTACTCAGTACTAAAGATGCATGTTGTACCATAGAGTTATCTTTCATATGTGGAAATTTGTGTTAATATAGTCTTTTTCCAAATTTGTATCTTAGTTTGGTTTTTATATGTGGTTTAGTATTACATATGGTATTATTATTATTATATCATATCACATTTAATTCGTTGTTTTTGTTATAACTGTCAAAATGAATGCTTTAACATAGATTAATCCATCATTATAATTAATCTGATTAAAAATTTTAACGCATTTATCCCATCTGCAGCACAGATTGACTCTCAACATCTCTGGCAATGCATTTCAGGTAGTTTGTCCAAGTCGAGTTACTGTCACACATGCATAAATGGGCAGTTGTAGTGATATGCAGCAAAACCAATCCAATCCATTTTTATTTATAAAGCACAAATGTAAACAAACACAAAGTTTGAAGATGCTAAACAGCACCATGACCCTCTGGAAATGGGAAATTTGAAAAAATAATAAGATGGAACATTTGTTTCAAGTTGTTTTGTTGAAACTGTTGAAGGTGTTTAATAAACATATTAAATGCATATGTCTTTGCTCCTTTCTTGAGTCTGTTACTCATGCAAAATGAAATGCAATTAATATAGATTCATGAATGATATTTAAAATTGATTAATAAAAATTATTCCACAGCAACCCTGTGATTAATCTGCATAAAAATTTCAATCATTTGACAGCACTAGTTATAACATATGGATTGCATTTGTTCTCTCTTTTTTAAATAATTTAATAACTGATCTATTCTTTGTTATGGACTGTATACATTCACTGCTTAGCCAAATCCTGTAAAATTAAGGTAGAACAAATATAAGCTCAGCTTTTTCCTACTCCATTTTATTGTTAGAGTCACAATGCAATTAATATTTGTGTAATATTTATGTTCTTTATGGCTGATGTATTTCCATATATCGGAGTGTCCTATTAAATCTGGAATTTATTTTGCCTCTTTATGTTTGAAATAAAGTCTAACTGCATCTATATCTGTTGTTTTCATGTATTGCCAGAGAAGGATGTAAGAATACATGACACTAAATTTGATATAAACATAATTTTTAAAGGTCCCAAACTGTGTTGAACCAATTTATTCTTCATCAACATTGAATACTGAGAGAAATTGTTTTTTTTCCTGCAATAATAATAATAATATTTTTTGCAGGGTGCAGGGGTTTGCGACTCGTCAGTACATCTGTATCTACATTCCCATATGTGTTTGTATTTCACGTTTATCTTGATCAATGTTTTCGTTGCCTTGAAATATGTTTATGTTTTATGTGCAATGACAATAAACCAATTCAATTCAGTTCTGATTTGTTTTACAGTAGTTTGTGTTATTCTGCTGATTTTAGTTTGTATGTAGGTTTTGTCTGCTGCTCTATGTTTTAGTCATTTCTAACAGTCTTGGTGTGCATTTCGTTAGCCTCATAGTATCATTGTCTAAGCCAATGAATAACCAATGATGCAAAATGAGTGTTAGGCAAGTAACGTTACACGGATATTACAGTTTGGCCAAAAATATGACTTAGGCAATTATACAATGAGGCTAATGATTAAAAACATGTACATGTGAGATACCATCATTTATTTTCTTAAATGCAGATGTAAAAATCAGTATGCCAGAGCTTATCATCTGCTCAATCAACCTTTTAATCCTCCTAAACCCCTTCTGGTTGCTTTGACAACCCCAGGGCCAACGCCACAGTTAGGATACGTTCACCATGGGGGTAAACTCTCCGTCTGCTCTTTCCACACCCATTTCCCCTCTTTCATCTTTCTTTTGTGTTTGTCTTTGTAATCTTCCTCACTATCTGAATCCATCCTCCACTGTCATAATTCATTGTTCCTCTCCTCTGTCCCACATCACTCCTCCCTTCCCCTGCATCTTCCCTCCTCGCTATCCTTCTTTTTCCCCACTTGCATCTGTTTGGTGTATTCCCAGGGGCTGTGAGGGGCCAGAAGGGCCCATGAATAAGTCATTAACACTGGCCCCCTAGACTCTGTGATCATCGTCAACCTGTTCAAAAACATGGTTCCTTGCCACCTCTTTCGCTCCCTATTCACCCCTTTCCTGCATCCATAAACAATGGAAATATAAATAAATAAAGCTCAGGGACCCTATGTGTGTGTTGTTATGGGAGACTGAAAATCTGTTTCCATGGCCACTTGGCTCCATTATAGAACAAAATGTAGTGTATAATGTGTGTAATGTGCAGGGATGCACTGATACCACTTTTTTGCAGACCGAGTACACATACTTACATTTGAGTACTTATTAATACCGAGTACCAGTACAAGTAATAATAATCCCATTACAGTTCTTAGTTCCTTTTGAATATGTGTTTTATTGTCATTGTGACTAGTCTGACTGGAACAAAGTGCTGCTACTGACATTTAATGTGTTGGAATGAGTGTTTCTCAGTCAGTCCACCAGGGGGCGCTGCTCCTAACTGACCATAGTGGACAAATACCACAAAGAAAAGTCAAGATTTAGGAGTAGAAGAAGAAAGTCACGGATAACAAACATGGAGACGACAGAGGAGGTAACACTAATGTGAATACTAATGTTGCAGCTTTTCTACTGGTAAAGTTTAAAAGTGAAGCTTCAGGAGGAAAAGATAAATGAGTTTTAAGTTTCACTTTCACTCCTGCGGTGGTCAACACCTCTCCTTACCCCCACAGTATTATAAGTAGGACATAAACCGGCCCAGCCCTGGGTAGTTGGCGTAAATATGTCAGTAGTTTTTCACTAAGTCAGTTCCCACTTTTATTCTCCATCTTTGTATGCACCTACCAACACCTGTAAAATAGACAGAACTGTGTAAACAGAGGACAGACAGAACGCTCTGTCTGTATCCATCTGTGTTTTTAATGTAATTTCCAGTCTGTGTTACTTTTGTCACAGTCTTTTATTCAGTTAAATTTCCACACTGCTAACGTTACTTCTCTGTACCTGCTGTACTTAACTGTGAATGTCACGCTGCCATAAGTAATATCAGTTGTATTGGAGTACTTTTACGAGTACAAGTACTTGTGCTCAGTATTAGACGATACCAGTATCAGTGCATCCCTAGTAATGTATATAACATAAATTATTAAATTTGACAACGACTGAGAGTTCTAGGATTTGGTTTAGTCATATTGTGAATATGGATATGATAAATCAGACTAAATCATGGAAGGTTCCTTAAACACATAAGAACTCAGTGTGAGATTTCATTTCCAATCATAGTTTTGAGTAAAATGACATGGAGATTATCGCACTGAAAAGATGCTGCATGTCATCTTTTAGAAAGCACACATGTTAATTACAGAATCCCTTTCAATCTGGCAAATTAGACAATAGTTTTCAAAATTATGATCAAGTCCTGTTCAATAGGAGATGAAAATTGATTGAATGTTCTTTTGAAAGAGAAATGAGTTGAGCACAAGATGCATGACACTTATTATGCTTTGCTTCTAGAACAAGAATGGTTTGTCATATATTATTGTAAGGTCTTGGCTCTCAAGTGTCAAATATGATGGTATGACAGAAAAGAAAAGAAAAAAGAAAAGAAAAAAGTTTGATTGGAAATCTTATTATTTATAAACCTCATAACCCCAGTATATTGTTGGCGAGGCGTGAAGGCTTTTGATAAAATAGGTCATAATGCTGCAGATGCAAGCGGCATCAGCCTGAAATAACACACAAACAACATTTTTATACCGGCCGTTTTCCCCGCTACCGGGGGTTGACCGGTCCATGGATTCCTCTCCTCCACATTTCTCTGTCTCCTTCCATCTCCTTCTCCAACCCCACCACCCTCA
>JAPSES010000211.1:14600693-14628978 GCA_029822895.1 Maxillicosta whitleyi | reverse complement strand
CCCCCCCATGACCCCCTATCCCCCATGTAAATTACGCCTATGATGGTGCTAACCTCTGAACTACCAACATTCAGAACTGCCATCCCAAAACCAACAGGACTTTTAGCTTAGTGATGTGCTGCTGTTATCAGTTTTTCTGCCCAGTATCATGACCTTTCATGTTGCACCCTTCACTTCAAAACATCCTATCAGTTTTTTTAGAAACGAATATGGAAAATAGAAGCAGTAACTAATAACAAGCCAACTTGTACTTTGTTATAACTTTGTTTTATTTCATTTCAAACCTGTTGTAGCTGGAATACAGACACCGTTGTACCGGCTGCAAATTCAGGCAGACTACAGCTGCTGTCAGCTTTGTAAAACCCAGCTATAAACTTACAGTCAGTTATTTGACACTTAAAGGAAAGATTTTTCATTAGAATATTTCCTTAAGTCAAATCTACCATCTCTGCTCAGCTTCTGTATGCAGTGTTGCTGTGCATGGAGACAGTGTTTATTCATAGCTTGTTTTTTGATACTATATTCAGCCTTATTGTGGAAAGCACTTGCATATAAACAGTAACTCTGCGGAAAACATTTCAGGTAACTCAAAGTAAAAAAACACATTAGTTTCCTGATGAAGAAGCACGACTCACAACATGCTTGAAAGTGTCAACAGAAATCCAACGGTGTTAAATCTGAGGTTTGTGTGACAACAAAGAACAAAAATTAGGTAAAAAAAACAAACAAAAAAGGAGCAAACTTGGAGAAACATTGAGGAAGTAAGATGATATAAAAGTTGTTTAAGATGAAAGAGCAGAAAACATGAGTGACAAGGGAGAGGAGAGAGAGATTTAAGGCAAGATGCTGAAAACTGTTGGAAGATTAAAAAAGTAAGACATGGAAAAATCTGAAAGTACTCACAGATTGCAATTCTTTGCCAAGACAGACAAGAAAACAGACATGCAGGCAAAAACATAACCTCCTTGATGGAAGTAATGAGAAAAAGTGGCGCTGCAAAGACAGCAGCAGATGCTGTTGAACTTTGGTAATCCTTATTAACAAATTTAAAAATAGACAGTCTGTTAAAGTCTGTAAATGATGCCGTGACTTTTCAGTTCTGATAGAATGAAAAGTCATCCAGTATTCCTTCACCGCATTAACAAAAACTAACATCTAAAGCCAACTTCAGATTATGAATAAGAAGAACTGACTGTAAAGGTTGTGCACTGAAAAAACACATTTTAAACTTTAAAGCAGAAATTATATAAATGTATAATGTGATTAACTGAGTTTAAATGAAAAATTAAACATTACAAATATTACACTGATAGTGATGAGAGGTAGCAAATTAGAATGTAAAATACATGAAACAATTACATTTTAAATAGGAGGCAAGTGTGGGAAAACTGAGAAGGAAAAACTTATTTTAGGAGAGTGAATTGCAAGATGAAGGCATGTACCTGAGAAACTGAGCAGGAACATTTTCTGCATGGAACTGTATATTCATACAGCTGTATAGTCATCTGTTTTGTTTTTTTTTTGTTTTGTTTTTTTCTCTGCTCTGACAAATGAAAGGTCAAGGAAACACTGGGTCCCTGTTGAACATCACACGGTGCTTCTTTGTTTACACACGTAACTTACAGTCAGTGTAAGTTCAAAACTATATATATATATATATATATATATATATATATATATATATATGCATCACTGTTACAAATGTTAGAACACATTCTAACAGTGACTGCTGGTTTCAGTCTACTTTAGATGGCGTTAATGTATTGATGCCACATTATTTTTGTTTCCACAAAATGTCAAGTGATTTGGATGCAAACTTTTAGAATGCTTCATAAAAGCTTTAACTTCCCAGAAAACACCTGCTAATGCAACTGTAAAATAGATAAGATAAGATAAGATAGAACTTTGCTGGTCTTTTGGGCAGAACCCTCAGGAAATTCAGGTTCCAAAAGCAGCACAACACCAAATATACGCACAAGAAATATCACAAGCAATAAGCAATACAATAACTATATAAAAAAAAGTAGTGAAAAATTGCCATTGCACATTAGAAAGGCTTCATTCCACCATCCAAAGACATGTACTGATAGGTGGGACAGGAAGTAGCTGGGATAGGCTCCAAGCGACCCCCATGACCCTAGTGAGGATAAAGTAGGTTCAGAAGTTGAATGAATATTATAGTATGTATGTGTACAGTATCGATAGTTTAATAAGGCTAAAAGTACTAGTAAGTGTGTAACACTGTTGCAACAAGCTCTTAAATACCTTCAGAACAATCATCTGTAAAAAAGACAAGGTAACTGCTGTTAGTATTATAATTTTCACCCCAAGGTCTCCTCACTGACCCACAATGAAACCCCCTCTTCTTCCAACAATAACAAAACATGCATGCTCCCAAAAGATCACAACTACCACCTCAATGCACACACACACACACACACACACATACAGGCCACATGGTACCCTTTGTGGCCCCCTCAATCCTGGTGGAAGTACCCCAAGATCAGCAGCGAAACTGTGGGGTGGCGAGTGGCCCGGGCCGGTGTGACGACCCCGCTCTGACAGAGTGTCAATACAAAGCAATTTACAAGCGCATGAAAAATCGACCCTCGATAACAGGCAATTTCTCTGCTCCGCTGCCTCAAGAGGCGTGACCCACCCTGCGAAAGTGAGGAAGGGGAAGGTGGGGGTAGAAGACAAAGAGGAGGAAGAGGAGGAGAGGGGTGATCATGGTCCAGTGGATGTGATTACAGCCTACCGTGCTCTAAAGGGGGAAAGGGTGGGGTGGGGACAAAAAAAAAAATTGAACAGTAATAGGGCAGGGAAGGGAATTGGTGTGAGCGATTGTAATAGTGATTTGAGGAGCAGAGTAATCGCTGTGATGAGTGTGACGGTTGGATTCTACTTGTATGACAAAGATGAAGATGAATCAGGGAGCAGCAAGTTTCAGAGTCTGATTTATAACAACATGTAAAGAGAAAAAATCAGCTGAGGAGTATTCAGGAAAAAAATGGATGTGAGTTTGGAAAAAACTAGAGTCGGTGAAAGAAAGAAGGAAGATGGATTCCAGAGGGGGAGGGAGGGGCTGTGTTGTTGCCGTTATTGATGAAATGTGGATTGTGTGTTTGTGTGTGTGATTTGTGTGTGTGGACTAGAGGCCACAGGTGAGGACAGAAATAATGACCTCATTCCTCTTCTCTTTTGCCGAGACACTTTCTTCCTCACCACTCTATTCATCAAGCTCTCTATCTGTCTCTCCATCGCTCGCTCCCCTCTTTCTTCTAATTCTCCCTCTTCTCTGTCGAAAAGCCAGAGGTCACACCTTCATCCAAACAGACAGGAACCCACACAAAGGAAGAGATGTAGCGCTATGTGTGTGTGTGTGTGTGTGTGTGTGTTTCTTTTTATCACATGAAGATGCACACATGGAGCCTTGTCATGGACCTGAATAGAAAAGGGATTTCTATTAAAACAATACTTCATCATGGATACATCTGTGTTGGGATCAAAAGCTGCCTCTGTGTGATTCTGTGAGATGAGGGGTCATGCAAAATTAATCAACGTCAGCCTAAATTAAAGTTCTGGACTCACAAAGATGACTTTTTACAGTTTCTTTAAATTAAGTCTTTTTGAGAAGCTGTTGTCATGTTCATCTACGGTTTCTCTGTTTACATCTTTTGGTTTTTAAACATTAACCTATAGCATAAAATGAATGAGCCTGCACTCTAATCAGTCTGTTTGTGTATATACTGTCCATATGCACAGATCAGCCATAACATTATAACCACTAACAGGAGAAGTGGTAATAGTATTGATTATTTCGTTACTATGGTACCTTTTAGCGGGTTGGATATATTAAACAGTAAGTGAACATTTAGTCCTTGAAGCTGATGTGCTGAAGCAGAAAAATGTTCAACATGAGGAACGGAGTGACTTTGACCAGATCCATAATGTAATGGTGGTGACTGGGTCAGAGCATCTCCACCAAAGTGCAGGTCTGGTTGTGTTTTCCTGATCTACAGTGGTTATGTTATGTTCCACAGCGCTGGGCAGTACAATATATCCCACCTGGAGTTAACTACATCCCACCTCAAAGCATTTCAGACAATCCATGTTGAACATAAACAACAAATATAGAAGACTCCAGATCTATGCGCCTGTTTGTTTGAGGCATTTTGACTGTCAACGGTACGATGTTCTCACGCACACAAACAAATTGACGGATGAGCTAATTATACATTGTTGCGTTGACGTCACCTTCTAGTGAGGTCGGGGTAGTTCTATCCAGCCCCACTTTGGAACTAGGACCACCAGCTTTGATGGGCATTCCAATGTATTTTACGTAGTTGGAAGTCAGAATAGATAGGCTAATGCTGCATTCCAGAGTCCTGGGAGATGGGAAGTTTCCGAAATCCAGCTCATTGGTAAAACACATTGGAACACCTGTCCAAGCCGGAGGTCCTTGTTGCAAAGTGGAGCCAGTTCGAATGCTGCATTCCAGAGTCCTGGGAGGTAGAATATATCTCAGTTGGAGTTAACTACATCCCACCTCAAAGTGTTCCAGGTGATTCGTGTTGAACATTAACAACAAATACAGAGATCACCAATCTAAGCTCCTGTTTGTTTTGTTACTAAAGAGGTGTTTTGACTTTCGCCACTCCAATGTTCTCATCTACACAAACGAGATCTAGGTGAAATGATGGATTAGCTAATTATACATTGTGAAGTTTCTTGTCATTGCAAACTTGCACACTGTGCGCTGCCATTGTTGTGTTGACATCACATTGTAGTTTGCGGTGAGGTCGGGGTACTTCGATCTGGAATTTGCAACAAGGACTTCCGGCTCGGACTGGTGTTCCAATGCATTTTACATTGGACATTGGAAACTTCCCATCTCTCAGGACTCTGGAATGCAGCAGAAGTATCCGAACCTCACCACAAACTACAATGTGATGTCAACACAACAATGATGTCACCCAGTGTGCAAGTTCGCAATGAAAAATACTTCTCTATGCATAATTAGGTCATCTGACATTTTTCTTCTTCCATCTCGTTTGTGTATATGAGGACACTGTACTGTTGAAAGTCATAATGCCTCTTCAGTAATAAAGCAAATATGAGCTTAGATTTGCAAACTCTGTATTTGTTGTTTATGTTCAACATGGATCACCTGGAAGAGCTTGAGGTGTAATGTAGTTAAATCCAGATGGGATAAATTCCTACCCCCCCATCATTATGTATCTTTTTTTTTTTATTATTTATAGTAAATGAGTGTATCTTTGCCCTACTTTCTCTCATTTACTATCAGTGCACTGTCATGCTCCTGACTGTCGCGCATTAGTCAACAACTTTTTTCAGCAGTGAAACAGGTAGACTAGTGTCATCTTGCGGCAGCGCAGGGATACGAAGAGAGAGAAAGTAGGGCCAAGTGATTACGATGTGTGACTTTTTCATGGACATTGGTTTGCGATGCAAATAAATCGCTCTTTTGAATATATGCTGTTTTTACAAGAAAAACCTTATATTTTAGTGACCCCCGCAAAACTTGCCGGACTACTTTCGTTTTGACCAAAACCGGACCAGAACTGGGCTCACAGGACACTGTCGGGCTGTAAGTCAGTGTGGATGTACTACACTGATGATGGGGATGAAATACAGATTCGTGTCAAAAATCCAGAACTATTCATTTAAGTATCCTATACCTGTTTTGTTGTTACTGTGTCTATTTTCCAACGACACCATGAAAAAAAAACATTGTTCATTTTGTGGTTTTTTTTTCCGTGACTACTTGGAAACCTGTGGTATTGCAGCCACTGATCATTGCACCAGAAGTTCTTCTCATTTCATCTCCATCTGAACTCAAACCCACACACAAGATTCTAAAAAAAATACAGAGGATAAGACCTCAATGTAATGTTTGTGATTGTGACAGTTTTTGCTGATAAAAAGGTAACATCCTGCACAATGAAATCCAGTAAATACATGATGAAAAATCAAAGGATTCTTGTTTTCTCCTTTAAAAGACTGCCATGTAAAGTGGTGGCAGTGTGTGATAACCACTTCAGCTTAGGGAGCGATTAGTTCATAGAGAATGCCTAAGATGAATAAATGAATTTTGTAAATGTGATAAGACACTTATTTTAATGATGAGTAATAAATGAATAATGGTAGCAACTTGCAGCGCTTTAAATAGTTTATTTCAGTTGAAATAGTAGCTGGTTTACTGCAGGGTAGAATGGGTGAGTTTTTTGCTTCTTCTGACTTCAAGGTTTATTTTTGCTTGTGCTTTTAAAGATCACAGGGTATGACCTTCTTGCTCTGTTTCCCCTCCTCACTCTGCTCTAGTGAACGATTGGCTGTGGAAAATCACTGTCATCACACAGCAACAAGCTTAGTTCATATGGTTTGCCCTGTGTCTTAAATGAGAATTCTTGGGTTTTAGGTTTTTAAATCAAAATTAAAAAAAAAAAAAACATTTAACCCATAAAGACTCAAACATAAACCCAAATCATCTATTCATGTAAACTGTTGATCCATTAATCCTATAAATCCATGTAAATACTTGTTATACAATACAGTCATCTTCTCATAGTCATCAGATATGACTCATTTGAACTTTAGAGGCTCTGTAGTTACCATGGAAACACCATCATCTTCTACAACATTTATTCACCAGTAAAACCCACAGAGTTGGATCAATGACAGAGGTCAGACACACTGGGTTTATGTTCAGTTTATGGTTTACTTTACTGAAATGTCACTTTTACTTCAGTTTTCCTGGTTTTGATATGATAATCTTTGAACTAACTCTAACTAACTGAGTTTTCATGAATATTTCAATTAAATACATGAAATTAAACATAAGTTTACAGGGAAAATGCTAATTACAAAGGATAATATTATAATAAATGCTGATAAATCACCTAAGAAAGGTTAAATAGGGAGGAACATTCATATGGGACCTGATACAAAAATAACACAGGGTCTTTATGGCTTAAGTTACGTCTCGAGCACAAAAAAACACTGGCTCGTATTGTAACAGATCACATACCACTGTTTGGTGATTGAATCTGAATGGTAGTAAATGGTGTAAAAAACAAACAAACTGTTTCCTAATTCAGTTCAATAGAGATTATTACTCCCATTACATACTCCTCATCATTACATCCAAATTATTATATAAAAAACTCACCTTTTTTTTTTTTTTTTTTAAGTTGAAACTTCTACATTTGTCTGAAATTTAACTGGTCATCTGTTACAGTGGAATTAAACAGTGGTAATAAAACTAATGCTGATCATATTATTGTACTATATAATCACTGTATTAACTCTCTGTCGGACTGTAAAGTAATTATATACTAATAGCTTTATTAATCAGTTAATTAAATATTAGTTCATTCTCATTACCATATTAATTAATGTAATGCTGATGTATATACATTTACAATAATTACACTACTTTTTTTAAAGTACAAGTTGAAGTACACATTAAAATGTCTAAAACTGACAAAGCAATATACGTATTGTGTTGACTTGTGTACTTTCCAACAATGTTTTAGAAAAAAAAAAAAAAAGTTATTCAGTGCAATGGCTTGTGGGTAATATGGTTAATATTAGATGACATATCAGACAGTGTAGAAGGCAGCAGTAATGCAAAAAAAAAAAAAAAGCTCTTTCCAACCACCAAAAAAAAAAAAAAATCCTCTATAATTTATATAGCTCACTTATGGTGTCAATTCACCCCTTACCCCTAAAAAAAAAAAAAAAAATCAGCAGTGTGATGAAAGAAACGCACAAATGCAGGTATTTTTTGTAAACAACTTAATCATTTGATCGACTGTTTAATGCCATTTCAGTGTGTTATAGATCATATTTCTGTGGTTTGCTGCAAAACATGACTAAAACCCATGCAACAGAGTCAGTTACAGCTGCTGATGACACTGGGAATACTTTTGGAAACAAAGTTGTTGCATCTGTTAATAGTGGCATCGATGACTGATGATGCCGTAGAAGGTTTCGAAAGGTTATATCATCTCATATGGGAATGTTTCAACCCCTACCCCCTGAAATAGAGTTGCAATGGGTAGTGCCAAGTCCAAGGACCAAGGGATAGGGGGGTGAATTGGGATTGGGCTACAGTTTCATCTGCAATGGTGAATGTGTTACTTCACACCCAAATAAAACTATGTCTTTTGCTGTAGTTTTAACCCTCAAAGACCTCAATAGTATCGACTGATCTAAAAACATCACATATGACCCATTTTGAAGTTCAGGGGATTCATAGTGAACGTGGAAACAACATCATATTCTCCAACAGTGATTCACTAATAAAACCTATGTAGTTTAATAATTTTTTTTTTTTAAATGGTTGTAAACACTTGTTTTTATGTTCAAGTAATGATATATTTAAGTGAAAGAGTTACTCCTTCTTCAGTTTTCTCTATTCTGATATAATAACCTTTAAATCTATTTGAGCTTTAATGGACAGCTATATAGACAAATTAAAAATAAAGACAATTGTGTTATAATAAAGGTAATAGAACACTTGGGAAAGGTTAATTGTAGAGAAAAATTAATTTGAAGAAAAAAAAAAAGAAAAGTTCCAGGTCTCTAAGGGCTAATTGAGAATCCACGAATATTAGAAAATACTTATGAACCATTTAAAAGATAAAAAAAATAATAATAATAATAAATGGGTGAAAAATTATACTTAATTATGAAATATGTTTAACCTTAGTACATGCTAAGACTAAAAATATCACTGCGGTGTAATAAATACTGTACATCTTCTCACTCCAACAGAAAAGGAATGAGCATGTTAGTAATAAGGTGGAGGGTTTATTAAGTCATACTCTAGTCTTGCAGAGAAATGTAGAAATGTGCCTGGATTTGCTGCTTGTCTGTCTTGTTCAATAAACAAAGACCTCCTGTGTAGCCCACCTGCAGTACCCTCACACTGAGAACAACTCAGGAGCACGAGACTTTAGCCTGTATTGTTTCCTCCCACTTCATCTGTACTCGCTCAGGCCTCAGACGACAAAAATAGGACAATGAGAAGCCACTTAAGCAAATAACATGCAGCCTTTTCAACACGCAAACTCTCTTTTAAGAAGTGAAGCACAATAGAGAAAACTACAAATGAAAATCCGAGGCTGTGTTCAGACTGCAGACAAACGTTGCCCAAATCTGATCATTTTCACTTGTTCCATTGGCAGATTTTTTTTATTTTTATTTTTTGCTTAATTCAAGCAAAAATATATCTTGTATTCATTGTTTAAAACTTGCTTTTAAGGTTGGATTTTTCACCATGTGCAACTTCAGGTTGCATTTATCTGACCTTTACGTCATTGAAATGCGACAGACATCACAATTCTACATTCCGGGGGAGGGGTGGCAGGAAAAATATATTAACTTCCATAAACACAGTGTGTGCCTGCGAGGTCAGGTATTATATCAAGACCTCTTTTGCACATGTGGGTCATTTCAGGGTCGCATTTAGTTCATACTCAAAACTGATAGAAGTCGCATTTAATGTGTAATATGAACGAGTACACAAAAAATTGGATCTGACCAAAGGATCCGAATTGTGCATTAAACACAAAGACACACCAATCTGACTACCAATCATCGCTATCGTTGGTTCCCATTTTCCTGACATGGTCAAAAAAGTGTGACGAACACACCAAATCGGCAACCAATTTCAGCTCTTGCACGAAATGTAAACCAGAAAATGATGATACATCTCTCTCAACCAAAAGAGCTAGCTGTCGTCAGTCATTGTTGTCAGCAGAGAGTGTTGAGTACTCAAGAAGAGTTGTTGTACTTGTTGAACGGATGGCAAGTAATAAGAAGATACTGGTGTTGTCAGCTCTCAGGCTTCTTCTTGTGGAAGAGGAAAGGAGAAATCGCACTATGCTAACAATGCTAACCGTGTTCACTTAATGGAATGAATGAAGTCCATTGGCAACACTGACTGACACTCATTTCAGATATGATATGAGCAGTGGATGGCTTATTATATTAGACAATAAGAATGTGAAATACCTTGGCAAGGCTACATATATTCACATGGAAACCTGTCGTTCACTGATTCACTCATCAAGGGCTTTCCCTCCATTAATCAGATTGGTCCAACTGGACAACGGATAGTGGCCGTTTACACATGTTGAACCAGCTGAAAAGACTGGTGACGGTTATAATGACGTCCCATCGCATAGTACATACCAACCAGACTCATGTCACCGACCCACTAGATTGCCTGACGATATCCAACTGCCGAAAATGGGGTTGGTGTGTTTTCGCTTTAAGACTTGCTGTCTGAACATAGTCCAAGTCAAGAAAAAAGTACCTTGTGAAGATGAGAGATTGTCGCATCACCACAGACTCAAACAGACGACAAAGCCAAGACTGGACTTTGCTGTAAAACTGGGCGTGGTATCTGTCCTCTCTAAATATGACACTTCACAGTAACATGAATTATGCCCAAAGCAGTGTACAGTCTCTTGTCATTACACGGGCTATTTTGTTCAATGATTTAAGATACTCCTGAGTCGTGTCGTGTGTATCGAATGTCAGGCTGTGACAGGATGTTTCTTTCCTCTTGTCTACACCGCCTTCTGAGGTTTTTTTTCTCCCCCTCTGCATTCCTGATTCAATAGTAATTCTCTCTTTCTCTCTGACTCTTCTCCTCCTCCCTACATACTCATATTTTCGCTTGTCACTTTCCCTTCATGTCAATTACGATTCTTCCCCACACCCACCTCCTCCTGTGGCACTGCTTACCCTCTCCAACACCTTCTCTATTTGTATCCTCTTCTATTTCCTCCTCCCCATCGTTCTTTTATCCCTACTTTTTGTCTGTTATTGTTGCAATCGCCCTCGCTGTTTTCAAAGCTACTTTTTGTCTCCTCTTGATTCTTACACATTCTCTTTCCTTCCATTTATTTCTGTCATTCCCTTCATCTCTGCGTTGTCTGTTTTGATTCCCTCTCTCTTCTGCTAAAATCTCACCATGTTTATTTCATCTTCGTGCTGGACGATCTTGCCTTTTTACTTCCTCTGTGTCTCCTCCTCAGCACTTCAGTCATCTCGCTGTCCTTCGCCTCATCCCACACACTCTCTTTCTTTCCAACATGCAACATCCTCTTTACTTCTCCTTCTATATTCATCCCAGCAGTGAGTGAGTGACCTGAATCTGTCTCCTTGCATTACAACCCCTCCCCTTTGCAGCTCAGGAACACCTTAGAAAACCAATAGCTAGTTGCCACATTATGGCCTTATGGGCCCTTATTTGTGAGTATGCATAATTGAAGCTTTAATGATAAGGATGTTTGCTTTTTATAGGTAAATATTGCAAGTGTCCAACTCCATTTCTTTTCGTGTAAGAAGCTGGTGTGTGTGTGTGTGAGGGTGAATGTACTCTCTGTAGTTAATATGATTTTTTTAGTAGAAATGATTGCCTCTTCCAAAAAGAAAGAAACTGCAGATTGTCTCCCATTTCCAGTGCTGTGAATGTATGTGCATCCTGTTGATTGTCTGCCTGTGGGTATGCGTGTATGAGAGAGAGATACAGCTTTTGTGCGTAGAGTATGTTGTCTGTAATTGCCTGTGCCTTACCATCCATCACAGGGCTGTTTTTCTCACGCCTTCTTTGCTCTGTTCAGTCGCAAACTTTCTCTCTCTTCTGTAGGAGAGAAAAAAAAAACCAACTTTTTTTCAAAATGACTCTGACAAGTGTTTCTCTCTTTTTTTAAACTGAACAAAAACATGCATAACAAACTTTCTAGAAAGAGATTGCGTGGGGGGCTGGATGGGGAGAAAGAAACATCATATCTGCCAAGCAGGAAAACAATCAGGGCAGATAGCAGTGAGTTGTCAAAGATTGTGACACCACCAAAACATTGTGGTCCCACCCTGGGAAAATGAAAAACATTGCACTGACACAAAACACAGCGATATCTCCAAACTTAGTTTTACAGTCGTCTTTTCTCACGCTACTTCAACTAAACTTTCACTCCGCAACTTATGCTTCCGATATACAGCCACGCTAACTTTTCTGGTAAATTCGCTTGCCGATGGCAGACTAACGGACGCACTCACTTGAAGTTTGGTTTTGAACTCTTAACATTTTGACAGAAATGTACAAGTTCAAAACAAGTTCAGAAAGGTGTAAAAGACTTTCAGCGTTCAATCATAACTTAAGTTCCTGATTGACACACAGACACCACGTCACATTTAAGAAGCTAAAGTTTTGTCACGTGATTTGACTTTGGAAACATCACAGGAATCAGTATGACTTGGTCAACTAAATATACAGTACTGAACATGTTCATCGAATCAGGATCGTATAAACTTTATTGTCTCATACATTAAATTTATTTTGGATAGTAGAGATCAATGAAAATTTAGATTATAATTCTGCCTCTTAAAAACCTGACCCTTATTAACAACCATCAATTCAACATGTATCTTCAAACTTAGTAGCACTCACGAGAACACGCCTTCAGACACCACAGACAAGGTTTTATGGAGATTTTGTGAAAGAGCACAATTATGTGCAACGTAGATTAAAAGAGGCTTAAAATGAGTTGTGCGGATGACTGCATCTATAATATGATTTACCTTTTGTCATGATCTCTTAAAGACATTGATCTTGTAATATCAGAAGAAAAAAGTTAGGACACTGACAGTACTTTGACAGTGCATAATCCACATTAATCCCCTACTAGTAACACCAATGTAAAAACCCCCAAAGATAAATTTTCTCATAGTAGATGATTGGTGCAGCACAAACAAGATCTCCCACATCTTCCCATAACACAACAAATCGTTGGGGTACAGATTACCACTGACAGATTGTAAATGTACTCTTAAATTGTACTGTAATTAAATAAAAAACAACATACAGTTTCAAAGTCTGGCTAAAGAAGAGGCATACAAGTACAAAAATACACCAACTTCTAACACTATTACTAGACTAGAAGGTTTTCCAGTGTCGACATGTGTTTATAGGTGCGCACTGACACACTACAAATGTTGACAAGTCTACAATGTGTGTGTTTGGTCCATAGAGGCAATGACCTGGACACAATAGTGGAGTGGGTGCGGTTAAATGGACCGTGGCTGAGGCAGTGGACCCCGTCAGTAAATGCTTTGCTTTAGGTGGCAGATTGGACCCCTCTCCACTCTGACACATTGTGAAATCACACAGTCATGGCTCACCATGGCACATAAGGCACGCTGCATGAGAAGTTGTGAGGTTATCTATAACACTTTTATTGAGAACAAACTTACACCATGCTGTGGTTATAAGCAATAAGTAACCCTGAATATGTGCATACATTTAAGCACCAATTTGCCATGTCTATGAACTGCAGTTGGTAAATCTTTTTAAAACACCCAGTCACAAATCACAAAGTGGTACTGCAGCGAAGAAGAGCATCTCAATCCTATTTGTTCTTGGCCCATACTCCAGTTTATTGGGGTGTTTTTTTGTATAATCCTGTCAACAGACATAAACAATTTTACATAACCTTATTTTTGGTAAGTGGATCGTCATGAGAACACCGGATTCATCATCACAAAATAAGCAACAGGTGAACTCATATCACTTAGCTTTTCAATTTTATATTATAATTAGTGTCAGGAGTGCCGTGTTACAAAAGCAATGCATTATGGTAAGAGATTACTTTTGCTGTAATGCAGTAGTGTAGGGCATTACTAATCAATTTTCAGTAATATTTTACTCAGCATATGTTCAATAGCACTTCACTCAGAACACACTTTTCGCCCATAACTGAATCTCTCAAATAAAACAAACAAACAAACAAAACAGTAAGACTGTGAGACCTCAAGGAGTAAAAAAATGCAGCACAAAAGTTCTATTTCTAGTTGGTGTTCAGCCAATGTGTGAAAATGGCAGAAGACACTTCATTAGTCACATGCTCATTACTAACCCTAACCCTGTTTTCAAGAAACTAGTGAGCATGATCCCTGTGATCGGCAACGACAAGGTAAGCTAGCATATTTATCACTACTACTACAACACTACCACTGTTGTCAGCAGGACGCCCCCTGTTTGAACATGTAAAGCATTCCTGCTTGGGTTCATACATCGTAGATTGTAGTGTTACTTACTGAGCCTATCCATTCTCATGAACTTTGGGGCACAAATATATGCATCCCAAGGCTCTCCTACCTCTTGTATGGGTGGAGAGGGGTCTGTATGTAACTCAAAAGTAATACAGGAGTCATATAACGCATTACAATTCTGAGACTGCAACATTATAAGATAAAGACTTACTTTTAAACAGTTTGGAAGTGACCTGCACAAGACTGATTATAATTGGCATTCCTTCACTGAGTAGGAACACAGGGGTCACCTGGTTTTTCATCAGCAGAACCACGACACATTCAGAGGGTTCAGCAGTGCCACTTGGCTGGCTCATGGTCATCTTGTCTTTGCCATCCAGGTCTTGTCCTTTCATTCCTGCCAGAGTCAGTTGCTGCTCCACCCAACAGCCCCTGCCAGTGACTTGATAGCCTGATAAAAGACCTGTCTTCTGGCTCCTGTCCTTTTCAGGAGCCTGGTGGCTGACATGACCACAAAACCCCTGCAACCGTCCTCCTCAGGGAGTACCTGTGCTCGCCAACTGTTTGTTCTAGTTCAGTTGGTAGATCGGAGTACTTCAGCTTTTTGACTTTGTACGGTTCACCAGCAGGAATCTCCCGTGCCACTGTCAGTTTGATAAACATGGCTGATCACAGGTCAGACTTGGCCTGAAACTGGCTGTAAGGACTGCATAGGAAGGCAAACTTCTGATACAGACTGACCATCGTCTTCTCGTCTTGGGACGTATTCGGAAGGATTGATTCTTCTTTTGTTGATGGTGTCTTTCCTCCTTGTACAAAGGTTGAGGCATTTGAAGGAGAGAGGGTATGGTTGTAACTCCAGTGTCCTAACAGCACTAATGAGACTATACATATATGTCACAACTTTACATACATATATGATGTATATGTCTATGTGAATGTCTAGTACCAGTCAAAGGTCTGGGTATAGTGTGTGTTTTTTCTTTGTTTTCAATAGATTTGAGATTGTATATTAATACTCAAGACATCAAAATTATGAAAGAACACATAGAATTATGTCAAAAACCAAAACTTTTTAAACAAATATTGCCTTTCAGATTCTTCACAGTATCATGAGGTAGTTATCAGGAATTGTTTTCAGTTAAAAGGCTTGCCTTATCCAGGGTTAAATTGTGGAATCTTTTGCTTCTTCAGTGTATTTGAGACCATCACTTGTGTTGTGCAACGGTAGGTTTGATACATGGTTCAGCAAATAGTCCTATTTAGATAACTGTTGTAATCCATAATATATCAAAAAATTCCTGAAAATGTCAACATCATATGTTCTCAAACACTATGATGAAAGTGGCTCCTATGAAGACTACCCCAGTTACAAAAGACCTGCAAACAATACCTCAGACCCCACAGAGAATCAGATAGCATCAGATAGATCAGGAAACAGACACATCTTAATATCAGCTGCTGGCTCAGTGAATCAAGCCCTCATGATTGATATCTGCAAAGAAATCACAACTGAGGAAGACCAACAAAAGAAGAGAACTGCATAGAATAACACATGGAAACACAAGGAACTGTCAGTTCATCAATGGAAATCTATCATTGGAAAGTGTTGGTTCTTCCCACAATGTCTTTGTGAGATACTGAAAAACTGAGTGGATGGTTTCTACATGTTTATTTCAGACCATGAAATGTGGGGGAAGCATTGGGTGAGACCTCGTGCTCATGTTCTGTGTCTCCAATGCCACCATTATCTATCCTATTTTTATTTATTTTTGTTTGCAGTTTGTATATATTCTTAATCCTTATTATTTAACATTTAATGCCTTATTTAATTTGAAAATCTTACAGTGTGTGTGTGTGTGAGAGAGAGAGAGAGAGAAAGAGAGAGAGTTAGATGTAGTAGTAGCAATACCAGTACTATTAGTAGTAGTAGTAGTAATAGTAGTCTCACATACAAGCCTCTGCCCGCTACACATTTCAGCCAATCAGCTGTGAGCTTGAGTGTTCCCTGTATGCATATGCATTACATGACTGCGGTTACCATGGTGACAGTTATCATGACTACGGTTACCATGACGATGGTTACATGATGACAGTTACCATGACAATGGTTACCATGACATCAGTTACCATGACAATTGTCACCATGACAACAGTTACTATGATGACAGTTACCATGACGATGGTTATCGTGATGACAGAGGGAGATACACAGAGAAACAACACTGGTTTTTTATCAGACTTTTGTATTATGCAGGTAGTATTATGCAATCTGATATTTATTAAGAGTTGTTTTCAGATTTTCTGAAATAAAATCCAAGCCTCTGCTGAGACGTGTGTCTGTGTGACAAAGAAGTAAAAACATAAACTGGCATTACTCCATAACTGTATTCACACACAGATTTCACCACTTTCAGGTTCTTGTGATGAAAAACCTAATATACTAAGAAAAAAAGTTGTAAATAACTTTTTGATCAGCTATTTCTGTATCTTTTGGTGCTAATCGTAAGCCTCTAAGATAATCACCCTAGGAGGGAATCATTTTGGATGTTTTGCATTCAAAGGCAAATTGTAAACTTTCTGTTAGATTTTTTTGCAAGAAAAAAAAAAAGAGATCAAAAATTCATTTAAAAAAATTTGAACTTTGACCTTCTTTCTCTAAAACATAGTCACATCTATTCTAGGTTACTAGTAATCTATAAAGATATGAATTCAGCTGCTAAGTAAATGGGGAAGGAAAAAAATTATTTAATTCATAAAAACATTTGAACTTTGACCTACTATTCCCAATGGATAATCAGTTCTGTTATGGGTCACTGTCAATCTTTAAACCCAATTTGGTATAAATTCAACCAATAATTTTGCTGCTACAGACATTTAAAATTTAAGTAAATTGGAAAAAAGATTTTAAATATTCATACAAAAAAATTAACATTGATCTACTATTGTCAAAATGTAGTCAGCTCTATTCTGGGTCACAAACCCAATTTGGTACAAATTGAACCAATTTTGCCGCTAGAGTGTTAACCATCAAAGAAACTTGTTTTTATAGGTATCAAAGGTGGTATTTCAAAAAGTTTTAGACACAAAAAAGGACATGAACTAAGTCATGGTCATTACAGGTGCCACTAATATGAGCAGTAAAGGCAGCCGCATATTTTTTTTGTTACAAGGTCCAACCATTTTTCATTCTTCTTCGGTGTCTAATTAGTATATTTTAACGAACAGACAGATTATTATACTACGTTGTTAGGGCTTTACTTCAATCACAAGTCCAAATATAGCACATGGAGGGTGTAAATCTGGGGTGCACAAATATACAAAACAAAAAACAGCATGCAAGAAAATGGTCAGTAATTCTGCTGATAACGGAGCACATTGGTGACATGCTGCAGAACAATTCTAATTTTTGGTTCCTCAAATATCTATTGGGTGATCTGGCTGAGACACCTGGGTTTGACGAGAACTCAGGTGGAGTAAACGGGGAAAGGGGCTACAGAGATTTAGGGAGACGCTGATTAGATAGTTGTTTCATCTTGGCAAAATCTCCCTTGGTTCTTAGTTCCTTCCACCTTCCACTACCTCTTTTACATATTTTCGCCCTCTACCTTCCAGTTCTTCGCCCCACAGGACTCAGCAGAGCAATGGAGGGAAACAGAGCCCAGCCACCTCCACCTGGTCATTATCAACCACACACCTGCTGCCTCTTCCATCTACCTATAGTCTCCTCCTGTGCCTAAAATCTTACTCTGAACCCTGACTAATAGGAATCTCTTTTTTTATTTTAAGCAGTGAAAGTATATAACAGTAACTAGAGAGAGAGAGAGAGAAAAAAAAGTTTGTTTTTGATATAGGATTTTTGTTTTACTCTTTGTGTTTGGTGATACTGTAACCCTAACAATATTTGTCCAAACTTTATTATCTTTTTTTCCAGATAGTCTCATACTGGGCTACATGCATACTAATAGACCTGGAGTTACATCCTGTTATTACTGCATTTTGTTCATTTATCCATGTTATGACAGTTAACCCGCCTGACTGAAAGTAATTGATTGTCAGAAGCTGCATTCTTTTAATATGAAAAAGAATAGTGTTGGGTTCAGATGTTTAATATGGCTAACTAACGATACCAGCCTTACCAGTGTGAGAAACATCAGTTAATCAGACAAGATATTGTTAACTAGTAAGATTATGCTGGTCTGTTTGTCTGATTTTGATCAGGTTGTCAGGAAGAGTAAATATTTATGGGTGGATATTTCAAATTGCAAGATGATTTTCAGTCTATAAATGTCATGAAAATGTCACCATCAAGTAATTATTTTTGCACACAGGAAATGCAGTAACAGACTTTAAAAAAAAAAAAAAGTACTGAAGGATGATGAGGCAGCAGGTGTATATTCAGGGTTTAAAGGTGGGGTCTGAGATGTTGGAGCATTTCTGCATTGCAAACAATTAAATAAATGCTCTGACACAAAAATGAAATGTTTTAGTCACCTGTGGGACTGACAGGACTGAAAAAACACCATCCAATCATTTTGAGTGGCCACTCGAAATGATTGAACGGTGATATGTCTATCAAAATCAAGGGCCATTTGTCCCACCCCCTTACCCCTCTGCACATACCCCTATTTGAGCACGAATCTAACGTCATTAGAAGCTTGGAGCTCCAACCTAGGAAACTGATCCAGAGTTTGGATAGCTATATTAGCTAGCATACACAGTTAAAACAGGTAGATACTTGAAAAGGTGGCAACAACGGGTCGAAAACACAAAGGAAGGATACTGCCAGGAAAAAGGAGAAGAGTGAACATCGGTGTGGTATATGAGCAGTGGCACCAACTGAAGGATTGCAAAGGGAGGCCCTAAAGACAAGACTTTTGAATTGAGTCTTTTCAAAATAGCCTGCTCGAGGCGTTTTTCTAACATCTCAGACCCCACTTTGAAGTGAGGTGTTAACTATGAGTTATAGCATTTTTTTTTTTTTTTAATACATATTAATGTTAAGCAAATCTTTGAAAGTCTTATTTATATAAAAACTAATTCTAGCACCTTAATAAAACAAGTTTTCATAAAATCTAAAGAATCAATGTGGCCATAGGAACCAGATGTCTATATCTCATTTTGTGTTGGTGGTTGTGTCCAAGTCAATGTTGAACATAAACCTACACCGATTTGACATATAGTTTCCTTTGACATCAGTTAACTATATCTCTTGTCTAACAGAAGACAAAACGTTTTGCCTTTGTATGAAGTGCAGGGTGAAACGTGCTGAACCAGTC
Organism: Maxillicosta whitleyi; assembly: GCA_029822895.1. Lineage (NCBI taxonomy): Eukaryota > Metazoa > Chordata > Actinopteri > Perciformes > Neosebastidae > Maxillicosta > Maxillicosta whitleyi. The sequence goes on along the minus strand of JAPSES010000211.1, from coordinate 14,609,608 downwards.
GTTACCATCACTCTAAACCATCGCCCAACAATCCCATGCTGACTTCTGTCTGACAGGTTACCATGGCTACCTGACACTGAAGGCACCTCTCTATCCATCTGTGCTGCAGCAGTTGCTTCCACCTTGCCCACCTAACCTTCCCTCTCCCTCTTTTCTACCATTTCTTCGCCTGCAATACAAATGCCATTCATTCAGAAAAGAGAGGAGAAGGTCGAGGCTGCTGGCTTTTGAAAGTACCACCAGAAGAACTGAACTCTGCAGACAAAGGCAGGACAGAGTGAACGATAAGCAACAGGGGTTATAAAAAATTCATAGCCAATACTAAGGCACTACACTATGTGAACCGTGCACCCTAGACTGCTTTTCTCTTTGTTGCCTGTGTGGTTTTTTTTTTTTTCTATCAACAAAAATGTATTGCTTATTTTTTATTGTATGAACTGTTCTGAAAGAAAGTGAAGTCGGCTGCACTGTTGTGAGGCTAGATTTTGTATGAACAGACTAGGACACAGATGCAGTCGATATACAGTGGTGTGCTTCAAAACTCTCCATTTGCACATTTAGTTTACTAAATAATATATTCTGACCTTGAATTCATACATCTTTGCCTCATTTCTGTCATACCAAATATTGTACATCTTTTGTTTTTTGCAACAACATGTTTGTTCTTTCTTATAGTCGGTGCATTTACATGTGCAGTAAAATCTGTATCTTACAGAGCATGTGATAATATCCCAGAAAAGCTGAAATAAAAACATGGAATAATCCGAAATAAAGCCAGATACTATGGCATGTTAGCATTTTTCCACTATTCAACAGTATTTAGTGGTAAAGAGCATAGTTGTTGAGATTAGAAGAAAGCATATTAGCCGCTGGTGAAGAATTAAGAGTCTAATACGTAGGTTAATAAACTTAAGATAAGATAAGATAAGATACTTTATTAATCTCACAGTATAGTGACTGGGTAGCTCAGTGGTTAATGCCACTGACTTTGGTGCGGTAGTTTTGTACATCCCAATAGCCACAAGGGGGCGCAAGCCTCATTGTGCCGGTCCCAAGCCCGCTAGTGTCAGGAAGGGCATCCGACGTAAAATCCTCTGCCAAATAAACATGCAAAGGTGATTCACTGTGGCGACCCCGAATGGGAAAAAGCCGAAAGAAATCATCACTTTATTAATCTCACAGTGGAAAAATTCACAGCTACAGGTTCTCAGAGAAAAAAAGATTGAAAAGTGCATGCAAGTGAGAAATTGAAAATAAAATATAATATAAAATCCAATAAAAGCAAAAAACTCTCTAGAGTTACTATATACAACTATACAAATATCTTTATCTTTAGTGCACAGCAGATGGATGTAATGGTTCAATCACAGGAGGTAGTTGTGGTTGGTAAAGTGGATAGAGTGGATTATTGCACAGGTTATTATTGCACATAAACCAGTTGATTGACAGACAATGACACAGTGGCGTTGTAAAGTCTGACTCCTGTGGGGATGAAAGACCTGTGGTAGCGTTCCTTCCTGCACTGAGGGTGTCTCAGTCGTCCACTGAAGGAACTGCTCAGCTCCTAGTTGAGTAGCACAGTATGTGGCGGACTCATTCTATATACGCCCGCGGTTGCATGATTAATTTCGTCTCTCCGTGCATGTTCACGCAACTGGACTTTAGCAACTGTACTTTGGGGAAATGTGCTGGCTGACCTCTTCCAACCTGACCAAGGCCCTGATAATTCCATGCTTTTTTCAAGCCATTTTTGCACTCAGACTAGGTACAAAAAGTCCAGAAATTGAAGCCAACTGTGCCTAGATCTGGATCTAGTCCCCAGTGTGCGTAAGCCCTAAGTTATATTAAACTAGTGGCTCTAGATCCTCTGATATAGATCATTCCTTTACTTTCTTAATAAATTCCACTCATTCCATTCAGTTAAATAACCTCTCAGCTGGCATGTCTGTTTCTGCACATGAAATTTTACACTATGGCAACATAGCCCTATTGTTTATCTGTTGCTAGGTAACCCACTTCAATGATGATTCTATAATATTGTATGTGAAAATTAATTACTAATATCTCCCAAAATATTGGTCCTATCAACTTACAGTTTTCACTAGTCTCTTCCATGACCAAAAATGCATAAGTATAACTGCCACAGTCAGCTTGTTCTGGATTTTGTATGATGCACACACACGCAGAGGCCACTTCCCTTTTATAATATAGATGATAAGACCAGCATGAGACTCAGAATCAAGATGCATGTGAATATAAACATCAGTTCAGCTGGAGGTAGTTATTTTTTGGTGTCAGTTGAGTCGATTTTATGAACTCTCTTCACAAGCTGACGTTACAGGCAATGGGCTACACAGTGTAATATACCCACTGCAGTACATAAAAGCACGTCTGACCACTTGGCAACTGGACTGGCTGGTAGATGAGCTACAGCAGTAATTTAGGCCATAATTCATGCAGCAGGTTGCAGTGGGAAAAAAATAGCAGTGTGTGAAAACCAGACCATTTATTACTCTGAGCGCAGCTAACTAGTAGTTTACCATGTGAATTCCTGAAACCGATGTTAGAAAACGAATGCACAGATTTAGTAAGTGGAGCATTTTAGTATGAGACTGTGATCCAGAATGCATAGACATTTGGTAACATTATGCACCCTTTCCATTTATGATCTCGGGACAAAGTACAACACTGGTAAAATATGAATCATTTAGCAGTCAGTATATTCCAATAATGCCTTCCACTGACATTCCAAGTAAATTAATACAAGTACATAAACATCGGCACCTGCTTTCTGTTTGCAGCGCCTCCTACATGTGTAACTGTCACAACCATGCCAGGTACTAAATAGGTTAAGACATGCTATTTTCAGTGTTAAATAACAGTGCAATTGGCTGTAAACTATTGCAAACATTAGTAAATAGCATTGTGTGAATGATTTAGATACTCTCCAATTCAGATAATGTGATTTAAAATGGAAAGAACAGATGCAACATCTATATCACAGGTATCAAATGTGTGGCCCGGGGGCCAAAACCGGCCCACCAAAGGGTCAAATCCGGCCCCTGGGATGAATTTTTGAGGATATATTAATAATCAATTATGTTAAAATCATCAATCAATCAATCAATCAATCAATTAATCAATCGATTCAATCTAAATTGGGTCAGACCAGTAAAATATGATCATAATAAACTATAAATAATGACAACCACAATTGTTTTTGTTGTTTTAGTGTAAAATTACAGAAAAATGTTTTAATTTACAGAGTAGCCTTTTACAAAAAAATGTGAATGACCTGAACAAAGATGATTTTTTTTTTTAATATTCTGTCTGTTATTAAATATTTGGTGTATTTGTAGATCCACTGTGATCTGTAAGTTATGATGCATGTGTATAAACGATAAACTAAAGTGGAATATTGTTAAAATTGCACACTTCTTGAGAATTTTCAGGTTGTTCATATTTGTTCATGTTATGTTCAAGTACAGTTCATAGGTGTGAACATTTTTACTATGGAATTTTTTAGGGATGCACCAATACCACTTTTTTGAAAACCAATACGAATATGAGCATGTTTTTTTTTTTTCCTTCTTCTTTCTACTAGTGATATTTTTATTGGGTGATAATTTTTGTTTCATTTGAATTCAAAACAATAAATAAACTGAGCTGAAATATACCCCCCTTATCTTCTAAGCTAATTGCTAGCTCAATAATAAACACAGCGACAAAGAGGAATTTATCTTTTCAGATAACCCTTGGAAGGCAGCTAGTATGTTTGGTAAACGCTGCAGGATTTCTTTAATGCCACAGGTATCAATGTACCAGCAAACGCAAGGTGTTAATTTGGATGTAACAGGAAGAAGGAACTGCAGGGAATCATATCTAAAGCCTAGAGGGCAAAACATAAGCTGCACCTCGTGACTGAGAGACATGAGGGGTTTGAGGTTGATCATGAAGACAACATCAGCCCGCGTGGCTTTGACAATTACGACGCCGAAAGGTCAGTAAAATATCATCTGCTGTAGTTATACAGCACAAAGATATTTGCAGCAGCCGCTTTAATAGGCTCCAGCTTCCATGAGCAGTGCTATCCTCAGCAACATAATTAACCCTTTCTCTTATCTGCCTGCCGCAACATGCTTAAGAGACGTACAGCGGCAGTCGAACCATCTCCAGGTAGTCATCAACTAACACAGGCGCTGTCATGGCCTCATCCCTATGGTTAATTAATTGAACTAATTAAGGGTCCTTGTGTCAGTTCCATTGCCAGGCGATGCACGCACCATATCTCAATCCCACAATACACTTGATCACAAGCTGCTGTGTTTGAAACATTCCCAATAAGTGATTAATTAATTCATGAGCTCTGGGTCACACAGACGCATCACACTCCTCTGACATCAAAGTGACATCAGCGAACGCACACAAGGATAGCAGGCCGTGCAGCGAAATGTAACATGTTCAGAAATATTGTGCTCATCCTACATGAAAGGCTCACAGACACGCTGAATGTGAGGGTTAAAGGTCAAAGCTTAGGCTAAAGCTGTACGGGATTAAGGAAGCATCTGGGATTCTCTGATACGTCTAATCAGCATAAATAATTCAACAAAAAAGTCATTACAAATGAATTTTCGAGGCAGATCCTGCATATGGTTGTTATGGATTATTAAGAAGCAAAACTAAGTGTAAATAATTTTCTTTTTCAATTTCATCTGCTCTGTTGTCTTATCGTTAAAGAACACGCAAACCAATGTTATCTTTTTCTATGACTACACATCGTAGCTAATTACCACGCAGGGAAATGACAGGAAAAATAATTCTACTTATTGTCTAAGGAACAGCTCTTTCAAGAACCATTCAAATAATTGGAGAAAAATAACCAACTGAAAAATGTGTACATATCTATTTGACTTCTTTGTTGTGCCCCCTCAAAGCTTAATGCCACAATAGAACTAAAGAGATTCATTCTTCTCCCGCTGGAAAAGCAGCGCCTTTCAAGTTTGGTTCACTGAAGCTGCGAGACACAGGGAAAAAAAAAAATGCAGCCAAAGACACACATTTGCAGATCAAAGGGGGTTGTATTGTATGTTTCTGTGTGCGTTTGCATGTGCGTGCATGAACGAAAAGAAAGAGAGAAGGAGCTACTTTGTGGACTGCAGCCATTAGCAATAATTCCCAGGCTTTTCATCAATCTGGTGCAGACATCAGCTGCTTGAGTTGTGATTGAATTGACTGACAAGGACTTGCGTGGGTCTGTAGTTGACCCCGGCTGACCCCTAGGCAGTACAGAAATGATAAATGTTTGCATTTCTGCACACAGTCAAAAAACACACACAAGTCATTCCTCCATACTTGAGTGGAAGTGTGAGAGGTGGATGGGCTAATCGGACAGACTCCTCCAGATCTTAGGAGACGTGACCCATCACCTGGCGGGTGAATCGGACAGGCCGACTCCTCCCATTCACAGCAGGACATCTCTTCAGAGAGGGGTGTATGTTTGTATATGTGTGTATATGTGTGTGTGTATGTGCACATATGGGTAGTAGGGGAAGCTCACAGATGAACAAGGTGACCTAATCTATTGAACACAGTAGATTAGGTCCAGAAGATACTAAAGACAACCTCCTTAAAAGCTCTGCAGCAGTTTGTATAGGCTGCCAACCCATGCACATTAATCAGACATCAGGAAGCTTTAGGTCACTGGAGCAGGGAATGGATTTCTCTGGCCCTGTCAGGGAGACGTCGTACATAATAGCTTCTACCTGTGGAGGAATTAACGGGCCATTCACAACAGAAGAACAGCATCCATTGAATGTCATGTCAGAGGCTGAGTTGTGCGGAAGAATTTAGCACATATGAAGTGCATTCTCTTTGCACCCTTGGAAGTTTCTTTAAAAATTGTACCGGTACAAGTCAAACAATGCAAAAGAACTGGAGCGGAGTTAATATACGTGGTTTGGTTTTCATTATCGGCCCACATGTATCCAGTTTAAGCATGTGCAACTATTAAACAATAAGAGCATCATCTTCAGCTTCTGTGCATCTCACACATGTTCTCCCATCTCTAAACATACATCAAAGTAATATAACCACAAATTCAGTCCCTTCTGTTCCACATTAAACCACATCCATTTATGTCGACTTACATTTCCCTCTGATTTTGTATGCACAAAATGCCCCTGATGTTTAGTGTAGACAAATTTTACAGAAGCTAATGTGCACCTGTTGAAAGCAGTGAACGCAATCAGCAGCTTCTGCTTTTGCCAATGACTACTATTAACAGCAGGTATATTTTTCCTGAAATAAAAATGAAAATTACATGTTTTTTTTTTTTTGAGTGACTCAAAAGGATTTCCAATTTGCCTCCTGATTTTTGCTGTTTCAAAAATGTTTACCTTCACAGTATAAAGCTAGAGAAGCAACAGGAAACAGCCTAACCATTAAAAGTGGGTTTATACAATGCAGTGACTACCATATGAGTGCTATTTGTTATTTCAGTGGGTTCTGGTATCATATAAAGACAGAAAAACATGGCTTCCTTTTAACCCACAAAGACCCAAAAAGCTACTCACAACCAACGCAAATCTACTGATGTAAAATGCGTAATATTTCTCACCACTAATCCTGTCAGTGCATGTTAATTGGCATAAAATGCAGTTTTTCATCTTTTCATACTCATCAGATATGAACCATTTAGTCCACGTGTCGGCAACCCTAAACACTCAAGCCAATTGGACCCGTTTCCCACAAAAAACAAAACCCCAGGAGCCACAAAACACTTTTGACAAAAAAAAAGGACTGCATATATATATATATACTTTTTTTTTTAATGCTATGTATAAAACATAACATCTAAAATAGTACACACAGTGGTAAATGAACCATAAGTATAGTAGAAATAAATATACAATGACAAATAATTTAAACTGTTTAGATACTTAGCATGTTTAATGGATCATGTGAGTTGGTGTCATGGCTTTTAATAGTGAATAAGAAAATGTGAATGACAAAATCCACAAAGTGAGATAGGTATAATAACGATTTGTCATGTTGAGGGTTGATTATGATGTATTTAAGAGAAAACATGTCAATGAAGTGTAAAGTGTGCGTTTCAAGTTTATTACATATTTAAATGTATATATTCATTTTATTGTATTGTATTTTTTTTGTCTGTAATTTGGCACCGCTTCCAGCAGATGGGGTCCTAGCCAGCCGCCTATGTCGCCTATACCCAGAGACGATCTTTATGTTGTTAACATTAGGGGTCATTTTTACAGGGTTGGGCTAAATATTGGTGACAGTTCTTGTTGTTTAATTCCATTTTTCTCACCCATTCCTCTGTTTTCCACTGTCAGTGAAGATGGACAGGAAGTGGAGACTCCAGTGTTTTTTTTCCAAATCATTCAAAATAATAGTTTACAGAGGCATTTTCATTCATCCCTTTTTTTCTTAGCCATGTTGTGCACTGTCACGTATGATTTGGGCCCACATTGAGTGCGGTCTAAGTAGGTGCAGATATCCACACTGTATACGGCCAACTCGGTGGGGGTCTGCCCCTAGTGGCCTGACATCACTGAATGGCAAAATTTTTGGGACAGATGGACAGGCAGATAGGCGGACAGATGACCAACTGATGGACATACCCTACGGCCAGTGTGGCTGAGGGTAAAATACTAACACACTAAACTAAAATGAATTTAAATGAAGTACTCATTCATGTTCCCAAAGCCACAGGGAACTGCAGCAGAAGGATGAAAGAGCCACATGAGGCTCCAGAGCCGCGGGTTGCCAACCCCAGATTTAGACGTTCAGAGGCTCCATTGTGAACGTGAAAACACTGCCTTTTTTTTTTTTTTTTAATCTATTCTTGTATTTTACTCATGATTTATTTACTTATTTTTGTTTTGATTTGTTTTTCGGTGCAGCACTTTGTTCCACTGTGGTTGTTTTTAAGTGCTTTACAAATAAAGTTAGATTGGATTGGATCTTCATTGGTAAAACTCATGCAGTTTGACACATGACAGTGGATGGAAATACTTGGCTTTTGTTCAGTGAATTTCTTTTTTTTTCTTTTCTTCTATTTCTGCTATAATAACCCTTCACTTTAATCTGATCTTTTATGAACATCTACTAGATTAGTCAATTAAATATAGTAAAATACCTGATTTAATCTGAAAAACACAAAATAGAATATTATTATAATAATGGAGAGAAGTCACTTTACAAAAGGTAAATTTAGAAAAAATTCGGTTGGGAACTGCCACAATGGGAGGACTGGGTCTTTATGGGTTAAAAAACATTTGACTCCAATAGCTACACACCATCAGTGTGTCTCATGTAGTGATGCGGAGGCTTTAACATTTAGCCTAAACTCTTCTTCACTAGAGTAAATATCAGTGTCGCTGCAGACTTGAACTTGCCTGAGGAGCTTTGTCTGGTGTGACTGAATATATGTCTATGTTGGACTGAAGATTGGCAGTACCTGTACTTAACGCCCACTCTTCTTCATACACCACACACACAGGCTTTTCTGCACACCATAAGTTGAGAACGGTGACAGTAATCCATCTCGTAGCATCCCCCAACCAGTCACGGCTGTCACCTTCGCCTCGCCAGGAGCAACTGAACCGCTCACCGGATTTAGGGGCCCTATAGATACCACTGCCACTCATGGTGCCCTGATTTTGCTATGCTCTTGATGCGGCACACATTGACAGATACCAAAAGCCTCCTCAGCTAAAATAGAATTCCAATTTCACTGGGTTCAGCGTGTGATAAAACACAGAGCCCTCTTCAATTGTAACTAAACGAGATTAAAGAGGAAAGGGGAGGGGGGCAAATATAGATCATGGCTTTATTAACTATGGCAACAGAATTTTGTATGCAAGGAGAGGTGGAAGGAGGGAGGGAGTGGG
>JAPSES010000211.1:14523359-14592181 GCA_029822895.1 Maxillicosta whitleyi | reverse complement strand
ACCTTTTAAGGCCATTAAATTTTGCGTTTTTGATTTATCACTTTTTAATACTTTTTAAAACCCCGCAGACACCCTGTTATATTTTTTGTATTTTCTACTAAAAACCTTGGATTAGCAACTCACGCTTCATCAACATTTGAGGTGTGGACACTGACTTGTACCTGAAGGAAAGTTTTGTATGATTTAATTCTCTGAATAAACAAATACATTAAAAAAAAAAGCCCAAATCTGGCACTGGATACTTTTACAAAAGTCTTGAGAGAAAACAAACTGCATATGCTGCCGTACCTCTCTACCCAGTTCTTGTAGTTGGGGATGTCTTTAGCGTAGAGCAGCTTGTTTGAAGGAGAGTCCTTCCCTAATTTATGCTCTGATGTCGAACAGGAGTCCATGAAGGTCTGGGCCACCACAGACAAGCAGGCATCTGTAATGCTGTTCTTATGGATGTCAAACACAAACTGGGGGTTCTTGATCACATTCACCCAGAACCGCAGTGGAAGGCTAGAAGGTTGAGGAAGAGGGAGATGAAGAGTTTCACAGTTTCAAGGACTTGACAAGCTATTAAGGTGCAGAGAGCACTGCAGTGAATGGAGCTGCATACACACTGACTGTACAAAGGAGGAGTGGGTGATAAAATACCTGAGGCAAGAGAAATACAGAAAATAAGAACATTGTACATTCTGCTGCTCTGCTGATATAAAGTACAGAACATTTGCTGACTTCTATGTCTTTTTCATGACAGTGAGGTTTTCATACACACTAAGGAAACACAAACCACCAACAGAATACCCACTTCTTGACTAAGCAATGAAACCCTTCCACACATACTGTGAGCAGCCTCTTACCAGTTGCTCTTCCAAGTGTGCCGGACATCAGAATCTGATATGGAGTGTTTATCCGCCTGCTCATCCAAAAAGTCAAACATGTATTTGATGGCGAGTGGTAGGGCGCTGCCTCGATGCGCTGTGCTGAAGATGGTCTCAAACAGGTCGTCCACGAATTTCTGGAGCGTACCCTAAGCAGAAGAATCAATATGGATTCAGTTTGGATGAATATTTGAAGGTTCTTTAAGTGTGATTATTATGGAAGAGGAATAAAAATAGGTTTAATATATACAGGATGTCCCAAAAAAAAATTGACAGAATTTCTCCTGACCATGTAGCCCCTCCGATGTCACTTTGTCTGGAACACCCTGTATATAGTTTTTATTGTTATTCTGAGAAAAAAGTCAGAAATCTGACCTTAATCTCAGTGTTCTGACTTTTTTCTCAGAATAATAATATTAAAAACTATAAATTGGACCTTAATTTGTTTTGTTTTCCATCAGCCCTACTCCTCTTCTGTAGATTATATTATTGGTAGTATTTCTTTGTTCAGTTGCTTAATATAATAAATAACTGTACTAGAAATTAGTATACTTCTGTGTTAAGAATAAGATTTATAATATTAATGACTGTCTGGGTAGATAAAGTTTATTACCTTATTTTAATGATTCCTGTTAGTTACACTTTAAATACTACGTAGGAATAAAACACATTTTAACAACAAACTTTGTTTCTTTGATAGTGATGGTCTGGCTTTAGGCAATGGTTGTCAATAGAAAGTGTTTGAGAATGACAGCACTCTGCTTTTAGTACTCCAACTTCCTCAGAGTTTCTAGTGGTGTTGAGTACTCAGTGTTCTTTACAGTATTTAGGATGGGGCCCGATGAGAGTTCAGCCTAAGGCTGCTTTGCAATGTTTTTACCACATCACACAACTCTGGAGATTCTGGATCCTCACAAATTCCTCTGAAGTTGAAATAATTTTATATTTCCCACAAGCGTTTAGTGCTCTCTTTTCTATCTTCAAGCATCCAGGCCACCTTTCACAAAACCTTATTTTCACCAGCCAGAAGTTGAATCTGCACGTTTGTATTCACACAGCCACAAATCAGCTTGCTAAACACACAAAGCTGTGGGGGCTGTAATAAATAAGAACAAACTGCAGCGTTCCAAGTTCCCCCATTGTCTTCCTCTGGCTTGCATGTTAATCATTTCCCAATCGAGGCAGCATTGATGCCGCTAACCTTGCACTTTCCTACCTGGAGCTTGAACAATGGAAATTTAGAGCTAATGACTGAAACATCGGGGGAGAGGAAGTACCAGGGTGAGCTGCAACACCCATGTAGTTAGTACTTGCAAATGAGAGAGCAAATGCCTAACGCCGTTGTTAAGCTGTATAAGCAGAAGCTGTATTCGTGTGCCTGTATATATTTGGAAAAGTTTAGGGCTACATGCACACACACATTTTCATAACTCAATCACATTGGAGCCAGGTATTCGATGACTGACTCCAGTAAAACTACACTGAAGTTTGTTTCCTCTGGACATCAGCACAAACACAGGACTTGAGCTGAGCCTCCAGATCAGATGCACACTACAATACAGCCCCAAGCACAGGATCCAATGTGGTCTGCAGGACATTGAAGAATTTGGTGAGTAATGATCGCAGGGTAAACACCTGGGTTTATAAGCCCTAAGGCCACCAACAGAGGGCTCAGTAACACCAACCTAACAACTCAATAGTCAAAGGTCAACCTCCTAATTAAGACACACGCCCGTTCCTGAGCATATGTGTGTCTCTGTGCGAAAGGTTATGAAAAATGTTAATGAGCTCTGAGCCCACCACCAAACAAAGGTCAGAAAGGGCTGTTGGTGGAATTGGGCTTCATGACAAGGATGTGGAGGTTTTTGGGTTGTTTTATTTTTTTGGCTGTATCTGTGATCATGGTCCAGTCTCATTTTCACCACCTTCATAAACAGATGCATAACCGTGGTACCTTGGTGGCCAGGAGTCTGGTCAGGTAGATCTCAGAGACCATCTTGCTCCCTCTGTCACCCTCCCTCTGGTCTGAGTGGTCGTGGTTCTTGACCAGATGCCATAGTTTGGTGCCGCTCTCGAGGTCAGGGGTGATCATGGGTGTTCGGGAGCGCAGGCTGTCCGGACTGCTGGCTGTCCTCAGCATGCTCTCTGCAAGGAGGCATAAAGAAGAGTTGGATGCACGAGCCAACAATAACAGAGAGAACAGAGGAGGGCTGACCATGTGCTGCATCATCAGCTCTGTTTGCCATATTGTGCTGTAGTTTTTCTGAAGTTTTTTTAATATGTGAAACAGATTTTGCTTTGGCTCAAGACAAATTGTAGTGGATTCTTGCAACTAAGTTAAATGAATATCCTCTTAGACAAGTGAGTATCTTGCACAAATTCTGAATAGACATAAACACAGTAAAACAACATTACTCATGACATTAATGGATAAATACCATCTGATTACATTTATTAAACAGCCCATGCTTTCATAACAGTAGAATTAATTAGGTCTTGATCACCATTTTAAGGAAAAAATGCACACATAATAACTGAGGCAGTTGAAAACAGCTTAATCTGTGAAGTTGAAGGCACTTCTGACAAGTGTCAGCCTCTTCTGCTTGCATGTCACTCCATCATTCTAGAATAAATTTGTCTGTCACTCTCTCCCTCTCTTGATTTTTTTCCCTTCCTCACTCCCTTTGTTGGTCAGTGATCCCCTATTTTGTGATACAGAGCATTACACATCCAGTTTCAATGCTTGTCATTTATGTGACGAAGCAGAAAAGAATTGAGAGGTTCAAAATGTCAGGAGAAAAATGCAGATAAGGCCAGGGCCCGGAAAAGACAGTGCAACTGGGGTGAGAGTGATTATTTATGTGTATGTCATGAGGGCAGAACACTGGAGGTGACTTACTGGAGAGTGACCACAAAATGTCAAAGTAAGAAGCCACTGATGTTTCTCATGTATTTCAACAGGTCGTCTCTACAGGGTTCTTACAGGTTTCTACAAGTTAAATTTAAGAGTAAGAGCAGAACTTATTGCCCATTTCTCAGACTATTTCACAACCATGCTGGCAAAAATGTGTAACTCCTAGAATTTATTTATTCAAACATCTTGTTTCCCACTGTTCTGAGTCATTTCACATTGGGGGCTGTAAAGTAAGCAATAACTGCATCCTAATTTCAATATAAATTGCCAGGTTGGACCTGAGTCGAGTAACGTTACTTTCTTTGCAGCCGACAAATTTATGGTAACAAAACTTAAGACCTACCACATCAAATTTAATACTTTTTAAAGACATTTTTAAGGTATCAAATGCAGATTGATTAATTCAAGACTTTTAAAATCTTGCTAGAACCCTGCTGCAACATAAATGGACATCTTTGGCATAAAAAAGAGAAAAATGTAAACAAAATCCCAGTATTCACCATTTTTCCTTTAAAAACAACATATTCTTGCCAGCTTCCCCTTATGACAACCCATTTATGACCATGAATCCTTGCTCATACTGTACAATGGATATAGAACAGCTGAACTGTGTTACAGTGAATTCAGAATATGGCTACTTGACACCTCTTAGTGTGATTTCTTCATTAGATGCATAATGAATCCCTGTTTATATTTATGAGCCACAGTATGTCACGTGAACATGCATTTCATTTGCTTTCATCTTGCAACTGTGGCAAAATGTGTCATAATTTTACAGAAAGTCTTCAGTCAGTTTTGTGTTAATTTGCATGTGCATGAATTTCATGTTTGTTTTGAGTCGTAGCGACAATTGCATTTGATATTTTTCATTTCAGAAGAGTAATGTGATTTCATATGGAGCATAAGTTCATACTTAACTCTCTCAATTCAATTAAAAAAGGGCAATAAGTGGGTATGGACTTGTAAATTGCCTAATTATTAACGAAGCAGGTGGAAGTAGATAAAGTACAGGGGTGAATAACAATCCAACAGCAGGGACATGTTACTTGATCATTCCTTCTAAAAGCAGCATCAAATTCAGACAAATTCAAATATGGCATCAGTGTATTTTTGTTGCCATTATGAAATGTGTTCACACGTACTGTACATACAGACGTACACACATACAAAACACACGCACACACCTTCTCTCGTACCGTATCTGCTGAGGGACTTGGTGAATGTGGAGGAGTTGGAGATGTTGTAGGCTGAGTTCTGTTTAGGCACCAGGGCAATCACAGAGCCATCTGTCACCTAGAAGAGCATTTTCAACATCAGTTATCCCTGCACGGAGCGTCCGGCAGACACATTACAGTCCAAAGCCACAAACAATCACTGAGCTCAAATCAAATATCTTTTCCAAATCACTGTTTTAGTGAAGTAATTACTCAAAGTGTCAGATTTTTCAAATGGTGTGTGTCTGATTTTACGGCAAAACACAATAAGAACAAATATGGCAATGAGTTAAAGTCTATCAACAACAATTACAAGCATGAAAATAATAATAATAATAATTAATCTGCAAGGAGCATCGTGTATACAACAAAATCAATATAGCGTTGTTGTATCATCGAGGCGTTGGGATTAATGTAATTCGCCGAAGCTTAGAGTTACCTGGTAGTGAGCCAGAGTGTTGAGTCTCTTCCAGTCGTTATCTATCTTCGTGGTGACGTCTTCGTCCTGGAGGATGATACGAGCCATCCTGCCCTGTCGCCATTCTGTCCGCACAAACATACATGTTACATGTCTATTAACCCATAAAGACCAACTGGTACTTCTGTGGAACTTTGCAAATGATTTAACCTTTCTTTAAATGATTTATCACCATTTATTGTAATATTATCCTCTGTGGAAATCATGTATTTTTTTTATATTTGATTCACTGATCATCTAGATATTAATTAAAGCTCAAGGTAAATTCAAAAGTTATTGGGAAAAATCAAAATTTTGGGGGGAAAATGTTACTTTTTCAGCTAACATATCATTAACTAAACATAAAATCCCACATTGTCTTCGGTTGCAATGCCTTCTGATTTGCTGTAACTAATGACTAGAACATTCTCAAACTAAATGTCCTCACATTTCTCTGTTTTTAAGCAAAACCTGTAACAAATTTTAGTCAACTGTTGCATCTGTTGAGTATTTGTCTGTCAAATGTCTCAATGTTATTATTGTAATGTACTTATTTATTAACTGTTTGTTTCTGTATATTGTATAACCTTATTTTTACTTTTAGCCCCTCCCTCATTGTCATTGCTTTTTGATAAGGTTGCATTTGTAAATAAGAATTTGTTCTTCATTGCTTGTAAATAAAGGTTAAATAAATGAATAAATAATAAAAATCTCCATCCATTGTCATTGATAGAAGATGATGTTTCCATGTTGATAACCAAACCTCTGAACGTTCAAATGGGTCATATCTGATGACCATGAAAAGATGACAAATTGTATTTTATATGATGTATTTACATGTATTAGGTTAGTGGATCAGCAGGTATTAAACATTTTCAGATCAGTAGATGGTTTTGGTCAATGCTGGGTCTTTGAGTCTTGATTTAATTATATTTAACATTATATTCATGTTGCATTTGAGGACACTATAGTGCTTTTTTGAAGCAGTGCCAGATTTAGCAGCAAATTAAATTAAGCGACCTAAACCGCTCTTGTTGAACTTACAGGACCCCTTGAATAGCTTCCTTCTTCACTCTCACAGTAGTGGATGTGTGCATTTATTTAGTGCGTATGTGTGTGACACTTCTTACCCAGGTCCATATCTGAGGCCTTTGGTCTCTGGGAGTAAGGTGTGCCCTTATACACGGCGTCTAGCAGCTTTTCCTTCACCTGCGTCACGGTGTCACAGTTTAGGCTTTTCACCGTCACCTCTGGAGCATTTTCATTCTCTGGGTTCACACAGTGCAATGTCTAGAGGAGCAGAGGTCAAAGGGCACAGGGCATAAGTCTCAGATGTCAGCACAGAATGAGATCATTATCTACTGAAGCGTGGAGGTCTGACCCTGCAATTATTGTCAACCTGCAAACTAAGACTTTATGTACATGTAGCTGTTTCAGAATCAATGTTTAATAGTGTAACAATACACATATACAGCTGTTTGTCATTTAATGTGCATGTCATCAGAATCAGAAATCCGGTTTGTTTCCCACTTTTTGTGATCTTGGTTCAAAGAATATTTAGTGGGAACTCTTCCATAATTCTGCCTCTTTTCCTTATTTGGGGCAAGGAAAAGACGCTTTAATCATCATCAGGACTGAAATGTGCTTCAACGTTCCGAGTCCAGTAATATGCAGTAATACTTACCAAAGTCTTGTAATCAATCTGCTGTCTGATTAGTTTGTCCTCGCTGAGGGAGTAGCGGGCCTCTCCGGTGATTGCGTCTATCGGTCCCTTCTCCATTTGCTGCTTCATGGCACAGTACAGCATGAACAGAGGCTCCCCAGCACACTCCTAAACAACACAGGGAAGAAATGTGTAAGAATACAATTGAAAGGGAAGGAAGAGAGAGAAGAATGTTGTTCAAATGCACAATAATGCAACTGTGCAAAAAACAGCTAAAAGTGCAGAGCATTGCCAAGAAACTCTCCAATTATATTTCTAATCTCCTTTGCGCCAACCACAGGCGGAGCAGTAAAGTATAGGGCCATGGCCTGTGCTGGCTAATAGTGAGCTGACAACTGACAGAGAACACAGTTTTTCTCTCACACACTCAAGTTTCTCCCCTGTGTCTCTCCTTTGGGGAAAAACACCCTTTGTAAATCAGTGTTTGTGTGCAAGTGCGAGTAAGTGAGTGAGTGAGAAGAGAGAAATCACAGAAAGTGAGAGTGTGAGTGAGTGGCAATTGATGGAGGAGTTAATAGAAGGTTAACGACTGAGAGGTGAAAAACGCTTGGAGAAGCACTTTGGTGTGTGAGACGTGTCAAACAAGGCAACGAGCACTGGGATGTTGGACCCCTTGCCTCACTTCGCCACGCTCTCTGCCTATTTCACTTTGTTTTCGCCCTATTGTCCGGATAGGGCGCCAACAAATCTCTGTCTGATTGTAAAGCATCATAGGTTAAATCAGGACAATTCCCGTTTATTACAAAATGGATCTCGCTCATTATTCTAATTGATCATCATTAGTAAGGAGCACAATATACTGCAGTGACAGTGGAACGACTCATTTAGGGACACAGATGATCACACAGAACCCCCAACAATATGTGAAAAAAATTAAAACTATACAGTAAAATTACTCCTAAAACTCAATATAAAGTAGTTTAGATAATCTAGTTTCAGTACAGAGTTGTTTAAAAGTGGTCTCCCTTGCTCTGGCAGACCTCGTAACACTGTTAATGTGTTATCACAAATCAGCCGTTCCTCTGGAGGATGCAGAGGAGTTACGGATACAAGAAATGATGGAAACACTAGGAATATAAGGCCCAGACAGCAGTAAACTGTTGAGTTTGGAGGTTTATATATACCCTTGCTAAATGCATTTAAACTCATAGAAAGGACTTTTAATTTTCATTTACCTTATCACATTCTCTGAGGGTCTAGAGTTTTGCATATACTTTGTCAATTTAAGACTCTTTTAGTGTAACTGAGCCAACAAAGGGAAATATACCGAAATGAAATGTTTGGAATTATGAAAACCTGAGCTTCAATGCATTTAGTCAATGTGTAAATTTCCAACCTCAACTCTGTAAACGTTGTTCACATTAATGTGTTTTCAAATGTTCTTCTAATCCTAAACGAGCATCATGTGTTCACTACTGGATTCTGCTTACACCACGAATGCTTAAGTGAGTCCAGTTTACTATCTCAAATGCAAAACTTTGTTCCTTGGGGCAATGATGTGGTTTTCCTGTCCTGCCCTTCACCCCCTTGTTGGCATGTGACTGCATCAACATGTCAGTCAACACCCTGTGAACTGTCAGATGAAGTCTGTGGGATAATCTAGCACTGCCTGTTTCCTATGGAGAAAAACAGTGCACTGGCTGATCTGTCTCTGTCCAACAGCATAAAAACCACTTCTGCGCTCTATCTCTACACCCCTCACGCTCAGCGTTTGTGAAATGGTGAATGGCCTGACATACGGACATTTGTGTGCCATTTCCTCTGAATCACCCTGTAGCATTTTATGTTAAACACGCCTTTAAATACAGATAATTAGAGTCCGAGCAGGAATGCAACATGAACATTACTTAATTTAATAGTTCATTTTGTGATTTACTACCCCTTCATGTCTTGAAATCTCCCTCCAGGGGACAAAAACAATCATTTGAATTGACCTGAATGTCAGATATAATGTAAAACTCTTATTATACACACTGTTTATTAGCATACCGCATTGTGAAACAGTTTAATCTTTACACGAGAAGCCAGTTCAGATAATGAAGCCAATCTACGGAGCTTTGCAGAAACATTCCCTCTTCTCTCATGAACAAGCCGCTGCAAAGGAGGACAAGTGAACCCTTGGAATAGGGTAATGGATAAAAGAGTATTTTCCCTACCCCTGTTCCTTTTGGTGAGTAAAAGCTTCATCTCTTTCTTTCCTTTGAACAACTACTTGACCTTTACCCATCTCTATTCACACCTGGCTGAACCTTGAAATTGTTCCAGGCCTCTCTTTTATGTGACCCCTAAAAAACTCAGGAGAAATAGAGGAGCTGAATTGCAGAGGTTAGATAAAAGCTCGGCTGGTGACCTTGCTGCTAGCGATGGTGAGCTTTTGCTTCAGTGCTCATTTTCCCAAATCCCTCTCCCTCTAGCCTCAACCATCTCCTCCACTCTTTGTTAAGTTTCATTTCAATATCCAACAATTTCTCCTCTTTTCATGAGTAGGTCTCTTATTTTCTCCTTCTCTCACATCTCTCTGCCTTTGTTTGTCCTTCTGCCGCTGCTCTTGTCTTGTCTAAAGTCAGCAGAGTGACAGCTGTTCTAAAAGATGACAAAACCAACAAACCCACACACTTTTACCTCACATCCTCCCTGATATAACCCATTCTCCTGCCACTGAACCAAACTCTAGCTGTCCACTCTTGCATAAAGAGCCAAAAATCACTCACTTGCACGCACAACAGAGACACCCACAGACACAGATGCTAACTAGGACCCCTGGGGACTTGGCTGGTTTGCTTGTCCACCAGAATGCCTGTCCTGGCAAAGGGCTTAAGGCCCCGCTGCTAACTGATTAGCCACAGCAATGTCTGTATGTGCAGAATGTGTGCGTGGCAGCATGAATTTAGCACAGTTTAAGCCTCAATAATTCCGTCTGATTTCATATCAGAGTGGGGAGAATTCAGAAAGACAGAAAACGTACAGACAGAAATAAGAGAATGAATTTGTGTAAGATCTTTAGCTGTGAAGTCACACACACATATACACACATTCCTGGCTCTGAAAGAATCCAACCAGGGATGCAAACAGAGGACAGGTTAGTGTGAGGGGTTACAGCAATCACAACAACATGACACAGCTGTGTCTGAACAGCGCTTCAGACTCCACATATTCCTCAATTCAGAGAAGAAGAATTTAGCACATGAAAGGCCACGGTAAGGGATAGGTAGACTGCTGCAGCTGCCTTATCTAATGCTGCAGCTGTGTGTGTGTGTGTGTGTTAGTGTGGCATTTTTCTATACTCAAACACCAGTGGTATTGGTGTTGCTTCAAAAGTTGTGTGTGACAAGACAATTTTACCTTGAGGAACTTGTAAAGCAGGAAGGTGAACCAGTTGGTGAGCATCTTCTCAGCGACCGACTCCGTCCTAGGAGAGGGATGAAAGGACGAGGGGGGTGGTGAAGGTAAGGGTGAAATAATAGAAAAAGGAAATGGCAGAGTGACAGGGACAGTGAAAGGGCAGTGAGGAAATGATTGAAGAGTAAGAAGGAGAAAACACACACAAAAAATATATTATTTCTGTTGTCATCTCCTCTCTAAGCAGCATAGAAACCTCTGTGTAAGACATTGGGAGGTTTTGGAGTCATCCCAAACTGCTATTCCCTGTTTCAACATGCACACCCAAACATTACCCCCCTCCACCCCACCCTCCGCTCTCCCTCTGGCGACGATCTGTGGGTATAAACCAACACTTTCATCACGGGGGGAAAGGCATTTAAGACACGCTCGTACATCAAAGAGAACACACGGTATTATCAGTCGTCATGCGGTTAGTCTTCAAACAACCGAGGCCTTTCCATTGCTCTCCTCCACTTCCTTCCCCCACCCTCACATGCAAACAAATTAACTTGGCAAAACAAACCCTTCCATTTCTTTCATTGTTTCAACACCCCCCCGCACCCTTCACGCCAACCATTACATTTTCCCCCTCCAAGCGAACCCACTCGTCTTCATTAAAAATACAGCAATTAGTATAATTCGCTAACTTCTCTCGTTAATCACAAACCTGGCATGTAATGAGGGAAACCTCTGCACGTGCGCGCTCTCGAGGAGACGCACATGCACAGCGGCGAAAGAGAACAGCGCAATTAAAAGCCATGGTAATTAACGGACTTATTGCAACTAATTTGTTAAACAGCTGAAAGGGAGACCAGCAGTAGGGGTATGTGAGGAAAACACAGACAGACTAAATAAATAAATAAAATAAATGTAAAAAAAAAAAAAAAAAATGCTGATTATTTCTCCCTCGTTTTCCGCCATCCCTCTTCTTCCCATTAGAGACACTGGAAGATGACTTAATTATCCACTCCTTGTTTCTCTTAGATCTACGAGGGATGCAATCTGGAATTTTCTGGTGAGTTTTGCTGGGTTAGTGGGCTGTCTAACTGGGCCACATTACTGCAGCTTCTAGCATCAACTAAATATTAGTCTTTCTTTTTGCCATTAACATGACATGTGGTGCAAAAAGGTGAAGAAAAGAACGTGCTGCTGAGAAATGACGGCAGACGAAGATATTTTCTTGTCAGCTTTGCAAAGAAATGCTGTTTTTTCTGTGACAGTTGAGGAATAAAGGGAAAGGAATAAAGGCAAAACACAGGAAACTAGGCCAATGTGGTAGTGAAACCAATGAAGGCCTGTAGCAGGAATGAGACGTGAACTCCTACGCTTCTGCGAGCCCCCCATTTGACTGTTGAGTGTCGTTTGATGCATGCGGAACATTTTTTTTTCATGGCTGTCAGCAAAATATACCGGATAAAAGATGAGGCAACAGGGAATGGAGGGTTGGAGGACAGGGGAGGCGAAGACACCTGGACAGAACATGCTTTTGGGCATGTGAGGACAACAGTGGGCGAATAACATCTACACTTTCAAGGAAACTACATCCCTCCGCCCATTGTTTGAAACTTTTTTTTTACACATGTAATACAGGACAAGCTTTAACTACAGCTTTCCTGGCCACATGCACAGTGAGTCAGAGCCACGGGAAATGGAAATTCACATGGGAGTGGGCTGCTTTTCTGTATGCATGTCTAAAAATAACATTTTCTAAAGTCTATCTATCGCAGTAAAAAGACCAAAACAGGGTGAACCATGTGTAATAATTGCTGAGCTTATTAATGCCAGCTCCCGAGGCTAGTGTAGTTAGCAGGGACAGCGTGTTGTGACCGTATGCCCCAAGAGGGGATTGGAAAAGGCTTCACACAGGCACACTGGCTGAGACTCATTTATTTGATTAGATTTTTAATTAAATATCTCTCCGAGGAGAAGGAGGGAAGAAAAAAAGAACATAACTTTTTTATCATTTACTGTCTAATTCTAATTTATTTGGAGACAGGCCATTTCTCTAATTGTGTCGTTCCTTAAATACATGTATCTTTTTCTGCCCGTTTGTCTGCAGAAACTCATTTTTTCCTGCTCTCCATGCTGCCATACTCTTTGCACATACCTACCTTCTTGCACATCTTGAATTCTTCCTTCCTCTTGAGTCTCTCCCCATATGTTTCTCCCTCCATTAGTTCACCCCCAGTCCAACTGTCCCTCTAGACATTTGCCCTCTCTTTCTGTCAATCACCACTTCCCTCCCTCCCTGTGCTGCATCCACCTCATGGCCTCTGCCTTTTTCACCTCACCTCGTTTCTTTCCCTCCACCACTGCACATCTTCCCCTTTACAATCCCTTTCCTCCATCCCTCACATCCTCCCTTGTAAAAGCTGCTCTCTCAGTCTCTTTACACCCCACTGTATGCCTTGTACTTCTTCCCTCTCTACCTTTCTCACTGTGTGGTTGAGACAGCAGCGACCTGTATGTCTGACTGTGGATCCACTGGGAGTGTGTGTGAGCTCAGGGGTGTAATCCTCTCTGACAGGGACAGGGTTCAGAAAGAGAGAGGAGGTAACGTCACATGGACCTCTAAGAGCTGCAGTCGCTGTCCTCCTTTCTGCTCCACAATTTGTGGAAAAATCACCTGACATTCTTGCAGCATCCTCCCTTCATTATGTTTCATTTACCATTCTCTGCCTCCTTTAGCGCCACTGTGAGTCTATGTGTATTAGCAAAGTCATAACTACTGGAGGGCATGCAGGTGAAGGAACAATCAAAAGAAAAACTAACAAAACTTTTTGTTTTTCTATTTTGTTTTTTTTTTTAAGGTAGATGGTCAAGGTGACCTCTTTCCAGTAGGGAGCCTCCTCTCAAGTAGAACCAAACCTGAGGAGTATGACATAAACAAAACACACCATGCCCACACAAAGGTACATAACCCCAAAGTTGAACCATCAGTAGGGAACTAGATCTCTCTTTTCATACCTCCTGAGTAAGAGCTTGGGGTGATTCTTGCTCTCCAGGTTTTTGTCGATAAGGTCAGACAGGAGCTGTTTGAGGACGCCTGTGGCATACTCCATTTCCCCCTGCAGCGCTGTCATGATGAGAGAGGCTACGTTGCCTCTGTCACGCATGGAGAAGGACCGTTGAGCTTCCAGAGTGCGAATGAAGGTCAATAGGAAGTGCTTTTTGGTCAACAGCTGGCCAAACAAGGTCAGGGCCTTCTCCACATTGGCCGGAACCTGGAGAGAAAGGTGATGATGGGAGTGTGAGTGTGAGGTTGTATTGAGAAAAAGAAGCCATTGTTTGAACACAGTGAAAGAAAAATAAAGTTATGCGCAGGCAGGGACATGGAATGCAGGTACATCGAGCAAGAAATGAAAGAAAAGGAAGAAGACGAAGGGGAAGAAAGAGAATAAGAGTAAGACAGATGGAAAATTGCAATGAATGCAAGGAAAATAACCATTGTATACAGAAAAATAAGTATAATGAATGAGGAATATACATAAAAGGTGCAAGAGAAAACAGAAAAAAACATATTAGCAGGGGTAGAGGCAGATGAGGATAAAAGGGAGGATGGAGACACAGCCATTGGTTATGAGCCACAGCGGAGAAATGGATCAATGAGTATGTGTGAGAATGGGATTAAATGAGAGGTACATTAGAAAGAGCCATAAGTGCACACGACCGCAGACACTCCAGTCACGTATCCATAAAAAACGAGAAAAGACAGTACACAATCAGCAATTTTGATTCTGTTTCACCTTCTCGATTTCAATTTTCAAAGCCGCCTCCCCGTCTTTTTTTATTTTCCTTTTCTCCCGCAATCTTGCCTTTCTACCGTAGTTGTCCCAGTGCTCTCCATCTCTTTCTCAAGCTCCCCCTATCCCTTACTGCCCTCTCTTCACTGATTCTCTTCCTTTCTCAAAGCGCCGGCCAAGCCTCCCCCTCAGAGGGAGAGAAACGGAGGTTTGAAGTGAGAATGTGAGCTTCATGCTGTAATAAGAAATTGATCTGCCTGCTAGTGCGCCACTGTGGCCTGTGATTGCCTGGGCCATACAAATGAAAATCCAATGTCGCGCTACACTATCCCTTTGGAATACAGTTGATAGAATGAGCAGATACTGAATGTGTCAAAGCCAGAATGTCCTGGCAGCAGCAACCTTTACATGCATGTCAGAGTGCAGGGTGCATTACCATGTGATGTATGTGTGAGACTCTAACGAACACAGAGAAATGATGGAAGTACGTGTACTTGCTACATTACAGTGTCCGCACAGGCGAGGTTTGTGTGAGTGATAAAGTGTTCCCTCTTGAGAAACAAGCAGTAGTGGAAGGGAGAGTGTTTTATTGAACGTGTGAACGTTGTTTTTTCATCCATCACTTCTACCAAGTCTTGGCGGTGCTCGGGCATTTCTCAGTTTGTGAGAGAGAACCATCCCTGAACAAAAAAATGTAGTTCACTCCAAGATTCCTATCCAATTCAAAGTTATTTTTTCTTTATAAGTTTGGGTTTGAACTGCCTTTAGAGGCTAGTATTCTGAAAAAAATAAACATTACTCTTCATCACAGATACAAAACTTCATATTTGACATACCTTTTGACATAATAGCCAAAACCTCATTTTTGTTTTATATTAATTTCCTTGTTTTGGTTAAATTATTTAAAGTCAGTATCTTGTTTGGCCCATGCTTCCACTGATTGAATTCCTATTAAGACATTTTCTTTTAATAATAATCAAAAAAATAATTTAATAGCTTCTTTTTTAAAAAATATTTCTCTCTATATTATTTAAAATACAAGTTATTTCTTTCATCCAAACACAGAACAACTTTCATTCACTAGTGTAAGTGTGTGTCCGTGTGTGTGGAGTGCTCTCTACTGACCCGTACCTCCATCTCCTTGAGCACTGGGTGGTCCTCAATCCCAGGGAAGAGGACCCTCATGGCATAGGTACGGTAGTCCAGGAAGGGTATTCCAGCTCCATCCAGCTCCTGTGTGAGTTCATGAATATCCGTCTGAAGTTCTGCAAAGGCTGCAAAGAGAAAGTGAGGAAAAAATTTATTAATATATCATGAAGTTATGCAAATGATTTGAAGTTTGTGTTCAAATGGTGTAGAGTCTTTGCAAATTAAATAAAGATCTGAATTACACAGCAACTGAAATTATAGTGCGCCCAAGATTATAGCTCTGAATACCTTTGGTAATAAGTGATTATGTTTTTGGTGTGTACGCTGGCCCACCACAAAGCACTTATTTAAGGACACTTAATTACTATGGTCTGCTATATACGCAGTATTTCCTGTATTTATCCGAAAACAACCTGCCGCTTCTATGAATGTAAAATGTTGTCATGTGCAGCAGAGGAATTTTCTAAGGACCTCTTGATTGGTATTTTGATGAAATGAAGTTATGTATGTTATCATCTAGAAGCAGAGACTGCTATTTTATTCAAACACATTTAATAGAAAAGGGAAGTTATAAAGGTATTTTGTAAAGTAATGAGAGTAAAAAAAAAAAATCAAGAGTTAAACATGGTAGTTGGTGAGGAGTAAAGATGGTCTTTACTTCTATATTATGAGTTTTCTTCATCCTTTGTTAATCTGATGTCTACAAACCATGTCAAAACAAGTGATTTGAGGTGTGCGTGGAGGGATGATGTGATGGTTTGTGTTACGAGTGCAGAGAAAGAAGGAAGAGGAAGGAAGAGGAGAGCTTCAGGATAGAACTGCAGACATGGACATAGGCCAGCAAACACACACATTACACACACTGCCACCTCATATACTCATATTCCTGCAAATACACACACTACAGCAGTTCTGCCCACAGCTGAACACACAATCTAGCGTCCAGATGATTTATGTGAGGACACGTCATTGTTTTTTTTTTTTTTTTTTTTTTTTAGCACATTTTCCGTTCCCGTAGTGTGCGTTGTGACCTGCAACTTATACTTCAATGCCTTCACAAGTCACATCTACAGGGAACACGTGGGATCAAGTCCATTCTTTCAGTCATAACCCATAATATAGTGCAAATACACAATGCTTTTGCTGCCTTGACATGATTTTATTGTGCAAATAGGAAAAAAAAAACTCCTTAGAGAATGAAATATACAGAGCTATATGCTTGCATTAGCACAAGTATGTGTGCCCTAAACATAATACAAAACACACTAACACATGGATACACAACCCAAACAAATAACAAGCCAAAGCCCAGACTAACAGATGGCTTGTGTCACCCTATCCCTCTTTTCCTATCTCTTCTTTCCTCCCTCGCTGCTTCCTGTGAAGTGTCATCTTAGAGGTCACCTCTGTCCCTACTGTGGTCACCCCTGCTCTGCTAAATCCGTCCATCTTTATTTTTTTTCCCCTCCTGTTGGCTCCTTCCATCCACCATCTATCTTTAAATATCTAATCAGTCCCCCTTTCTCTAATCTTGCACCTTTGCTATTTATATAGCGTCACATCCAGCTTCCTCTTCTTAATCTTTACTTCTACACCCTCTCTCTGCTTCTTCTTCTAATCTCTCAGTCCATCTCCTCCTTTCTCCTCCCACAACTTGTCCTCCTTATTTATCTCCCTCGCTCCATCCCCTTCCTCTATCCATCGTCTTGTCGTCTCCCAGACAGTGGTGACAGCGGGGGACAGACAGGGTCAGGGCATCTGGACTCTACGCAACACACCCCAGCCAATCACTGTTTGACCTGCTGTGTGTGTGTTATGTGTGCGTAGGTTAGGTAGTTGCAAAAGAGCAGGACATGGAGACTTGAGTGTCATATGAAGTGGAGCGAGGTGTAAACGCACTAAGTACATACACACAGTCATCCTCAGAGCAGATGACAGGCTTTCACAGAGCGGGTATTTAAACAGGATCAGTGTTATATCCTGTAATCAGATGCAATGGAAGTGCATTTCAGGTGTTTCCCCGAGGCATATATGAACGCTCTTCACATCTGTCAGAAATGCAGAGGTGGAAGAAGCATTCACATCCTTAAATAAAAATGCTAATACCGCATTATGAAATGTTCCACTACAAGCACAAGTACTGCATTCAAAACCTGATTTGAGTGAAAACAAGCATTCTCATAAAAACACTAGAAACTCAATATAGTCTTTGTGAAGTAGTCATTCTGAATGTTATCGCCATCACAAAGGTTTTTTGTTTAATTTTACTGCTGAATCAATGAGCAAACTGTTGATTTGTTAAATATACAGAATTGCATTGATATTTTCTATATTCTATCAGCATATGTTTGTATCTGTATCTTTAAAAAGTTACATATTCATGAACTCATCCTTGTTTTCACCTTTGTGACCATACATATTCACTAGTTTACAGAGTAAGATCAGTTAAGAGAGGGAAATCCTTGTAATTTCAACCCATAAAGGAACGTTTAATCCTTCAGTTTATCATAAATGTTCGAAGACATGGAAACATTCAAGTAAAGTGCCTTGAATTTTGTAACCAAGTACAGTATTTAATAATAAAAACACCCCAAAAGTAGTTAAAATAGTAGTTCTAGTAGTAGTAGTTCTCATTATCCACCTCAACAAATCACACTGTGCAGATTATAAACCTTTCTGCTTGGGTATATTCCATTATAATGTTGTTTTTGCTGGATTTGAGGTTGAATAAAGCAATGCAACAAGTTAAATGATGTCTATGTATGCTGATGACAATAGTTATCAGTATTCTACGTCTCTTTCTTCCCATCTGCTTCTCTCCATTGCCAGACAAACCAGTACCAGCATCAATAGGCTCTCACTGGATCCACGCTGGCTCCTGCCAAATGAATATATGCTAATGTACTAGGGATGTCTCTCAATCTCTCCCTTTGCATCCGATGATGCCAAGCCACTCCTTTCTTACTCTCCCTGTATGTCCCACCTCTGTACCCTGTATCTATCTAACCTCCATATCACCCTCCTGCCATCTCTTCCTCTCTCTCTCAGCATGGATGGTAGTGAGGCCAGCCAGGCGGTTCTCTCATGGGGTGGAGAGCCAACATCTGGTGGCTGGCTCAGATCAAAGCCCTCCTCTGGAAACACACCAACATCCACAAACACACACACTGACACACACCGCTGCCACCTAACAGCAGGAGAAAGTTGGCAGTGAGAGGGAGGGAGAAACAGAGAAAGGGACTGGATATCATGACTATACGAGATCAGTGGTGGTTTTGAGGTAAGCTGCAGTGAGGGAGAGGTTTAGAAAGTTATCTGGACGTACAGGGATTACTTAAAGTGGAATATGAACGGGACAAAGGTGTGAGAAACGTGAAAATAGTACAGAGTGATGGTTGAGCAGCTAGCATAATCAATCGCACTCACCTTCCTTGCACTCGAGGGCCACTCTGGATTCCAGGTTATCCATCTGCAGCTGCAAACGTTTGAGGGTACGATCGGCATCTCGAGACTTTCTCTTATAAGCAATTAGCACCACGATGATAACTAAGAGAAGCAGGCCGCCACCTCCTCCGATACCAATGATGGCAGGCAGGGTGAGTAGGCTGTCGGAGTAGATCTGCAGAGTCCCTGGTGAGTATTCAAAACCCCCAACACGCACCTAGTAAACAAAGACAAACGGAAAAGTTATAATCGCTCTTCTGTGAGTTAATCCAAATAAAGTTATGTAATAATAATAATAAAGATGAACTTGGGTAAAACTAGCAGCAAAAAATAACCTTATTGACTGTAATAAACACAAATGATCTTTAAAAACATGAAAATTAAATAAGTGCAATGAATATTGCAACACCCCACATTGTTATTGGTTTGACTTCACACAAAATAGGCCTTTAATACACAACACCTCTGAAAACATTTGTGATGTCATGCAGTCTTTTGTATTATATTTATAAACCTTTTCACATAATACCTACAAAACTGAAACTAACACTAAATAAATACAAGTAAATTCCTTTTCCTGTTCTAATTCCGCTGAAACTAAAATTACTACTTACAGCATAAAATACACTTATAAGCTCTAGCTACATATAGTCATAGTTAGCATATACACTTAACCCTTAAAGACCGTGTTACTTTTGTAGCAGCTCTCAAATTAATTTGCTCTCTCTTTAAGTGATTTACTATCATGTATTGTAAATTATCTTTTTTTTTTTTTTTTTTTAACAATAAATCACATTTTTTTTCCTATATTTATGTAGATATTCATTAAAATTCAGAGTAAATTCAAAGGTTATTTTATCAAAACAGAGAAAAGTTTCTCCATCCACTGTCATTGATCCAACTCCATTGGTTTTACTGATGAATCAATGTTGTACAAGATGACGGCATTTCCACAGAGCGTCTGAATGACCAAATGGATCATATCTGATAACCATGAAAAGATAAACTGTATTTCATAACAATTATTTACATGGATTGATAGGATTAATAGATGGACAGGTATTAGATCACTAGATAATTTCACTCACCAGTGGATGTTTGGGGTCTTTATGGGTTAAAACTAGACTGATTTCAAAAAAATTAATTGAATATGAAAAAAAAAACCAAACAAACTGTGAAATCTGTTTTATGTGTTTTATATCCAGTGTGTAAATTAACAGTGCCACATTCTCATATGTCTAGATCCATACTGAATAAGCAAGCTAAAACAAGCTATAACTCTTCAAACTCTTTATATCTTAGTTATGGAGGGCAACATCTGTGGCCCTGGGCTGTCTTTATAACCAGCAGAACACATACAAGCAGACACAGTCACACATATAGATGACTTTCAACCATATCACATGAAAACAGCTCTGGCTTGCAGAACATGTGAATAAAAAAACACGTTAGTTTTCTCCCCTCTTTTTTTTCCCTTTTTCCATCTACAACTGGCTTACGTCTATGAAATACCAAATAGAAGAGGGTAAAAATAGACACAGACCTCTCACGCCCACTAGGCATTTTTTGGTCTCCATTGAATATCAATACTGTTGAAATCCCAAGGAGGATGCCAGCCAACCGAGACCAATCAAAAGCCTCTAAGACATAAATACAGTCGCAAACACCGCCAGCAGTAGTATACGACATAGGATGTGTGTATTTGTGTGTGTTGCTATATGAATGGGGACTAGAAATCTAGAGTAATTGAAGAGATTTAGCTGTGATGGATAGGAGGAAAGAATGAAATGTATAAATGAAAAGGGAGGAAGTGAATTGACATAAAGAAGGGAAATGAATCGCATGGAATAAGGAGCGAGAACAGGAGCTATAGACGAAAACACACCAAGAGGCTGAGGGAAAAAGTAAACACCAGACGCTCCAGCAGTAGAGGGGAAATTAAAATGAAGAGGGATGATGCAATGATTGTATTTAAAAGACAAACATACAACTTTGAGAGGGTTGATGTTCAGTTTTATCCACGTACAGCTGTACCCGAACTGATATCCCTAAATAACACCCACCTCTGCTCAATGTGTGACAAATAAGATTTATATAATGAAGACAGACAGGAAATATTCAGTGAACACAGACTTGGGTTAGTGCCTCAGCTGCACTACCCATAAGTATTATAGTCGTACTTACAGTGACTTTGTGCTCTCCGGTCAGGTTAGGCCATTCGCACAGCAGCTGGCTCTCTGACAGTGTGAGGACACAGGGCGTGTCCCCGATCAGCACCGTGTAGTTCAGTTTAGCGTTTCCTGGCGCGGCAGGAATTAGGTTACGCCCCTGGAAACAGAAACACACATGCTTTTTAGTTTCTTACATAAGGTCTACAGTGGAATACAAATGCAAACGGATTTATAGCAGCTGCAATTTAGACTGAGGCGATGGATAAAACACTTGTTTCTGGATGGCTGGAAGGACTCTGTGAACAGTTCAACCGCATCTGAGTGCATGTTAAAACTACAAATATCCATTAGCGATGTCCAGTTGAACTTCAAAAACTAGTAAGGACAAATGACAATTTATGCAGATATATGCTTTAACAATGGTGCTTCTGCTTGATTCATGAAATGGACAGAGTTAAATTTTGATGTGTAATACTGTTATGAAATGGACAGAGTTCTACCTTTTTTGGTATGTATAGCATTTTTGTGTTTTGCGCAGGCTTTGTCAGAATTTAGTTTGATATGTATAATATTGTTAAGCCGACTAGGGATGGGAAAACTAGGTCCCAGTTGCTCAATTCCTGGGAATCTTTGTCCGTCTTCTTCCACCTTTGTTGCACATACGTGATGATGTCACATGTATGCTGCATTGTTTTGGTTAGAACATAGCCAACATGGTGTCGAGGTAGGAACGCTCTAAAATATAGCTATATTTCATGTGAAAAGACGACACCGGGGCAACTGGTAAGGCTTACAAAGATTCCATTTCTTCAAAGGGGGGAAATACCTCCATTATGCTCAAACATGTGTCCACACAGCATGTGATTCATTTGTAGACATGTCACATGTTTGATACACTACTTAGTGACGCTTGTGAATGTAGCAGAAGAGCAAACACCAGGGCACCATCCGGGCCCGGTTCTGGGGGGACAACATCCTGCCCACTCCAATAAAAATTTCTGAAGGTAGGGAAAAGGAAAATTAGGTGCACAACAGTGGGAGACAGAGGAATTTGTAAAACGTCTACATTTTGACTTTCTTCTGTTGTATGGTGTGACCCCCAGCATCGCTTCGTCACTGCTTCTGTCACCGGCATGTGCCCCCTTAACATTCCTGATAGCCGACTCCTATATGACTATCTGGAACTGGGCCTGGCATCATCTGTTATTTTTTGTGCATACTGTATATGTTATATTTTCTATGCAGACAGAAATATAAAAGACAGTTAATGCAAACAAATGTGTTTATACTCATATTCTCTCACCCAATGAGAATCAATAAAGAATCAGATCAATGAGCAAAAACGATAATGCAATTGGAATCACTAAATTCTTATTAATTCACATCCGTAGAGCTGACATGGGAATTTATGATCAGTAAAAAGATAGGATAAGGAGGCAGGAATATATAAGTTAAACTTCAGCCTGCTCCTTTTCAAATAGGTTTTCTTTTTTTATATTGATTTTTCTTGCTGCATTGCTTTGAAATGTTGATTTTTGATCAACCAACCAATCAATCAATCAATCAATCCAAATTCTGACATATAACACCTGACAATTCATGAGTACACATTAAGATCTGGTGGCTGCATATTATGCAATGGTAAAATTCCTATCCAATGGAATGTGTTAGAGTAATAAATTCTCCTAAAATTCCTTCCTTTCGTCTCCTCTCCTACCTCTACCTTCCTCACATGTCCTCCCTCACCACGCTTCACAGTGTGGGAGGAATTAATTGCTGGAAAATCTCGACAAACGTCTAATTTCTCTGCAATTATTTAATAGGATGCCATTTCTGGGCTGCTTATTTTTGCCATTCTTCACCCGGAGCACGGTGGGCCAATAAGTGCCTTTCATTATAGAATTATATTTAAAGTTACAGGGATGGAAGGAGTGATTATTCATCTCTAAAATTCCACCCTGATTGGCCAAGAGAAAAATGGCTTTCATTTTCCATGAAATTGCATGCTAATTTTCTCTCTCGCTCCTGAAATGCTTTGAAGTTCAAGAGGAGAGGTGAAATGACAAAAAAGAGAGCCGTTGGGTGGGGCAAAGCCTTTTCTAAATACTGTCTGGATTTAAGTGTCTGCTGCTTCTATGGCTCACAGTAAACACAGCTATGAGGTTCCTCTTCAGAAGTTATCCGATAGAAATCTAAGCAGGTGGCATTGCGACGCATGGGTCCACTTTATAAACATTACTTTTCTTTCACACCTGATTTTAAAGGGGGGGCGTTATAGAAATTACTTTTTTCTTAAAGGTCTCCAAACCCCAGTGGAGACAGCAAGCAAAGAAATAACATCTTTTAAGGTTGAGGCACATCTGAAAGAAGGATGTGTTGAAAGGAGGCTCTCAAAGCAAAAAAGAAGAAGCGAGGAGAATATCTATACACGAATGTTTGGTGCAAATCATTTCAAATGGCTGTCAGCGTCTTATCAGTTGTGTGTTGTAGATGCTGGCTGGGAGGTCAGAGCAGGATTTTTTAAAATAACCATTTACGAGATTGAGCTTTTAACACTGTTGACAGTACTGGCACACCACTATCTAATGTTTCTTTTAAGGCTAATGCTGAAATAACCTTTAGCCCTGTGTTTTAAATGTTTTTTCTGCACCTTTAAGGAACAACCTTTGATCAAAAAATAGTGCAAATTAAACCTTTACATGAGACACAAATTTTCCCTGATTTAATTAACAGAAGAGAGGACAAAGAGCAGGAATAAATGTGGAAACTAAAACAGAAGGAAGAAAAAATAAATCAAATTTGACACTTGAAGTCAGAAAGTTAGAAGAGAACACTTGCAAAGTGATGCTAAAACAGGAAGTGGGTAAAGTTGAGTGAAGAGTCTAAAGACAAAGGACATGATGGATGTGAAGTGAAGCCAGGCAGAGACAAGGCCAAAGCAGATCAATGCTCAAAGTACAAGTTCCAAATTACCTTGAGTATGAGTGGTGAGCTGGGCTTCAGCTCCAGCATGCCTGTCGGACTAAGAGGTTCGAACACGGGGTCCGGGTGATAGTTGAAGCTCTCGTTTACCACCAGCACCGAGCGCACGTCATCCATAACAAAGCCGATCTCATCAGGACTAGTGCCTGCCTCTGAGAAGCCTTTGTCAGATCCAGCCACAGAGGGCGCCAGACACACCATCACAGTGTTGTTGACCACCGTGCAGTTCTAAACAAGGTGAAGACAGAGGGAGGAATGAAGATGAAAATATAAAGTACAGAGGAGCAGAGAACAAAAGAGCAAAAACGACAAAAACTTTAAGTAGTATACTGTATCCACTTTTTCATCAACATTCCAGATTCAAAATTCAACATAAAATATAATCAATATATAAGATTACTGAAACAGTAATGTGATGTGAGTGATTAAATGTCTCCATAATGACATAATGAGGAAGAGGCTGGCTTAATAACATCAGAGTTGTAATCAGTGTTGATATCATCTAGTAATCCCCCTGTGGGGTTTGACACTTGAATCAGTCACCGTATAACAAATTAGACTGTAATGACACACAGCGAAACAGGAGATGTCAGCCGGTAGCTGTTAATGATAACACAGCATGGCAAAAGAGAGTTTTAAATAGTTTCACAGGGTGTTATAACCTTACATTCTTTTTCCCCTATACGACACATATTGATGCAATGAAACAAAAATGGGGTGAAATAACACTAAAACTTTGAAAAAAACGGCGTTCATAGATTGATAGAACTATTAACAACGTAAACAGAATGACTGTAGAGAAAGGGACGAAGTGAAGAAAGGGATATTTTTACTAGCAGCTAGTGGGTGTGGGAGAAAGGTTAGCTAAGCCCCGTGGTGCGAGGTGAAGAGAGGGGGATTTGCCAGAGCTGCTTTATTGCTGGTTGACATTTCAAAGGTTAAACTGCTAAAAGGAAATTCAACATCAAAAACAAACAGAAAATAGGCCCTTGGCTGGTTGACCGGTGGGTCAGGTGTGTGTGTCTGTCTGTGTCCCAGGTGTGTGTAAGGTCTGAAAATCAGTTTTCCCAGAGTGAGAGGGAGAGTGTGAGAAAGAGAGGGAGACACTCCAATAAAGACACCTGTGTGTCTACATCTGTGTCAGGCCGTCTTACTTGCCAAGTTAAGTCAGTGCTTTTTTGTTTTGTCAATAAAATCATGTACGGGTGCCTGGTTTCAGCCACTTACATTTTCGGACTTGGCAGCTCCATACTTGGCTCTCATTTTGGGCTCCTTGATGGTTGCCAGATTGGTTCCAGTAATGGTCAACATGGTTCCTCCACTTAGAGAAGAAAGAGAGACAACAAGACGCATTTTAGCGACAGTGAAGTTAAACATAAATACACACTAGAACAGGAAGAATGAAAACAATGCCATGTGCTCAAACCTGCATCACATCAGAATCGGAATACCTTATTAATCCCAGGTGGAAATTATTGGGTGATTACAGTTGTTCCATTCAAGTGTAATAAAAGTAGTAGGAAACAAATTATCAATACAACTGAAAAAGAACTATATAAACATATATAAATATACACCAAATATACATATTAAAACACTCTATTAAGACACAAAATTAGGATGTACTGGATGATATAACAGCATAAGTGGGCAAAATACATATTCTTTCATTCAGCCTATGCATTTTTTTTTTTTTTTTTGTGGGAACCATAAGTACTCTCCAGTTGGCACTTTACCATTAATGGTTTCTTCTTCTGTGGCCCTTTGCCTGCGTATTCATGGAAACCCTCTTCCAGGTAATGATAGGAATACTAAAGCCGTTGCATGAATGTTAAAAGCTTGTTTAAACTGATTTGGAGGCTGGAGGAATAAGTGAGCAAATATGCAGCGTTACTCCTGAGAGCTAAAGCTTTTGGCCTCTCTTCACCACCTCTCAAAACCCAGGGGAGATATGTTATTGATACTACGTTGGGGTCTGGGCTTGAAATACACTCAGCAACTGCACTGTCATCTGTGATCTGACATGTTCTGTAACCTTTACACATGTGACCTATTCAGATCTGTGTGTTGGTGACCAACAGAGACATGGGTAATATGGGTGAGAGTCCTGTTCCCCCACACTGTCCTCTCCACAGCCTCTGTTGGCCTGAGAGGATGAACTTTATCTGATGTGTAGTGGTCTAGCAGCAGCTAAATAAGTTACTACACAGCCTAGAACAGGAAGGGGGTATTGCCCAGTCAGTTCCAGCGGGAGTCATCCAACACACAGTGGCAAAAAAAAGAAAAAAAACCTGTTGAAATGCACAAAATACTGCAGTTTTTAATCCTCATTCCAAAAAGACTAATTCTAATAAGCTGTTTATATGGCTACTGAAGATTAATATTCCACTAGTATCCCTGTTTACACGCAGCTGTGCATACTCCAATTAGCAGTTCTCTAGCATGTCATTTATCTCATCAAAATATGGAAAAGTGGCTGGAGCTGGTTGTGCTATTTTGCTTCTTTCTTTGTTTCCCACTAAAGGCAGTCTTATTCAGCTGGGAGAAGACAGGCTAAAACTACCGTCTTGAAAAGGTCACAGTCAAAATATATGTGTATATTGAAAACCTGTTGATATCTAGGTTTTTATTTTTATTTTATAACATTTCAAAGTAGGGTGATTTGTTTTCTAACTAGTAGTGCAGGCTTTTTGCTTGGCATGGATCTTTCAGCCAGTGAAAATACCCACGATTAAACCTGTTTAACATGAACAAACCTCAGTATTGAATGAGAACAAGTGGAATAATGGTAGAATATTAACATTAATGTAAGACCTTAAATTGAGTCATCCTTGTAAAGGGTGTTGACTACGAAGAACTATTTATTCTCAGATGTTTAAAGCAGGCTAACAGATCTTGAAGTGCTGAATGAGGCTGGTGCACAAAGTGAGAAAACAGAGCAATTGACAGGATTTATTCACAGGAGATACCTTTGAAGTGGAGGACAACATACAGATCAGGACATGCAGCGACATCTGTGAGCATGCAGTGGCTCAAAGTGATATTAAATTGTCAAATTAAATCGTTTTTTTCAAGACACAAAGAACATATTAAGGCACATTATATATATTATTTCATGTATATTATGTCATGCAGTCATTGTATGCCATGTGTCTGGTTGTTATGTAGCGATTCTCTTCCTGGAGGGATGAGAACAGTTCTCAGTCATGTCCGATTTGAGTTTTTGACTACAGCGCCTCAGCAGTGTTTGAAACAGCCTCAGCGAAAGGGTTACCAAAGGGGACACGGCGACAAAATAGCTTGGTAAATAAAAGCATGATTGGCCTGGAGAACCACGCGCCTCCTCCTTTGGGAGAGCTGAGTGAAACGCCAAACACAAGCCAAGTGCAAAGGTTATTTCCCCCCAAGGCTGCAGCTCGCACTTTCATTCTTGTTTCCCTCGCCTACCCTCAACCTTTCATTCATCCCATTCCAAATGAGACTTCTTATCCACTCACACCTCTTTCGCATGATAAGAGACTTTTGTCTCCCTGCAGAGTTTCAAATGCAGCTCCCATTTTCACCTCAGCCCCTTGTGATGCAGTAGTGGATTGTTGCACTTTGAACAAAAAATGTCTCTCATCACACATAAGACAGGTTGGGTGGTGTTGCTATTATTATAATGAGTTAAATGAGCTGTATTAGTAATAAATATTTCCACATGTGACATTCTTTTTGAAACACAGAAGACATAATTATGCTTTAACATGGAAATATCTTCAGTAAGTGTCAATTTTCATGTAGAATGAAGAAAACACTACAGTATATTTCTGTTAAAAAAAAAGAAAGAAAGTTTGAACATTAGGTTGAATCATGACAACTATAGCATCTGTTATTTCTATATTTTCCGGTCCATTTGCACATACACCTTTCCAATGGCAGTCAAGCATAACAATGAGGTAAATGCTCAGGAAATCACTTATTACTGAAACAAAACTTCTAAAGTACAGGAGAAGTCAACAGTGTGTGAGTATTTGTACGTAGCTGTGTTGAAGAGTAGAGGAGTTTCTAGGTCATGCTAGTGAGCCCATTAGCATCTGGAAGCTCTGAGCTTTTTTCTACACAACACAGCTTGTGTTTGCACAGGAAATCTTCCCGTGGCTATGTAGTCTCATTTCAATAAGTCAAGGAATATTTACAGATACATCTCTGCTGCAGCTCATCAACTAGCAGTGCACTGCTTCAGGAGCATCCTTTGCTGCTGTTCCTGTGTTCAAAGATTTACTTTTGAAACATAAAGATAAACTGAATAAATAATATGCCTTTGAAAAGCAAGACAAAGGTGAAAATGAAAAAGAATGTCTAGTTTGTTTTTTTCTTAGAGACCCAGCCAGGGAGTATGCCAGCAGAATAATACATTTATCACCTTTTACTCGAAGTTCATATTTCAGGTTACTGATACTGTCCTCCTAAAACAGGCATTAATTTATGGAGCATCACCAACCAGGGATTAATAATGTATAGATGCATTTGTATCTGTTCTATAGACGCACATCAAATAGAATTGTAGATGAAGCACTCAGTGTTGATTTAAATTATACATAATAAAATAATCATATGACAAGCTCATGTATTATATGATGACTGCTGAATGAGTTAAGTATACGGTTGAGCAAAGCCACAGAAAAACCCAGTTTATGAAAATATCTTCTAGCTTCCTTTTAATTATTCATTGTGTGTATTACTTTCAGGCTTGACCTGCACTATGTACGTAATTTTAAGAATTATTCATTAACCTCATTTTTCAGCAGTAAATTCCATCCAACACAGAAAAGTGTGGCAGACCATCTCCTCACCTGGCAATACTCCAGTCAGGTTCAATCTTCAGGATGGTGGGGTCGTCCGTGTAGTTGAACTTGACCTCTGGGTTCCTCAGCTCAGCAGAGTTTATGTCCACCATGACGGGGGTGGTCCCTGGTGCCTGGCCCGCTGGGGTCACACACACTATCTCTTTGTTGCTTCGCCTGGAAGAGCAAGAGATGAAGGGATGATCAGTGGATGGAAAAAAGAGCTGTTAAAGTCAATTTCATACTCTAAGGACCAATACTGAAAGGTCTTGAGGAAGATTTTGAGAAAGTAGAGGGTGATTCGATGACAGTGTAAAAGAGTCCTATTTGCTCTCTTCAGGAAGTCATTCATTTTTAATTAGTTGCGACAAAAAAAGCAGCACAACCACAAGTACTGGCAAAGCATTCATCCATCAACAATGCCAATGTCTTTCAATGTGGCCAGTCATAATTTCATCAGCCCGAATCATAGAGTACTATACTTCAAAGCCCCCCCACCCCACACCCACTCTCTTTTTCTGTGCATCTCTCTATCTCTCCTGCGCTTTCTCTGGCTGATAGATCTGAAGTGGCAGATCAGGCCGGTCGTCTCCCTGTGTGATGTAACTCCCTCTGCAGCAGACAGGCAGCCAGCTGTGACCTGCTGGGAAACTTTGTGTCGCTGCCAGAAACTTTGCGCTCCACTCCAGTGGCTCATTCCACTGCCCCCTCCTCCTGTGGCAACGGGAGGGGGGCACTGGTGCCTGTGAGACTGTTTGTGCATGTGCTTATGTCGACCAGGTGTGATGGTACCTATGAGACAGTTTCTGTGCTGAGCAGGTGTGCGCTATGTTGTGTTCCGGGTGGAGGTCTGTGGATTTACGTATAAACACACAGATAGAACTTTGTGTAAGAATATGTTTTTCCTCTGGAAATGTCCTACAGTGCACTGCAAGGATGTGTAAATGGCTGTATTTGTATTGCTCAGGCATGATGGTGGGCAGCACAGTGTGAAATTTTCAACATGAGAAGAGCAAGCAGATCTGTACATAAATCCTCCCCCGTTATCTGCTGCGAGAGTGAAATCCACAGAAAGACAGATGATGATGGAAGAGATGAACTAGTGGAAACCTATTTTGGCAGCTCTATCCCAGCAGTATGCAATAGGGTGGGGTTGGGTTAAGAGACTTCATAAAAAAAAAATGTAAAAAAAAAGGAAAAAAAAAAGACTCCAAACTGGAAAATCAGGTGTCTCTGTTGGACAGATCCCTGCTGTCTCCCAGGAGGTAATTTCAACAGCGTCCTACTCTCAGACTGAGTGTGGACTGGAGATAGAAGAATAGAAAAAAATGACGAAGGATGCGGGAAAAAAAAAAAAAAAAGAAACTACATTCCACTAGTGCTTCGTTTCCATGGTAACGTTTTTCACAACACTGTCCCACTGAGAGCACCTGTAGGGCCGCGTACGTATTTCTGACAAGGTTGTGGTCACACAAAAGAAAGCCAAGAGGGGATACAGAAAGAAAGAAAGGAGAAGGAAAGGAAAGGGGTTTGCAGAGAGAGATAAGAGGATGAGTGACTCGGGGTAAATAGGTTTTGATTAAAGCGGAGGCCCCACTGAATACAAAGACATATTAAAGAGATGGACTCAACCAGTTCATTACTTTGGCCATAAAGGTTATAGCTGCTCAATGAATGAAAGGCCAAGACTATTATGTTCACCTTTCTCAGGATGTGCTACAGAGCTTTAAATTGGCCTTTACTATTTCTTTTGATATGATAGAAAAAGAACTTGATGGGTCCAAGCTCATTAGTTTAACCTGTCACTTGTTGTCTAGAAAAAAAAAAAAGCGGTAACAAAAACACCAGTGTTAAAAAAAAAAAACTCCAAGAAAAATAACAAAGAAAAACAGGAACAAGAAAAATCCACTAGAGCATTAGCCACTATAATAAAACATAAAAGGACAAAGCAACGCATATAGATGCTTGTGTTAGTGCACAGACGATCTTTTATGTGAGGTTTCTTTTCTCCACCATCTGCCAGCGACCATACATGAGTGGATTTAGTCCAGGGCTCAGTTCGCTGTCAGTTTGCCAGGAAGGGGACTCAAAGAAACAATAGAGTCCTTTGCTTGAAGAATTAGAGTCATATCAAATTGGATCTATGTCTCCTCCTCTTGAAATCCTGGCATTCTCTTGCAGAGTGAGTGACAAATGGCGGCAGATTATTGCACTAATATCTAAAAAAAGGACAAAAAGACTATGTATTTCAATCATGAGTTCGAAGCAGGCAAAATGTAAGACCAATTACCAAAAACAGGGTATAATTTCTTCCAAACTATAGTCATATCAGACAAAATGTGTGCTATGCACTTAAGGCACAACGTAACAATAATATCACTTTCCTACAAAAAAGCTACACTGTCATTTGTACAATAGCTGAGAATTATATTACTATGGGTCATCCTCGTACCTGTGAGATTCTTCAAACCAGCTACGATTCCAAATTACAGACATAAGTGATATTATTAACAGGAGATAGTTTCAGTTGTTAAAAGACTCTTACATGAAGTATGACATTATAAAACAAAGCAAAAAAAAAGAGCACATTTTCCTTTCACTCACCTTTCAAAATGACAGGAATGGAGTCCTATCTTCACAGCTACGGCACTTCCTGCATTGAGATGACTGCCTTCAATGGTGATCCTGGTTCCTCCAGACAGCGGCCCGGTGGAAGGATGGACACGAGTAAAGTACGGTGACTGCATTGGGACACAAAGGCAGAGGACAGGCACATGAATTATGGCTTCTCGACTTGACTAGTAAAAAAAAATAGTCCATAAAGAACTGCCTAAGCTTTTAAATGAGCAGCACTTACCACAAAGGTGAAGGCTTTGGTTGAGACTGCTTTGTAATCGGGGTGAATGCAGTCCCTCACACACACCTCCACCTGAGCCTCCTGCACCCTGTAACCTGTTGCATCATTCAGCCGACACACAATCCTGACAAAGAGAAACAGAGGTGCAGGGGTCACTTTGACGGATCACCACTACCAAATGAAAGGTAAGAAAGCTTATATTCAGCTTGCATTCATCTTACATCACTTCAGTGTTTGCTTGTTAATGAGAGCGCTACTTGACATTAAAGAAGAATGAGAAACAAAGAGCAAGTGAAATAAAAACAGGATTTCTGCAGATTTCTACATGACTTTTAAAGACTATCCAGGCTGCAGTTTAAGACTCATTCCATTCCCCTATGAAGCAAAACATTGCCAGGGATACAATTTATTCAATTAAGTGATGCTCTTGGTGTGAATACAGAAACATACAGTGCAATGGCAGGCATTTGATGGTGGTTTTGTACAGTGGATTTATGACTATAGCGGTATTACACCCAGTGTTGCAGGGTTCCTTCAAGCAACTACTAATCATGCTTTCCTCAAACTAGTTGTTGATTAAAATTTTGGCTATATTAGTGGTTATTGCTTACATATTAGGCTAATTTTCTTGTTTTATTGCATCATGATCAATACAAATTTTTCTCAAGAGCATATTTAACCCATAAAGACCCAGCTCTACATTTGTGGTAGTTCCCATATGATTTTTTCCTCTAAATTTACCCTTTCTGAAGTGATTTATCACCTCTTATTATAATACTAGCTTTTGTGTTTTGCATCGTTTCAGTGAAAATCATGTATTTTTTTTTTTTTTTATATTTAATTTACTGATTATGTAGATGTCCATACAAACTCAGATTAAAGTTGAGGTTTGTTTTTTCAACAAAATATATCATTAGATAGATACCAACAGATAACAAGCATCTCCATCCACTGTCATTTATCAGTTACATGGACTTTACTGGTGAATTAATGTTGTAGAAGATGATGGTGTTTCCGTGGTAACTACAGAACCTCTGATCGTCCAAATGGGTCATATCTGATTACCATGACAAGCACCATTTTACACCCATTATTTACATAGATTGATAGGATTAGTAGATCAACAGGTATTAAAATAGTTTAGATCAGTGGAAGACTTTGGATGCCAGTGGATGTTTGGGTTTTTATGGGTTAAAAACAGAAACTGATGTTTATGCAACTTCTTAAAATTCTCATAATTCAATCATTTAAGAACTGTTTAAATCATACAAATATAAAAAAGGGGAACCTAACCAAAGTTACTATTATCTTCTATTATGTGCAAGTCTCTACAGCTTCAGTTTCAGATTAAGGAGCTAAGTGCATGTCTGCATTAGTTTGTTCTGTAGAACCATAAGCCCAGCAGCTGGCCCTGGGCACTGGCTGGCCAAATGAAAATCCACTGGAGAAATGATTGAGTAAGGGGAGGAGCGGCAGCGTAGCCCACAGGGGGAGCACAGACACACACACACACCCACACACACACACTTCATGTTTCACCCACTGGAGACACACTTGACTGTTAATTAGCCAGAGCGAACGAATGAGACGGAGAGAAAGGCCGAGAGTGCAGAAGAGAGGCAGGTAGAGAAGCAAAGGAGAAAACGGAAGGAGAGAAGAAGACGGAGGATGGGTTGGAGTGAGAGAGGCTGACGAATTGAACGAGCTCATATCCTACACATCTCCTCATCTTCCCTCCCTCCCTGAGATGAGTTATTAACTCTCCTGCTTACATCCTCCCTGCAGGTGGCCATGGCAACTGTGGCAACAATGAATTTCACATTCCGCTGCTGTACGTTTCCATTGTTTTTATTTTCTCTTTCATTTATTCTCAGGTCTCCCGCTATGATAGGGGCCGTGATTAAAATGCTGGACAGCTCTCCGTTAGAACCACAGCTTCACTTTGCATCATTACTGCACAAATGACAGGTGGCTTCATTGAGCTGTTATTACGTGGTTAGAATGGTTCATGGTACATCTGTAAAAATAACAACATAATGAATCATACCTCACTCAATCAAGTGAGTGAAGCGGAATGTGATAGTTAAAAATTAAACATATGTCAAATTGTCACACAGAAACTACTAATAAGGCAATAAAAGGGGATACAGGTTTTGTTTTTGTCGCTACTCACAATAATTTAGATTTCTCAGTCTGGTAAATATTTAATGATCGAGGTGAATGAACAGCCTACTAATGCTAAAAGGACTAGAGGTGTTGCATTTCATTGCAGTTCAATTTCATTCTGGTCACTGAAACAAGAAATGTACGGTGACTGTCTGAAGTTCAACCAAAAGAAGAACCGAC
The DNA here is from genome assembly GCA_029822895.1 of Maxillicosta whitleyi. Taxonomy (NCBI): domain Eukaryota; kingdom Metazoa; phylum Chordata; class Actinopteri; order Perciformes; family Neosebastidae; genus Maxillicosta; species Maxillicosta whitleyi. The sequence continues at coordinate 14,558,108 of JAPSES010000211.1, read as the reverse complement.
ATCCTGAGAACAAGCCAATACGTCTACATTTAGGACAACTGTCCACCCACCACCTTCCCCCACTCTGTCTGCCAGATGACCTTTGACCTTAGCTGTCAGTCCTGTAACCCTGTCCTGTCTCTTGCGCTAGAGTGTGATAGAGTCACAGGGATGACGAGAGCAACCGGGCCACTAATGGCACCGTATGGCTAACATCATTTTTAATTAGCATGACAGCCTCACTGCTAGCCGCGCCCTCCTCCTCCTCTTCCTCCTCTGCCGCCGCCTTCCTCCGGGTGCTATGGCAACAGGCCAATGCAGCCTTACAGGGCTAATGGGGTTAAACATCGATACCTTGGTGTGTTTTTGGATGTGATCACTTGGACAAAAGACAGAAGCATCTGTTATAACTACAGCTACAGCCGTCAGAGTTGGACTGTATAGATACCCTATATACCACTATATTATATGCAGCACCACTGCTACCATGTCTCAGCCTTTCAAAGTCCCACTGTGCTGCAAAACTCAGCAAATACAACATTTTTTATACTAATAACATCTACAAAGCCGTAAAGAGAATATTGAGGGCATTTCCGGCTGTGATGAGCGACCCCAATTTTTTCTTGTCCTAAATTTGATCATGTATACTGCTGGATGAATTCAAGATAAGATACAGAGTGACTCATCTGGTTGTTTCACAACTAAATAGATCTAATAATGTAGTGTTCTCACTGGCTGTTGTTAAGAATCACATTCTTCATTCCATTCATTAAATCTAATGGATAATTCCCATGATATTACTTACATGCGCACAAAAGGACATTATTAACATATCCTGTTTACAGGCGGAACAAATAGTTCTCTGACATGCAACAGACTGAACCAAGACTCTTTTGTAAAGGATGGGCCTACACCAAGAACTTGGCACAAATATTTCTTTACTCCTATTGCTCAACTAATACTGCTCTAGAATATACAACTGCAGTTATGTGTTACATGCAAAGAGAGATAGTTCAGCATTTCTCTGAAACTAGCAGAGGTTATCATCAATGGGAGGATTTACATAGAACCATTTTTAGAACACATACAACCTACTTAAAATCACATCAAATTTTCCTCTAAATGGGCCAATCTGATCTGATGGACGTACGTTGTTACTTGAAATGATTTGAGTCCAATTGGACTATTTTCCTAATTATTAGTGAAAGGCGGTCCCATAAAAACTCAGCAACCGTTTAATTTTATGTGTTAATGTGTTCAAGAAGGAAAATGTAGTGTTTAACCTTTGGAGTTTTTATTGAAACAGAGGTCTGAGAGAAAGAGTTGCAGTGCTGCACTTTACAAACAATGTCACATCAATATTGGACAAAGAGAAGCAGTGAAGTGGAGTCTGAAACAAGGAGCCTGAGAGTGAGGGGTGGGAGTGAGGAGATAAAGGAGGAGATAGTGTCAACGTACTGCTCGGCGCTGATGTATTGGTCCTCCTGTGGGTTGCAGGCCACCTTGCCGATGCGGACTCCGTTCTGGATGTCTTTGAACTGCAGGCCCAGGTTCTCACCCATGATGGTCAGCATGGTTCCTCCTTGTCTGGGGCCCGTCTCAGGATACAACTGTTGAAAGAGCAATTAAAAGATGAGCCATGAAATGTTGTAAAAATCATGTGGTACACATATGGCGGGCCATTATGGATAGTCCCAATTGAATTGATCTGACAGGTTGCTTACATCATTCATTCTGCATGAATCAGAGACTTGGTACCTCATTAAGTGAGATGAAAAATGACCTTGGATCCATTAAGTCAGACTCAACTCAGTCAAACATTCACAACCTGCCAGCTCACACACTTAACCTGCACCCACCCACCCGCCCCTACTTACATCTCTCATTTAACCTGCTGACAATTAATCTACTGAACACAATTACTGCTCACTATGACCTCTGTTCCCTCGCTTTCCCCTAGAGGTCTACGAAAGGTAGGCAGAGGTGCTAATGGCTACCAGAGGATAGCCTAGCCGCTAATCACTGTCCCATTCATCCTGGCCCGAAGCAGACAATAGCCTCTGTGGTAATCATTCATTGCTAGCATAATTAGGGCTAAAGCTAATTGGATTAGAACCTGGTGAGGGGGGGTGGGGTCATTAGCCCCAATGGCTGGGATATGACTTTGCTGGTTCGGTGTTGAAGAGTCAAAGAGTGGATAAGGTCAGTCTGTGTCCTGGTCATCACAGAAGGACAAGATAAATTCCAGTGATCTCATTCTTGCACTTTCAGACACTGCCCCATGGATCATGTGAGTAATACACCACACTGATATAGAAAAGACACACACATCTGAAGAACTGAGAATAGTCCCTATTAATCCTTTTGCATCAGAAAGTTAAGAAGCTAGTATCTGCTGCCCGTTTTACCAGGACTATAGAACAACTGCTTTGTATATCTGAAGCCTTGTTCAGACCAAAGAGTCACAACAATACAAGTTGAAACTTGCAACTGTTTACGTTGTATCACTCTCTAACATTCCTTAAACTGATTTAATATTTCTACAGGAATGACACTTACTATTTGCATTTCAAATGTTACTATTTCAAGATGGTCTTAAACGTGATCAAAGCAGAGTCTTACATCATCTATGGTTTTCTGTTGGTGGTTATACAATGAGTTGTATTTCTAGTATTGATTAAATGGAGGAAAAAAACCTCAAAAGTTTCCTCCATCTATTTCTGGAGAAGATCTGTCATTTGGAAGAGCTGGTGTCACTTCTCATAAGCAAAGAAAACACCACTATTGAGACAGTATTTCACTGGGGGAACAGCAGATAATAATGCTGTGCTTCTTGGCGACAGCTAAGCTAAAGCCCATCCATACTGAGAAAAACATACACTATATAACGTTACATTCTAAAACTATCCACTGGCAACTGACACATTGCAGGAGACACATTCAGCCAGCTTGAGTTAAGCTGAGAAGGGCTGGTTCACACTGCTGTTGTGAACTTTAATTACACAGGAGACGCTTGAAGTTCAGTGATGTATCAACTACTATCGCTCTGTTGTTGCCTGTTGATTTCGAGGTGAAAGTGTGTGGATTCGTCTGTTATAATTATGATGCATCAAGACACTCTCACAGTAGTACATTTTCCAGATCTGACTTTTGAAAGGACATCACCTAATGGGTAAACTTGACCAAACTTTTTAAGTGTATCCACAGTCTCACAGCTAAATTGGATCCACTCTCCCAGCTTGCTCTCTGTAGCTGTATTTCTCCACCTGCTAACTCACAATGATCTCCAGTCTAACATCGTTATAGAAAAGGTGCCGGTCTAGTAAAAGCCACAGGTGTTCAGGACACCACCAGCAGAAACACACAATGGGAACAAAGCCCGGTGTCACGCAGGCCACAGCTGAAATGCCACATTGATATAATTAAGGAGTGTTTTCCATCTTACACAAGCTAGGCTTATGATGAACATCCCTCCTCCTTCCTTCGCCCTTTCCTTTTCCTCTCTGGACTTCTGTCTTTTTAATTCACTCTCTGTCTCTTTGTCAATGTGCCTGAATGCAAATATTTCAGCTGGAGACAAAAGAGTGAGTGGCACACAGTGGTGCACCACTCACAATCTTCAGATATGGTAATCAAATCTCTCTTTCTCTATAAGCACTGCCTTATCAAAACACACACAGACACACATACACACAAGTCGTTACATCCACTACTAAACAACACAAACAAAAAGCCCTTTTTGATAAAAGCCACCAGCCTAAACACTTGGTCTATTCTCCTCTAGCCGTCGCAGCGTTCTACACCCATTCAAACTCTTTTTTTTTTTATCCTCGTCTCTGACTTGTCCCATTGCGTCTGAGGCTTTGTGTGAGGCCTATTGTGGCCGTCTGAGCGGCACTGTACAGATAGCATCTGCTAGTTAGACGAGAAGGAGGAAGGGGGAAGCAGGGACAGAGAGACGACATGAGCATGGCATAAAGCGTCTGAAGTGGATCAGTGATATGTTTTGTTAAAAAAATTAAAAACAAACTGATGGAGGCAGTGAAACGAGTAAAGAGAATGAAAAAAAAAAACATTTTAATCACTAAATATTTACAGCTGTGTGAGTTTACAGTGTAGTTTTAAGTACGGGAGCCTTACAGACACAGAAGAAACCTGTCAAATGAATCAAAATCACACTGGGGCCAATTACTCTGGTTGAACTCTGACAGCATGTTTTAGCCATAAGATCAGTTAAAAACTAAGAAGTAAATGAGCTCATTTTAGAAACTGAGATCCAGTTAAAATCCTGCGGTGAATAAATTGTCCCCCTTTTTTCTCATGCATTTAGTAAAAAAAAAAAAAAAAAATCACAGACCTTTGGTCCATACAGGCATTGAAAAGGGAAGGAAGGAAAGAATACAAGAAGAAAGAAAGAGAGATGGAACAAAAGAAAGACAGAAGCTGCAAAACTAGACAAAGATAGACAGAGACCCAAAAACAGATCATACCCTGAACAAACAAAGTCACATATATGCATGTAAAGACAAATGTACTGCAACACTGAAAATGTACACCTCCGCACACACACACAGACACACACACACACACACACACTAGGGCTTGTGTTGTTTTAATTGGTTTCTAAGGGCTAGCTGTAATGCTCTTCCTGTCCCCTAGGAGAAGGCAGGCAGGAGATGATGGATGATGGAGGGCCAGGCAGCATCCAAGGCCAGTACTAGGACACTGCTGCACTACACTGGGACACAGCGCCAGACTGTGTGTGTGTGTGTGTGTGTGTGTGTGTGTGTGTGTGTGTGTGTGTATGTATGTATGTGTGTGCCATTGTTTGCGCATATGTGAATGTGATGGTTAAATTGTAACTATTGTAACTAACTTTGTGTCACACATTTTCAACCTGAATCAAGTGCAAGAAGAAACAAATATTCCTTCCTTATATGTATGGTTGTGTCTACTCTCACATGCATACACATACACACACATGAAAAACTGATTTTTTTATCTGTTGTGAAAAGTATTCTGGTAATTTGTATTTCTTTGCATTTCGTGCAAAGTCACAAAACAGAAATTATATTGCACAGTAAAAGCCTAACTGCAAAATTCTTAACATGTCTAAAACATATCATTCAAACACTAAACCATCAATAAATGCATTGGGAGAACAGTACTTAGGTGCCAAAGCAATTAGTGGAATGGTACCCAACTGTGCAGTACTGAACAACGTCAAATGGGTAATAGCACACTCGGAAATGACACCAAATAGGTTCAACACTGCTCTGAAAGCTTTGTGTAGCTGTGTGCGTGCAGCTGTATGTGTGGATGCTACGTGCGAGGGTGTGCATGCATGGTCACAATCTCTCTGGTGGCGCTTCACAGTCTTACACACATTCTCCAGTCAAAATGAAATTAGCGGCTAATCCGCTAGCTAATGGCCACACAACAGCTAGCATGCTGCAAAAATGAACAAAGCAGCTTGAATAAAGAAAAATGGCATAAAAAATAGGGATCAAAAGGGGAAAGCAGGATTTGACCAAACAGAGGGAAGGAAGTGGTGTAATATTCAATTTGTGTGGTGGATGTGATGCTCTTTGGGAGAACTAAAGGATGAAAAGGCAGTAGAAAGGGGAGAGATTTCTTTTGGCATTAAATGTCACACTGTAAATGTCAAAGGTGGAGAAAAGAGGTGAGGCTGGCAGCTCAGCTCAGCGATAACACTTCCTCTGGTGTGAAACCTCTGTGTTTCTATTTTTCTTTGTCTCTTCTTCACTCTTCCTTGTTCTGAAACCAGCGGTGTGTTCCTCTTCCTGCTGGTTTTGATGCTCTCCTTCCCCTGCTTTTTGACTCCCACCAACATCTCGCCCCGAGGCCAGGATTTACCCCTTACTATGCATGCAGGAGCACATGCTTACACACACACACACACACACACACACACACACACACACACACACACCAGTCCCCCCACCCCTTCACCCTCCGCCTCTCTCACATAGACGCACACACAACCCAATTGCCTCTGCGCTTGTTTCAAAGAGATAAGTGCAGCAAGCAAGAAGAAAGAGGGGGAGCATTAGCTAACGGATTTATCTATGTGCCAGTGCCCCAATTATTCAGAGTCTCCATTACGTATTCTCAGAGATGAACACGTGTCGCGCAAGAAATGCCGTTTCAACCACACAATAGATCAAGATATCATGAACTATCAACCATACATATTTCACTCTCATTTACAGAGAAATGAATAGGTTTAAAGACGTTGAGTCAAAAATTTTTCATCTAAAACTGTTCAATACTTAAAAATAAATATGACCTTACAGTGTTGATCATGTCTATGCATGATCATTAAAGATTTTCGCAAAGATCTGATTTTCTGATTAGAAAATTATAAAAAATTTCAAGACATGTAAAGCCTATGTGTGTGTGAGCTATGTCTCATAATACAAATGCTACCAGTTCTGGCAAAAACTAATAAAATAATAATAATAATAATAATGATGAGAGGACAGTTGGTCAGAGTTTGGATTATTTAACTCATTCAGGAGGACCGCAAAATCAACTTTACTGCACAATGACTCCATTTTTCCGCTCTGCGACTCTTAGATTTTTATCGAATGATGGATTAAAAGAAAGCATATGACAAATATGGACTTGATGTGTAAGGACCATTATTTTGACTGATATGATGTCTGATCTTGTTTGAAATACAAATACGTTTTAAGAGCTTGAGACATGACGATGAAAAGATGAAAATAAATGGAAGAAGACACAAGGACAAACAATAACAAAGGGCAGAACTTGAAGAACCATCCCACACAGCAGTGCTTGGCTGTCAAACAGGGCTGTGTGTGTGAGAGAGCGTACACAAGTGTGTCAGTCCCAGCGGCGAGCTGCAGGAACAGTGACCCAGGTCACAGTCAGACGAAGACCACCGCCACGGTTATCGGTGGCAACAGATGGGTACGCCATAGTGTTTAGACGCCTTAGCTCACCCGTCCTGTCAGATACACACACATTCTGCACCTGTGCCTTACACTCACACTCATGGTGGGGCACAATTAGCACACATCCCTGTTTCACCATCTCCAACACACACACACACGACCAGGCTCTGTGCCTCTTCAGGTGTGTGTATGTGTCTGTCTGTGTGCGCAGCCATCATTTCTAATCATATCAGTGTGTTCAGTCTTGGTGTGTGTGAACTGCCTCCTCCTAGTCAGCCCATCTGTGTTGTGTTTGCAGTCATAATGATGGCTACAAAGTTGTCTCTCTTCCCTACTGCTTTCTCTTTTCAATAAGATCAAACAATGACGCAGCAGATCCACTTGTATGAAATCACTACTTTTGAAAAACCATCTTTATTTAACCATTAGGATTCTTTTCAGAGTGAGAAACTCATTCTTGTTGTGCATGAGCCATTCAAGAACATTTGACAACATAATATGAATTAAACCCCCTCCCTTCCAACCATATTCCTTTCAAAAACCTAATTTGTCCATTGCTTAGAGGTGAATTTGCTCAGCAACACTACCAAAATAATAACACTATTAATGTCAAAAATAGCAAAAGAAATGTATTTTCCTTCACCTGACTGTCGCAGCTCCATATAATATTAATTATAGATCAGGTTCTCTCATGTCCTCATCAGGTGTGTGTGTGTGTGTGTTTGGCAACAGCAGTCACAATACATGATGTTTTACAAGTACTTAAGCACCGAGATGAAGAACTTAGTAAAATATGGCATTCAATTCAGCTCATTTGTTTCTAGTGAGTGATTCAAAAATGTTTGTTGATGCTGAAACAAAGTAAACCTGCAGCATACGGTTAGCTTGTAGCATGCTGTTTGTAAATAAATTACCTTACATTAAAAAGAAACAAGTGATACTGCTTAATACACTTTACATGCTGTGTTCTCTTGGATGTTGAGTACTGAACACTTTCAGTAAAACCTGAGGTGTCTATCTGCAGGTATGCGTCATTTGCTGCTCCACCATGTACAGCCTGTGAGTGCATTATCATGGCTTACCTTGGTGATCTTTGGGTGTGCACAGCGGCTGTTTCCAGTGGTGGCATGCATCCAAGTGCTCTCTGGAGGTGTACACTCCTGTCTGAGGGAGCATTTCTTCTCCTGTACACACCAGCCACATTCAAACCTGGGGTTCGCCTTCAGACACATCCCACAGCTGTCCCTCAGTGCATAGCACTTATACAGATGAGCTGAGTGAGCAGATGAAGAGAGAACAAAGCATGACAGAGGTTATTGAAGGAGAATAAAATTACCTCATCATCAGTGCAGCTTGTGTTAAATTATATTCCCAAGAAAACAAGGTAGATAAACAACCTCAAGGATAGAACAGATTAAAAACAACACAAAGAACTCACATTTTCTATTTTAAGTCGCAACTTACACGATAAAATACCAAAAGTTGCTCAGTATCACTGACTTCACAAAGTGAAGTTAAGGCCTCAGGAACTGTGCATCAGAATCTTTTCCCTTCATTGCTATTTCACTCCCAAATCCTATTGGTCATGGAGCAGCTTTAAAGCAACCCTGTACCAATTACTGGCTGCTAAATGTCTCTTCTCTAATTACATTAACATATCAGTATTTAAGATGAGTGAGCATCGCTCGCACAGCATCAGATGATTATCATGATGGGGAAAAAAGGGCAGGGCCTCAAAATGAAGAGAGATAGAGGGAGTGAGATATCTCGGAGCTGTGGGAGAACTTCAGGAGATTTACACTTGAGATAACACACAATGCATAGACGCTGATGGACGCCACTGATTGTGTACTCTGTCAATGCTGCTGCATGTGACAGATGCCATTTAACAGCACTTTGTCTTTGGGGAAACCATTGACTGTCAAAGCATTTTTGTTGCATCCATTAATGTAAACAGCCCATTTTTGTGGATGGTGGCGTCTCTATACTTACAGTCATATGCATGGTTTATGTTACAAACACATTCATGTACCACATGAGTCACTGTCTGGAAATCTGAGCCCACAGTACAACAGCTTGTGTGGCACATTTAGACTACAGGGAGTGACATGTCATGCTACCTTACAGTGCTGACAAAATGGCACTGATTACTGCTTCACAGATGTAACAATCTTTTATCTAACTGCAATGAAAAAGTACACGAAAATCCTTGGCTCCTTACTGCGCCTTTACCCATCAAAGAGTTACAAACAGGACAAGACAATGCAGCTCCCTCTGTTGTACAAAACTCCTTGTTCATGTCATCCACAAGCAATATCGAACGCACTGGTAGCTTGTGATGATGTTATTTTACCACACAGCAGGAGAATAATGTTACAGCCCCCCACTGTGCTGTACAGGCTGCAATAATTACGGAGACAGCACTATAAAGACTGCCCTACCAGTAATTATATCCAACAGACATGATCTCATTGTCTTCTTCCCCAGTGGTGCATCGAGTATGTGTATGCATTTAATCATTAGCTACATGATTCTTTGCTACAGATACAGTATACATTATATATTCAAGTACTACTTCAATAGAAGACATATGCATTTATTGTTGATAACAATACACGCTGAGTTATGAGATGTCCATAGAAAGGAAAAAAGAGGCGGTCTTTCCATTGAAAAATGTGTTTTTATTGGAAAAACTTAAAACTATGTATATATGATACATGATATATAATATTATATATGATACAAATAGGTCAGCTGACACTATGGGTATTGGGAATTTTTAATTACCTTCGGCCTGTGTCTTTTCCACTCCACATATGTGTAAAGTAGATTGTATGTGTATTGACTTATCTGTCATGTATACAGAATTGAATGACCACATCACTACACCATTAGTGTGGCAGAACAGAAATGAGAAGAATATGACTATGTCAGCATTAAAATCCAGTGCTCAAATGTGTTAAGTGGTCGTTATGAAAAAGCGTGCAGTGTATCGCAGTTTTGGTTTAAAAGCTTCAAAGTTCCTGCTCTACTACTTTATTCTACTATCCATCTGTCACCCCACCCACTCACATAACCGTATATACACACTGTAGTAGATAACAGTATTTGAGTTTCTCACAGACCAAGAATATCAATTGGAAATTGGTGGGCCGGCCGAGGTCCTCTGGAAAGAATATAAATGATTTACTATGCAGCTGGAGTCCCAGAACTACTCTATGCGCAGTATAACTTCCTGCAGGTTTCTAACTGTCACTTTCAGCCATGACTCAGCTGAAGATTCAAATATTGACAACTGTCGAAGAACAGTTCATATTTTTACTCTGGGATTCTACTAGAACAGCTTTGCATGATCTTTAAAACACCTTGTGTATGTAAAGGATGTGTGTTGAGACTGTGTGAAGCACTATACATTAGCTGACTGATCTGATTTGCTAACCAATCAGTGGTAGTAGTAAGTATAAATAATTACAATAATACTACACTTTCATGTTCTTTGTAAGTTCATTGCTGCTTTTTAAACCATCTGTTCATGTTGGAGCCTGAACTTGACCTATATTGTGAATCAGAACACAGACCCATAACTAATATTAGAGCATTACTGATAGTGGATAATGGTGACACTAGTTGATGACATCTGAGCGTGGCCTTGTAGGTATTTCATATGTGCATACGACAAGGTAACAACAACTTAATGTGAAAGGAAACAATTTTGCAAATGAAGTGATAGGAGCAACTGACGCCAAATGGTTTTTTTTTTACTAGTAAGGATGACTTTTTAGACACCTTACAATTTACAACTTTGACCATGTATAATGAGAACATGTAAGATTTTTATATGACAGAAAATAATGCAAAGCATAATGTGTCTCAAACACATGACATTGCAAAGGACACTGTCGAGGACAGTTTTTATTTGATGACACCCTCTTTGTGAGACCAATAAAATGCACTCATTAAAGCAGACTATATAGAAATAATAGGTAACAATAAAGCATGAAACCACATCAACTCACCTTTAATGTTGTAGGGATTGTCAATTACAAAGTTTCCATTCCAAACCACAGACAAGTCCACTGGCAGGTCACTGATGTCATTGCCCTCATAAGAATACTGAAATAAACAGGGAAAAAAGTAAAAAAATAACAATGGTTAGCGTTCACAGTCAAGTATAATTTCCTGAAACAATATTTTTCAATCACAAAACCATTATTATAAGCTATTCTCAGCCGTTTAATGGAATTTTAAATTAGTTACAAAGACAGAAATCAGCCAAGACCAAGAACAAACCCAGTGCAGCTAGTGGCTGGTAGTAATGTGATACCCTGCGGTGCTCACACAGTTGAAGGGCCATAAAAATGAATGATGAGAGACAGGCTATATTGTGATTTTAACACGCAGCACATCCGCCGCTGCCTGGCAGAGCACAGAGTTGATTAAGAGATTGGAATCCACATCACTGTATGACTCATTCCATTGCAGTGATGAATGAAAAGCGTAATATATCTTCAACAATAATATTCTCATCTAATTTCATTTTTGCATCCTGAACTAATAAGAGTTGAAATGTAATTGACTCGTTGTTGGCATAATCAGTTTTATGGAATCGCTTTAAATGAGACAACAAGCTTCAAAGGCAGTAATGTGATGGTGCTGCGTTTACTATAGGGATAAGAGAGAAAAAGCTCCTATGAGATTCCTCCCAACTTCTGTTAAAACGAAATTATCGACAACAGTTATTACCAGCAAATAAAATGCAGCTTTGGAATCACATACACAAGCCAGTGCGATAAACAAACAATCCTTTTAAAACACTCATTTATCAAGATACCAACACTTTAATCTTGGAAGCAGTCTGAATTATTAACTACTCCATTCATTAGTTGTTAGGGATAGAACATAAAACAGATCCTCAATAGCAGTAGATCGCCTGTTCTCTGCTTTCAGGCAGCTTCTGCAGTGATATGAAGGTGATGCCTGGCGAGACTTAGGTCATGTTCACCTAACGCCACTGTCATTCAAAGACTGCCCACTCACTCTCAGTAGCACTGGTATGGTCACTATCTTCAATGGCCTCGGGTGAGAGATAGCAGGACTATTCTCCTCTAGTGGAGTGGTGATAAAATCCAATGTGAAAGCCCCAAGCCTGAGGCTAGAGGGCCTCACAGATTGAATCTAGCTACAACTTCACCACTACGTGATATCACCCACTCCAGTGTGATACTGTGAGATTTATCTTGACATCTGTAATAATAGTGAATTCGAATGCATTTGAGGAGAAAAGGAACACGAAATGTGCATAGAGAAGATAAGAAAATGAGAGGACACAGCAATGTCACGACGTTTGAATGGCTGATTAATTCATTCTTCACATTTTGCGATTGGACAATTTATATTCAGCTACCCCTGAAGGCGAAGATGTTGATATCCAAATAAAGGAAGAGATCTCTGTGTCTCAGAGGAACTCAAGAGCTGATTTTTACCAGGAGTCTTCCTATGTGTTGTATTTTCAGACACACTTTGGTTTATTTAGAAGACATGACTTATTGAAAAACTAACTTTTACCCTGCACCTGGGAGCTAGCCTGCAAAACAGATTTAACGGAAAGTTAGAACACAATGTGTATTCCGTATAGTACACCATCTTACTTTAGACTGCACTATAAGTAGTTTTTGTGATTTTTTTTAAAGGACGTTGAAAAGACCTTATTAGAAGAGAGGGTTTTCCTTCAATGTCAGTGAACTTAATGCCACAATTTTCTAAGCCTGATGTGATGATATGTAGAAAAAGTAATGGCTCAGATCAGGAACTTGAACTGTGAAAATAGGTGTAGGAGAAAACTTAAGAAAGGCTCCAAATGTCACATGATGGTTAAGAGCCTTGAGAATGTTTTAGTGACTGATGGGTTGGCAATACTCAGCAGGAGTGAACAAGTGGAGTGCAGAAAAAAGGAAAGAGAAGGTGAAATGGCGGATTGGAAAGATAGCATAGAAAGAGTAGGAAGGAGAAATAGGGAGAGAAAGATGGATAGAGAGAGGTGATTGTGTGTTATTCTGTGGACACCATTCATTTACACATGGAATAAGAGGCTGGGGCTGGGCTATAAGCGCCTGAGCTGGTGGGGGCTAAAGTGAAATTGGCATTTTCAATTTGTTCCCTGACATGTCTGCCTTGGTCTTTTCACACACATACCTCTGCATCGCCCTCTGCTGCAATCCTCCTTTCCGCCCCCTCTTTTCCTCTCTCTCTCCCTCTCATTATTCCTTCCCTCCACCTCTTTACAAACCTCCTCCCCTATCAATCTCAGACCGACTTTCTCTTCCCTCTACCTTCATCCCCAGAACGCCAACAGTCAAACAAGGAAATATGGAGCGGATTCTTTTATCGCATATACCAAACATGTCCAGAGAAACACATGTGCACAGTGCACTATAAATATCCATGCAGCACCCAGGACAGTTTCCAGAGATGAATGCCAGCAAATGCATCAAAGACTGATTGCAAAGTCTACACAGGAAATAAAAAAATGATAAATAAAAACATATGCAAACAAAGGAAGATAAGAGACTCACACAACAACACGTGTTGTGCATGTTAGTGATCATTTCTCTTCACAAAAGTCCAAGCACATGAACTTCGTCCACCACCACCCTCTGCCCCCCCCCCTTCTCTCTCGCCAAGAGACCACCCAGTCTGCCTGGGAACGAGAGCTCTCCTCCATCGGGCAAAGATGGAGAGAGCATATGAGTGTGTTGAAGTGTGTGTATGTCTGCACATGTCTGACACAAAGAGATGGATGAGGAGGAAAAGTACGGGGAGATGCTGAAGGAAACAGCTTTGAAGGTATGTGCATGGAGAGGAAGGAAGAAGAGGAAAAATGTGGAGCAGAAAAAGCAACAAAGGCATGAGGTTGTGGATAAAAGGTGTTGAAGACCAAAACAGCTGGAGTTAAGCTCAATTAAAGTTTAAACACAAAATATACCTGAGAAAAGGTTCCTAATTGTTTTAGGCAAAGAACAGCAAATCATAACTGTGCACCACTTTCATCCAGTCTAGGAAAGAAGTTATACAATGTTACCTAAAGATGATTTTTTTTTTTTCTACTAAAGCACTAACACATAAGCTGAACAGCCATGTACTGTATCCATTTTTCCTTTTTCAGCGTCATTAGCCATGTCTATTTCTTTGTTTCATCCCCTTAGGACTCAAAATAAGCTACAGTAAAGGACAGGATCAATCTTCCCTTAACTTCAATCCCTGATTCTGTGCTAACCAGCCAATGGTCTGATCCCCCTCTAAATCACACAGGAAGGCAAATTCCACAGATACTGTAGAAAAAAAGACAAATAGAGGTGTGTGCAACCCTCGCATTCTGGCACCCCCCTGAAAACCTGAACAACAAAGTGGAGTCCCTGACAGTAACAATATGTTGCACTTTTTTGGACCATGTTACAGCTGTGTATGTGTTTGTGCATCTGTTCTCAGGGGAGGGAGTCTGTGTTGAGAGAGGGGGAACTGGGATCTGCTTCAGCATGTACCTTCAGTAAAAACATTAATATTTAGTTAGGGAGAGGTGTCTATGGTCATGTATGTGTGTTTACCGGGCAAAGGAAGGTGGGGGAGGAATACAAAAGGTTAGGTCATGATCCAAAGCTCATTGTTTCCCATTGCACCAAAGGCTTATTAAACTTTTATATTGAACCAGCTTTGTTGCACCATACTCCGATCAGGGAATACACACATGCATCTTGGGCATGGTTTATTGACTGCACAACAGAATGCAATATAAGAATGCAAACATTTAGCATGCAGCTTTAAAAAGGTCAGGATTTGCATGTTTTAACCAGAAAGGCACATGTCTCTGTTCTGTATTCAGTGAATCTATCCACAAATCTCAAAATCTATGGCAGAAAATAGAGAAAAAAAAGAGTCACTGTCCCACAGCTGGCTTGGAACAGAAAAGTGCAAATGTAAACATGAACGAAACATGAGCCAAACCTTTGTCACTGAACAATGGAGTAGAGGAGGCAAAGATGGATGAACAAAGAAGGGGGTGAAGGAAGGTTGGTATGAAGTAACAGCAGGTACCTTCTGTGAGGGTCACAGCCTCATAATTAGTCATTTTGAAGGTGTGCTCGAGCTAGACAGCTAAAAATACCCAACTAGCCCAGGGCAAGCCCCTTCCTGGGACAGAATAGCTTCCTCTCTTCCAACATTTCTCAAGGTGATGATGGCAGTTATCAAAAAATTATGACCTGACAACACATCTTTCAGTCTGGATTATTCTATATTTTAAACATTTTTGTGTGAATCAGTCATAAAAATGCCACTATGAGAACATTTAAAAGGAAAAGTAGAGAATGAATGCTGGTCTGTGTGCAATGTGTTTTGTGAAGCTCGATAAGGTTCTGAACAAACTGTATGCCATCAAGTATACGCAACAGTTTTTTTTACACACACACAAACACACACACACACTAAACTTCCAGCTTGATTTGGCTCCTAATCAAGGATCAAGTGGTAATCCTTCGTATAGCTTAGTGTGTCTGTGTGTGAGTGTGTGTGTGGGGGCAGTTATGTGTGGGGTCAGGCAGCATGGAATCAACCCACGCTCATAATAGGGGCCTGTTAGCCACTGCTAATCGCTAATGCTAACAGGATTGGAGCATGGCTGGACCTAGTTACCCAGCTTATCTCCAGCGTACACACACAAATACACATATGTGAATACACGCTTGCACACATACTTTCTTCACTGATGGAAAGAGAAAAAAAAGAGGGAAGGGAGGTGGGAGAAAAGTGCTGGCTTGGGGGGAAAAAATGCTGCCATAGCCAATGTTTCTTATTTTCCAGCCTACGCATTAAGCTAGTGTAAGCTTACTGGACCTCTCCCCGGACAAAAGGCTGATTTTTGGTCGTTTGCAGAAACGTCCATACTTTCAATATCTCTGCCCTTTTTTCCTCTATTAACTTAAGCCATTCTTCTGGAGGCCATTCTTTTTTTTGCTACCTCCACCGCTATCAAAAGCCACCTGTGTAAACATCACTATAACTCAGTATACATATGGCATTTGACTATTTATGTTAAAATATGGAAGGAGAACATCACATTCCATGATGTAGCACATCCTTTCTACAGAACTCAACCCAAAAAAGGAAGAATTAAAGTGTAATAATAACAACAACTTCTCCTGTTGTCTTTGCCTTTCCCATGGTAGCTATCAGATATTCATAACACTTAATCTGTTTATTGCAAACTGCCTGTTGTTACTAGAAAGGTGTGACAGATCATATAGTGTGTTCCAGATAACCCTCGGGAAAGACCTACTCATCTCTTATATTACATGAATCCCCTTATTAATTTTACACTGTGAAAAAGTCATTAAAAAGGAGATAGAAGCCAAGTACAATTTTCATATAGACTCCTTGGACATGAACATTAATCTATGACATATGCTTTCATAATAATGAAAGAAAAAAAGTGGGAATCACACACTAACTCATAATGCAAAAACAACGGTATCTTGATAGTGACTCCACAGCAAGATGATCATCCGATGGTATTTGTATAACTGAAGGAGAAAAATTACTTGATAATAACATTATTTGAAATTAAAATATTTGCAAATGCTCAGAAACATAAAGGTAGGTTTGAGGCTGCAGTGATCTAAGCAGACAAGAGAGAAGAAACAGATGAGGAAATGGAGGGTGGGTGGAGAAGCTGACATATGCTGATAGTTGAGCAGCAATTAATTCTTATTTATCAAGGACATGAGCGTGGGAGCACTGCTCTTCACCTGTCAGAGAGGAGGAGACATAGGGAGCCAATGACAGGACACAGATGAAGAGGAGGGAGGAGACCCACCTGTCTTCATTTACCAAGACTTGATGTACAAAAGCAAACAAACACAGTGTATGAATCTTATCAGAAAGGTCACCAGCAGAGCGGTGAAGTGCTTAATTTCCCCAAATCCATCAAAATCTCCCGAATAACACAGGAGAACAAAGTAACAGAAAAACAAATGGTCTAAATCTATAGCGCCTCACAATAAATTCCAGTGAAATTCCCATGTGCTTTCAGCTGACCCACACACAGAGTCTAGAAGCCAATTAAAAGAGTGTCAGTGTGTGCTGTGGCTGACTGCAGTGGCACATCTAGTGTTTATATCTCATTAAGCTGTGCCAGGCCATGCCAGACCAGAGTGTACCATGCTCCGCTGCGCCTACCTTCCACCGACCGCGCCAAGGCCCTCATTAGCCTTG
Organism: Maxillicosta whitleyi; assembly: GCA_029822895.1. Classification (NCBI taxonomy): domain Eukaryota; kingdom Metazoa; phylum Chordata; class Actinopteri; order Perciformes; family Neosebastidae; genus Maxillicosta; species Maxillicosta whitleyi. Next base: position 14,540,925 of record JAPSES010000211.1, on the reverse strand, counting down.
TGCCTGCCACCTTTAGCACTGAGCCTCTGTTTCTCTGTGTAAACTATGAGTGATTTAAAATGGAAGTTTTTCTGTATAATTTTGTTTTGTTTTTTTTTAGTTAAAGCTGGGTGGGCTGTAAACACTAGCAAATCTCAAAACCTCAAGTTGTGTCTCCTCTCACACTCACCAAGATTGATGTGGATTGTGTTGACTCTCTCTGCGGACATGTTTGGCTTCTTTGAGTCTATTTCTAACATCTATCCATTCATCCATCTTGCTCCTCTCATTGCACCACTGAAAATGAACAGGTTATTGCTCACTGATGTCCTCTCCCACCTCCAAACTCTCATTTCTCCCTCTATGGCATCTTCTCCTCCATACATTCTTCCCCGTTTGCCATCTTTCCCCTTCCCCAACACACTCAATGTTACCGCATCTTTCCTCGCTTTGCTTCTATGTGTATGTGAGTGTGTGAGCTAATGTACGCACACTCACAGGCGTCCCTCGCTGCTGCCCGACTGCAATTCATCATCATTTTATCTGCCTTAATTGGATGCCATCAGGACCCCTGATACTTCCCATCTCTCCTTCAACAAACAGCTGCTCTCTACACGCACAGAAGAATAACACACAGACATGCATCCTATCCCAAACTAGATTTTCTCTTCCTGCCCCTATGCCTGTTTTTTTTTTTACTTTCCTTTTTTTTTTGCTAGCTGGTGAAGGAGTGAAAGAAAGAGAGGTGATGGAGTGGCCATGCGGTTTATCAGGCGGAAGGTAATGATGTAAGGCCCAAGCTGATATTATCTGTCCTCTCATTCCTGCCCTCCAGGGAGAAATGAGAAAGAAGGATAAAGAGGGATAGTGGAAGGGGTGATGGGAAGACACAAGTATAAATGGACCAAAAGGTAAGAACAGAGCAAGATAAAGGAACAGAGAAAGGAAATGTCTCAAACAGTTCAATTCTCTGCACTCAGATTCTGCCTCCAAACGTTCCCAGCTGTGTCCCGCCGGCCTCTCTGACCCCAGAGTGTAGTCATGTGATCATGCCGAGTGTGTTTGTGTGACCTGTCTGGGGCTTATGGTACAACTTCCCGGCCCACAGCTCAGCATCTTATTGGCCCCTGTACCCTAACCTCAGCCTCTGATTGGTTCACACACTAGGAAGCTGCCTGGTCCGGGTCAAAAAACTGGAAGGAACTGATGTAGACACCAGCTTGTTATTTGGGTTGCTGTTGACCTGAGCTAACTGCTACCATAAGGGCTGGCGGATGGCTCAGAATGTGTCAGTGGTAATGTGGGAATGTTTGGCACCAAGAAATATGGAGTTTTTAACAAAATGATCAGCTTTTTTTTTCCAAATAATTTACTATAAGACCTTCGACAATCTGCCGTTTGATCAAGTTTCACAAGTTCCAAAAAGCTGAATTATCTTTGGCTGAGCACCCAACGTCTTAAGTGAGATTTCCTTACAAAAGCGAAAAGGGAAAATTTATGACGAGTCTTTCCTTTTATGTTATAATGTTTTCAGCAGGGAAAAAGGCCTGGGTGATGTGGACATTAAACTTCTGATTTCAAACTTGAATTGACAATTTGTCTGTTTTTCTGTCTACACATACAAGACAAAAGCATTAGTGTTCATTATTTGTTTAAAAAAAAAAAAAAGATCAAATTAAGTCAGTGTATTACCCAGCCATACCCCAAACATTCTTAACATCTTCAATAATCTCACTGTTTTCATTTCATGTCTCTGCGTGCTAAAGTCAGCCTTTTTGCAACGCTACATTCTTTCCCATGTCTTGTGATACTGCTGCTCTTTCCCCCTTTGGGATCAGTTCATATGTACAGTAGAAACCTTATACACAAATACCATAAACCAATATTTTCCCTCATAAGCGGACATGGATAGCCAGTGCCCGACAAGGTTAGTATAGAGCTGATGTTACACTATCATATATCATGTGTGTCACATATACAGAGGGTTATTGACAGACTCCCGTTAGGGGATACTATGTAAGACTATTGACTTATTACGATAGCAGTAAAAAGAGTACAGTATGGGAAACTAAAGTTAAACATGATCTGACAGTGGATATCCTGAATATCCTGCGGACGGTTATCTTTTAGATAGTGTGATGATATTGTATGAAAGAGTAGAGAATGAGATTTGGCCTCAGGAGAGACTTTTGAGCTGATTTTCTCCCTCACACACACTCCTCTTTTCCCCTCCCTTCTGTTCTCTTCAATATCTCTCTCCCTCTTACTTTTCTCCATTCATCCTACCTGAAATTGTCTACTATGCTCCAATTTCCCTAGACTATCTTGTCTCCTCTCATCTCTCTTCCCCCCTTTTACTCCTATACACATTATCTCTCCACTTCTTTTTCATCTTTCTCACCCTTTACCTCACCTCTTATCCTTCACTTGTGGTATTTTGCCCTCGTTTTCCCCTCCTCTCCTCTTTATTACTTATTAGAAATCTCTTGACAACTCTCATCAGTGGGAGTTGCGGAGAGATGTGTTAGTTTGGCACAGCAGTAAACACTTGAGTGTTTCAAACACAAGGCTAAACTGCGGATTAGCACCCTTGTGTTTAGCTCATTGATTAGCAGCCCCCTCCTCACAGTGTTCTAGTAGTGGTTTAATGAAACTGCACACACTAACACACTCATACCAACTATCCAGGGATCCATAGCCTTCGGCATATTGAAAGATGCACATGTGCACACATGCACCAAGACTGATTAACCCCTATCTCCATAGCTGTGTGCCTACAAACTGAGGCAATGGTGTGTACGCAGCATAACAGATGAAGTCTATTTCTACCGCAGAGTCATACATGATTCATTGAGTTGATGCTCACCACTGTCAAAGCAGGAACAAACATGAAGGGGTGTAAATGAAAAGTAGAGATATGGGGGTCTATAAAGAGATAAACTAATATTTAAGACCCTCATTCTTTTGAAATACTGCTCCAGAGCTATAATAAGGCTCTCATCCTAATAATTCATGACACATAATTATGCTCATAAGCTCAGGCTTGGATGAATTATGGTTCAATGGCAAGTTCATGCAGATGCCACCGTTTTCATCCACTGATTCTAACTCCGGCCTCTTGATGTACAGGCAGCATTGATATCTAACTGTGCAGTCAAGTTGGCTCAGCTAATTGCTAGCAAGGGCTAAGTGCTGACAGCCCAAGGCTAATTGCTGCTAGCATGTCTTCTTTGCAGACATCAAATGGAGAATTTCAGCATTTGGCTGGGGTTAGGTTTCACTTCTGATTAGGGCTGACCTTGCAGCTACAATAAACAGTCAATAAACAGACATCTCTGTGGAGCGACAACACCATCGCTGGCTAATTAGCCCTGCCTTCACAAACAACTGGCTAGCATGTGCCAGCACCTGAAGACAACCCTGTCGATACACAGATCAGATTCTGCCATGGCTGTCACAGACAACTAGTGACCTATGCATCTTTGTAGACACCACAGTAGGCACAAATGGTGGAACAGACTTCCATTAAAGACATTCAAAGATATGAAAAATTTTAGATGGATACTAAAATTTGCATACTTTTATCATTCTCTCATTCTGAAGTCATTATTTAATGTTAAATTAACAGTGCCAGGTGTCACCTCATTTACACTTTGTTTTAAATGAATTCCAGACACTAAAATAGACAGAGCCAAGCAAGCAGCACAAGAGAGGATTTTTAAGATGAGGGAGAAGGAATGAGGGGAGCAGGGTATGGCAGAAGAAAAGTATGACAAACGGAGGTAGGGAGGCATAAAGAAAGATGGCCTCTCCTGACAGAGAGAGGGAAAGGGAAAGAGAGAGGTATAGAGTTGAGGTGTAAACATGATCAATCCGCTCCCAACTAGGTTCAGAGACAGACTTCCTCTTCACATTTTCAGCCTCAGTGAAGCGCAACGCTAGCTACCTCTTATCTGTCACACTAGTTTAAAGCCTCACAAACACACACAACCGTATTTCGGCACATAGAACAGGCATGGACCCACATGCACAAACATCTCTGCCTACCTGTAAATCCTCTGCATACACAAAATGCACCAATTCTTATTAGAAACTTCAGAAAAACATCCTTTAGAACACTTTAATCTGGCGAACACCACTCATCCCTATGAGCCAAAGCCACAAATACATTAAAACTCATGTAAGCTTTCAACAAAATTATGACGGCTGACCGCTGCAGCTTCCAACTTGGAGGAAGACAGACATGATGTATACACAAACCACAGTAACCCGTTATAATTTACTACCTGGTAAAACCGGCCTTTAGCGAAGCTTTACTTTAATGTCTCACTTTAAATAATGCCTATGTGAACTCTTCACGTCAATATGTTGGCTATTTGCTTCCTATCAGCTCAATGCAAGAGATCTGCATTGAGTCATTCATCTAGATTGTAACCAAGTCAGTGTCTAAGTAGTGCATGGCCATTTATCAGGACAATGAGCATGTTAGTGTCCAAAGAGGTCATTAGTTGTAGGAGGCCATTATTTAAACCTTGACAAAGTGAATGTCCTTACAGGGTCATGGTGTGGGTACCTAAGGGCATTGATTAGTTCCTGAGAAATAGTGCTAAATTGGTATGTTTTTAGCTCAAACTAATTGTAAACTAATCAGTTATATCTAAATAGTTTGTGCTTTGGTCTTATTCATATGTCAGAATTACATTAAGCAAATGTGGATAAGAGACATAAAGCATGTTCAGTTTTTAGACAAGCTGAGGGCTGAAACGTCATTTAATAACACATGTCATTTGAAACAACAGAATGACAAATCTGTTTCTAATCAGCCCCTCACCACAACTCTTGGTGTATAATGCAGCAATGTTGTAAAAAGGTCAAATGTTCTTTATTACTTACCGGTGTTTTCTGACATTGGATAGAGGTGCTGTTGAAACGCAAGGCAGGAACACTGTGGGTCTCCCCCTGGATATGGAAGACACACTCATAGTTTCTTTGCCCCGACTGAGGCTGAGGCAGGTTCTTGGCAGCTAAGGTGATAGGCTTGGTGACGCCGACAGGTATGTAGATCTGGGTCGAGGGCAGGATCTGAGGGCAGTCCTGCAAAAAAAAAAAAAAAAAAAAAGAGAGAGAGAAGAAGGAGATACTAAGTATTACTGGTTTTTAATTTTAAGGAGGGAGCTGTGGAAGAAAAGGGGTAACATTGTTTAAGCCAGTCAGAAGAGCAAGACACAAATAGCACAGAGATAAGAGTGGGGTGATGAAATAAATCACTTGTTTGTTGATAAGAATAAAGAAGAGTAAAAAGGCAGCCAGCGAGCTGCGGGTTACATACTCGGCTTCATGTCAGATTTGATACAACAGTCAGTCCAAATAGCTGAACTGTGATGCACTCTTCATATATGTTGCAGGCTTGTGCAACACTCACACTGGCCTTGCAACAGATTTACATTCCGCATGATGACATTTCACACAAAGTTCACTGCAGATTATCTATCCAATAAAACTATTCTCATCACATTGCTGTATTGTTACGGCAGCAAGACAGACTCCAGCGTATTATGTCAATGTGTGGAATGGTTTAATCGGAACATGAACTTTGTGTATGACTGTGTGCGTGTGTGGAAATCAGTGACTGATATTGGCCAGAGCCGACGAGGGGTTTGTTTAGATCATCTGTAAGCCGCCCGTCGGCTGCCTCACACCGTGAAAACACACAACCCTTTAGGGATTGTGTATCAGTGCACTTGCATAGATGTGTATGTACCGATGTGTTCTTTAATTTGCAGCTGCATTAATGTGTATCCACTTTACTGAACCAGAATGAGTCGGGACAGTCCACTCAGTATGTAACATTTCTGAGATATACATGTGTGCATGTACTGGAAGAAATGAAGTCATTACAGTGTTCATGCCATACTTTGGCAGGATTGCAAATCTCATCAGCACAAAGAATGAAAAAAGAAAGAGAGAGAAAAGGCAGGGAGGTGGGTGACACATGTTATATAACATGAGTTAAAGCTTGGGTGGATCTAACCCACCCAGGGCTGTAGTATTTGAGCCAAAAAGATAACAAACCAGATCACCACTGACAAATCACACATTTTACAACCTCAAGAAACTGTTAAATGACTTACATAATGAAAGACATGTGAAAGACAAAGGGAAAATTTTGAATAAAACCAAAATAAAACATGCTTAAAGCTGGGGCTTAAAGCAAACTAACTCTAGGAATTACCAGTTAGGAAAAGAAAATATCAGTCAAATCCTTGTAAAATATTCACTGCACCCAAGTAACTGCCTTGCCACCGGTTCAGCTCTTCCTGTTGCTTTTCCTTTAAGCACATATCTGGCTCCTTGTCAGTGAATTTTTCTTTCCCCTCCTCTACTCTGAGCTGTTGTACATTAGAAGCTACAGCGCATCCCCTGGGCCTGAACACAATGCCGGAGTTTGTTCATTAGCCTGCTTAGCCCTGGCCTTGTGTGTCTGATCACACACAAACACATGCACAACACATAATGAGAGAGGGGAATACTATAGGAAGGAGCTGGCTACAGAAGACCTGATGTATAATCAACAGGGAAGAAAGCGGGGAGAAGGGCGGGGGCAAAATACCGTCGATGGCTCGGTAGGGAACGATGGCGGATAAGGGTAAGGAAGGAGGGGAAATGCAGGAAGAAAAAGGGAGATGAAAAGGAGAAAATGAGGGGAATGGAGAGAAAAAAGGAGGTGGTAAGGACAGAGGATGGGTTTAATTGGGAACAGTACAAAGTGAAACAAGCATGTCAGATAGCTGCAGTTATAAGGCTTGGAAAGAAAAAAAACAATAGCTGTTCAAGGAAAAATAAAACAGATTTCAAGAGTAATGAAAGGGCACATTAGAGTCGAAATCTAAGGACAAACAGACACAAGTTCCTTCTGCACCCTTTCGGGCTCTGGTCCATCCATCCCGTATATATCCATGCCACAGTCACAACTTCATCCAGTCACATCAGGCGTGCATGGCAGCGTTTCACACACCACCACATACCCAAGCCCCCCCCCCGATGAAATCCTAGTTAATTAACTGCCTGGAGCCTCAGACTCTGCTTCAAAAGTTGATATTGCTGGAGATAAAAACACAAAGAGAAGAAAGAAGGGAATGTAGCTTGTGAAGTCCTGTCTCAATAAAAAAAAAACAAAGATGCTGATTTCACAAGCTGAGAGTGCTCATCGTCCAAGGTGCCACAAGAGCAAAAAAAAAAAAAAAACCCAAAAAAACTAAAACTAAAAAAAAAAAGCTTTGAGTATCCTGTTCTAAAAGTAACTTGTAAAAGACAGTATGTCAGAAGCTAGCATAGCCTCTAGTATGGCTACCAATGTTTTATTCATCCCTTCATTGACTTTATGTCAGTTCAGCTATCTGGTTGTTGTTTTCTGTCAGTCATCTTATTTTTTTAGAATATATTCTCCTTTATTCAGTCCCATGTCATGTTAATTTATGATACATAGCTAATAGAATAATGAGCAATAGATATGCCATGAGTAATTTGTAGATAAGACAGATTTTATAAGGGGTGTCTTCAAGCTCTTTTCAAGGTTTACACAAAGAAACGTAAAGAAAGTTGAACAAATTTACAAAAAAATGCTAAAACCTTAAGAAATTTGTATCACTGTAATGGACGTGCAAGTGAACAGCGCCGCAATAGTTGATAGAAACATTCTACTACAGTTCCAGACTCACACTGCATGAGTCCCTTGTTTTTTTTCTTTTTAAACTAAAGATCAAATGACAAAAGAGAATAAAAAGTCTTGTTTTTGGATGAAGTGCAGTTGGGGTGCTGAATAAGGATGCTTCAAAAAAAAAAAAAAATGGAGGTAGGAGGGGAGAAAAGAAACAGGAAAAAGAGACAGACATGGGAGAGTAGTCTGCAGAGAGAAACTATTCCATCAGTATTTGTGGCAGGTGCCAAAACTGTTCAAAGCTGGTATTAGGGCTACAAAGTGCAGAGTACATTGAAACAATATTTCACAGTGCACATTCGTTTGAAGCTAGGAGAAATCTTTTTTCTCCTTTTCCTCTTGTTCTGACTTCTAGGCTTTCATTTCATCTGTGAAGACGGATGCAGTGGTTTTCTTGGCCAGATGTGACCTTCAATGGGCTTGATTTCAGGAGGACCACAGGAGAACTGCGAGGGGTGTGTGTACTTTAGCTTTAGTATGCCTGCGTACACCTGTGCCATGAGGAGTTTTGTGAAAAAAAAGTGTCTCAGGTACATTTGTAGTTAAATGTCTGATAGATTTTACAGTGACTGAGTGCTGTGTCATCCTGCAGATATACAGTCACAGAAAAACATATTAGATCACCCTTGTTTTCTTCAATATCTTGTTCATTTTAATGCCTGGTAAAATTAAAGGAGCAAATATAATGATAACAACAAAAACAGCTCGTAACAGTTTAATTTTAGAGCTCATATCTATCCATTTTCTATGTTTTCTTGATAAAAACCAAAATCACTTAAGTTCTTACGTTAATATTTATGTCACTGTACTGACAAAAGCAGTTCTTTTAGGCATTCCATGTTTTCTTTTCTGTCTGTCTTAGTCACATGATGCACATAGGAGTTAGTACTTGACTGTATAACCATTGTTTCTGATGATTTTTGATGGTCTAATAATTTTTCCGTGACTGTACATTTTTAAATCGCATAAATTGCATAAAACACTGTATGTTATAGTAAAAACAAGTTCATTTTATCAATTACAAGGCACATTTGTGAACCTACATATTCATAACCACCATTAACTGCAATAAAACCTCTTGCATACAGTCTGAACTGCACAATAAGAGAGTTTGCGAGTATGCATACGTTATAAAATATGTTTATGGTGGCAGACGTCCAAGTCTATTCAACTTCTATTCAAAGCCAAGAAGCCAGAGGGTTTTCTTTACCACTCTGTGTAAGTTTTCCCTTAAAGGCCAGTGTTCACTTTCCCGCCTCAGGCAAATACCACAGTTTGCTATCATTAACTGTAAAGGAATAAATAATTATGTAGATTTTTCAGATGTTCTGTATGTTTTGCTCTGCTGAAAATTTCCTGTGAGAAGAATGAGTGCCTGTTTAAACTTGAATTACACATATTTTACAAACCAGTTTATTTTATTTTTACAATATGGTGTGTTTTAAAGCTGTAATTTAGCTTGAAGCATCATGTATTTTTACAATCCTGAAAGGCTTGACCCAAATTTTTTGACATCTCACTGCTGACGCGAAGATGCCAGTTTTGATTGAATGTCATCACAAGCTTCCTCAAAGGAAAGCAGCTGTCATTCTAGGTCAAGCCAGCTCTAAAATATTCCTTCTTTCATTTTCCATGCACTGTGATGTGCCCCAGTACCATCTCTCCCCAAACCAAATGAAAAAAGCATGAAAAACAAATTAATAAAACAAGTGTTCAGGCAGGGGATGAGATAATCTCAGCTCGCAGGTGAGCAAAACACCTTTTAACATTCGCCATGAGCTGATAATGAGAAACTCGACAGTATTTGCATGTATTTGTATGCATACATGTACATATAGGAGGTAAGAGATGAAAATCGAGGCATAGATGGGGTAATGGGAAGTGGGAGGATGAAGACCAAAGCAAGAGCAGGATGCTATATAAATAAATAAGTATAAAAAGCCAAAAGAGTTCTGAAGGCGTTGGCGTAGCCTGACAAGATATAAATTAATAAAGCTCCAAAAACACTGCGCATATGTAATGAGGTGGGTGTCTGGTCGTTTTTTTAAAGCCCCCCCCCCAATACTGCCTCAGATACCCCCCTCAAGTCCATTCATAATTAATTAGCTGCCTCTGTGATGTGGAGACTATAGATCAGGGAGGAGAAAAAATAACACGCTAAATAATGAAGTAAAGCGATATGTGGAGCCCGGGGGAGAGATGAGATGGCATGGATGGCCACAGAGGAGCGAGGGGGGCACACTGGTACAAATAAGAGGGACAGTGTGTGTGTGTGTGTGTGTGAGTGTTTGTCATAGAGGATTGAAGAAAGATGTATATGAGGAGCTGAATGCTCCCTCACCACCCGTCGACACACCCCATAGGCTTTTGGTGGGGTCTCACATCAGAAATCAAAGAGCTGTCTGAGACCCTGAACTACACAGACCCCATCTATGTCTTGTTACAACTCACCATACATTAATATTACATGGCATTGTACGGCATTTGGTGGAAGCTTTTGATCATAGTAACTTATATATGACATTGTGTGGGGGAGAGGTTTTAACGTAGTGAGACTTAAATGGACATTAAACCTGTCACTCCTATACTAACTGCCATGTTCTCCTACTAAACTCATATATAACAGTGTGTAATAAGATAAAATAAAACTAACAATGACAAAAAAGCAAATAACACCCACTACATAGCTGTTGTAATTGCATTATGAAAAAACATAAATGTCTTTTAATGGATTTTTAATTGCATACTATTTTAACAAAGCATATTATTCTAGGTTAAATACAACATGTTGGAACAAAATTCCATGGATTCATCACTTTTTTTTTATATTTCCATTGTGTAAACACGTACACAACACTATCTATAGCACAGAGCACTTCACATAAGCACATGAGCACACACGAATGTTACATGTTGTACCATTAAAAAAAAACATTTTCTAATTACACACCATATTTGGACGAATGTAAATTTCAAGAATGACATTTGATACCTGCTAACATTCAACCACATTACTCATGGAAAGCTCAAATCAAATTATTCCTTAATTAACATAAGTAAATTAATGTCGTACATCATTTGGGAAAAGCCATGACCGCATGTTCCCTCTTACTTGTCTTCCGTCTTCCAGCTGGTCGCGTCATGTTTTCCTGATGAACTAATACATTACAATAATAAAGTAATAAACTAATAAAACTATTGTAAAAGACAATATACAGAAAACAGCCCAGCTGTTGTAATGGCACTGAAAACAAAATGAAATATATTTGCTGTTATCAATGCATTTATGACTGGTCAACTTTTAGGCAGAAATGTCCTTAATGAAACAGCATATATTTGGATAATAATAATTATTTGATTTAATTTGATGTAATTTGATGAACTGCAATTGGTACCTGCTAACATTTTAACCACACTACTCATGGAAAGCTTTTCAAATCAAATTATTCCTTAATTAATGTAAGCCAAGTAACACCATGTCATTACATGTCATACATCATTTCTGTGAAAGGCACAACCACATATTCCCTCTTTTACTTGTCTTCTGTCTACCAGCTGGACCGCAGCCATGTGTGTGCTTGTTCTAAGTGTGAGTGTGTGCGTACCTCTGAGGGACTTGTGCCAACCACAGAGATAAGCAGAGTGAGACAAAAAAGCCTTCCTATGAAATAACTGGTAATAGAGATTAGAAGCAGTGAACGTATGCACGTGTCAGTAAAATACAAGAAGAAATCTACACACTAGTGTTCACACATTATAGAATCACTTTTTGTAACAAACAGTACTATTAATAAAGGTGAATATCTACACACACTGCAGGGTATGGTACATACGTGAAGGATTGAGAGTGAGTGTGTGTGTGTGTGTGTGTGAGGCAAGCTCATTAGCAGGCAGAAACCAGAAAGATGTTCTGTGACCAACAAGACACTTAGTGTGGGGGGAGGGAGGGTGAGGAAAAGAGAGCGAGAAGAACAACTTAATAAGGCAGCAACATGTAGAACAGTGCAAGAGAGAGGGAAGCAGAGGAAGAAAAGGGACTTTGAACCTTGAAAGGGACTGTGAGATTGTCCGCCCACGCCCTTCGTTTTCCCTTGCAGAGAAGTGATGCAGGGAGCAAGAGATGGAGGGAGGGAGCAAGAGAGCGAGAGAGAGAGACATTAGAAGTAAATGGAAAAAGTGAGTGAGTGTAGAGGAATGAGGGAGCAGCAAAATAGAGTTGGAATTAAAGAGAGATGCAGGGAACATGTGACATGAATGTTATTCAGACTGGATTATCAAAGTGCCATAGAGCAGAAGCTTGACTGAATCTACCTACATATTGTATACTACATTCTCCTCTTATACATGAGCACATACACACTTGCAGTGTGTCCTTTGATGTACCACCCAGGCACACATACATGTTGATTCCATCTCCTAATCCCTTATCCTTGACTTACAAGGAAGCTGCCAAACCTACACAGTTTATCCCCTCGACATAGATGGTGCAGTATGCGCTAAAACAATAAAAAAAAAAAAAAAACAGAATATGTGAATATTTTTTCAGCAAGGCTTCTTTTTGTTTCCTTATGGATTTTCATAGGGTAAGGAAGGGGGGAGGGGGCACACCTTGCACCCCGTTATCTTCCTAACCCAGATATGTCAGCTATGATCAAACCTTGTGCTTTTCAGCTTTTCAAAGACTTGATTTCAGAGGTAGATATGCTCTGCAGTCTGCTGCTTATGACTCTTCTCTGCAGATAGCACCATATTTCATCCATATTTCTGCACTAGAATGTAAACTTAACATTTGTAGGCACCTTTAGCATGGAGTTGTACTTATGATTGACTCTATACACTATTTCCCTTCTTAAAATTGCAACAAAAAAAAAGATAAATTCTTCTGAAAAACTGCTTAATGATATAAATAAAAATAAAAGTGATTACAGTATCATTTGGAATGCCTTCTAACAGACCCGAGGAGGCATATAGACTAAATCTAATTGAATTACAAGTGTAATTAATATATTTGTTTTGGCTCCGTCAGAGGCTTTGCATTTTAAAATAATATTAAAGAAGTAACAACATAGATAATTAAACTGTTTAAGGCAGACAGAAGATTAGAAATGTTCAGCACTTTGGCACTAGAGCCTGTCTTCATAATTGAAGTCAAGCCAAGTCTGTTTATATTTATAAAGCCAGATATCACAAAATCATAAATTCACCTCAAGCAGGCTTTGTAATCTGTAAAATACACACCTTCTATTATTTGGCCCTTGTTTTGAGTGAGAAAACACACCTAAAAATTTGCATGTTGTGTAGAATCTCAGTACTTTATATGGAGTGGACCACTGGTCAAGTCGAGTTTCCAAGGGAGTGTTATTGTGTCAGTTAAATGGAGGCGAGAGTAAAAACCAGTGCAGGCCACTTTGCTAAAACAGCATGGTGAAAAAGCCCAACATGACAAAGACACTTAGCTGTCTTGTGAGATTGGACAGCACAGCACGCCTGAGGATCCCCCTCCCTCTCTCCTTCTCAATGCCTCTCCATCCTAGCAGGTGGTCGCTGTTTCTCTATCACTCCTCTCCGCTGCTCTGTGTGCACTTTAGAGTTTGTTTTTCCTTAAGCTCACTTTGCAGTGTTATTCATCTGTTTCCAACTACCTTCTCTCGGTGACTCCACATTTATCTCTTTCCCTCTCTGACACACAAGAGAGTTGATGGTGAAAATGCAATATTCATCTGAGTTCACCATTAAGCAGACTTACTGTGAGGGCTGCAAAAATGAAGATTTAATACAGGCTGAATAATTAAACCACGGGGACCTGACTGATATACACACACACACATGCACAGAAACGCTAAGAAACACTCGCTTGTGGCCTGCAAACCCCTGTGCATCTATCATATCATCATAGTCCTCTCCATGTGCCTGTGTGTGTATGTGTGTATTTTACTTCACATTAGCTCTTCATTAAGTCTTCACTTATTTTGTATTCACTGCTGCAGCCAGCATGTTGGCATAGCTGGAGTGCTACTCGCTGCATCAGTGGGCCTTGCTGGGTGGCAGAGGATTACATCAAGGAGAGAACAACCTAGCAGCTACACCAAACACTTACTTCTGCTAAAGTTAAGCTCAAATAACTGCCCGCAAATACATCAGCTTTTCTCAATGTCATATCTGGATTAACACTTTTCAACCAATTAGCCCAAGAAACTGCCCAAAAGTCCTTCAAATTTGCATATATGTAACACTTAACGCAAACTGAACTTGATGAACTCCACCCTCCTCCATAAATATCCCTCCCTTGTCCTTGTGTAGTTGTCTACTAAGCATACTTCTTAGGGTATGACAGGCTGGTCTCTCCGCAGTGTCTTCTAGCCAAGACGACCCACCCTCGCTGCCTTCTGTTGGAAAGGGATTGATACATGATGTCAGGTTCTGCGGTCTTTAGCAAAAAAAAAAAAAAAAAAAGGGAATTTTTGGGATACTTGCAGTAAAAATGTGAGGAACGGTTGCAGGAGAAATAGGGGGAGATAAGCTGTGAGTCTAAAAATAGCTATGGAGAGAAAGAGAGAAACATCTGTATGCCTATGTCAGATGTGCATGTGTGATCCAAATCTCTGGTGCTTTTTATTATTAGGATACAGACAGTACATGTGTGGAAAGACACACAAACACAAACAAACACACACACACACACACACATACACACACACAGAGTGAGAGAGAGAGACAGACAGACTGAAGGACTGAATTACATTGCCAGTGCTACAAAAAAAAAACAACACTTACACTTCCTCTATCCAGAACATTGTTCTCTATTAATAAATTAGAAGGATGTATGAGAAAGTCTGCCAAAACACCTGATACAATCCCATAATGATTTCCCTGAGGTGGAAATGTGATTATTCAGTCTTGGACAAATGTTTAAGAAGTTTCCTGAGAAAGTTCACAAAAGAATGAGAGCTGGAGGTTTGTCAGGAGTGGTTTGTACAGTTAAAGGAGGTCTACCGCTACCAAACCAAACCAAGGGTTAAATGCTGGACCGTCACGGTCCGACTAGGATCCATCTGGCAGAGAACGCATGTGGTTACTTCACCCTGTCGCCTCCACTTCCTCTTGCTGTTCCCCATATTCCCCCCACCCTGTGTCTTTCTCTTTCCCCTTCCCTTCCCTCCAACCATGTACAGCATTTGGAAAATAAATTGCGTCAATCTGAATGTAATCTGCTGCATGTTACTGCCAGAATTTCTTTCCTCATGTTTGTTTCTCTCTACTTTTTTCTCCTTAACTCTTCATTCTTTGTTTACATCTGGTCTCAATTATAGTACCTCTGTCCATCTTTGCCTTGTGAAGTACATGAAGCTCTGGAAGAACTACATTGTTTTGGAAAAATGCAAGGGGGATATTACATCAAATTCCCATCCAGTATTTCTAATCTGATTTATCTGTTCCCGCTTGCAATCTATTTTTATTAAATGCAGCTTAAGCATGTCTCATCTTTTCTCAACATTAGGCAAAAACACATGTGTTAATGTGTCTAGCAACATGGTATGCCTAGGTGACGAGACGAAATAAATTATCACGAATAATAAAAAAAAAGATTAAAAATAGAAAATATTATTGGTGATAGATGAAGAGAGGGGAAATATCTGGAAGAATTAGCGGGATTGGAGTCTGGATATAAAGTAAAGTACATTAGTAGATTGTGACTGGGCAGAAAACTGCAAGTGACACCATTGATAAGACATGATTTGGGAAAAAGTACAGCGTGGGAAAAGAAGGGAAAAATAATAAACGATTGTGATGAGGAGTGAGTACAGATATTGCTAGATAAAAAAAAAAAACAGCAAAGGAGAGAAAAAAGGGGAATGTGGATAATATTCAACTGCCCACCCACTCTAGCCTCCCTCACCCATATGCCCCCTGTAGCCCTGTGCTGCTGGTTGTGCTTTGTCCTGATAAGAACCAGTGACAGTCACACACACACACACACACACACACACACTAAAGCAGTAAAAACAAACACATGTATATCCAGGCACACAGTGAGCCCCTCAAGCGGCCTTGGCCTACAGTCTGTGGGATGTCCTTCTCTGAAGTGTGTGTGTTCTGCTCAGTGTCTGAGTACCAGCCAGGGTAAACACAGTGTGCCAGAATGTCACGGTCCTAGGCCTTCACACCTCTGTCACAAATAACCCTGTCAGCCATAGAAAGTGTGTGTGAGAGGAAAAGAAAGAAAGAAAGCATGTGTTTCTGGGACTGTTAAAGAATATGTGGGCAGACGGTAGGTTACAGTGTATGTGCTTAGTTAAGGCTATGCAAGAGAAAGACAGCTCATGGAAATGTGTTTGTGTAATGTTTGTGTTGAATGCAGCATATATGAAGGTTCTCTGTATGTGATGTACACAAACACCACATCTGAGTAATTGCAAGAACCGTTTAGTGAAAATGTGTGAGTGTGTGCCCATCAGCACAGCTGCAGTGATGGTGTTAGCTGGACTCCACCGTCTGTGTAGTGTATAAAGGGTTTCAGGCACACAACCACATAAGGAGAAGGAAAAGGGGAACGAGGAGGAGGGTGACATCATTTAACCCATTGTGCATTCATGCAGAGAAGGGACAGAAGGAGGAGGAGTGGAGGTGTTGAATTTATAAGAGTGAAAAATTCATCACTAGAGTCACACACTCCAGATGTGGAAGCAGACACCAAAACTACGTGTAAAACACTAGTGTAGAAGCTAGCGTACACTGTAATATACTTAAAAGGAAAGAAAGTGGAGTCCATAACAGCTCCATTCTGACTGAAAGCAGCACCTCTAAAAACCAAAAAAACACAAGAAATGTGAATATTTTGAAAGTGATATCCACCCCCTCAGTGATGTTTTATCTGGATCTCAAATTGGGCAATAAAAGAACCTCAAATTCTTGGAAAATGTGTTCTTGTGCAGTGATATGATAAGCTCTGAACATTTTCACTTGATAAGGATAAATGTAACAGTCTATCACATACAACATTCACCAAGAACCAGCTGTGGCTAGATTTTCTGTTTGACAAGTACATTTTGGAAGGCTAGGCTGTCCAGTACACAGGTAGGTAAATGCCCCAGAACATATTAAAGTCACATAGTCACATATAGTCACATAGTTAAAACAAAAAGAAAAAAAGATTATTCTGAAAGTCTGTACCATCCTGCTACATACAGAAAGGGAAATGGTGTTCAGGGTGTGTTCAGGAACACTTATCTACATTCAAATTTCAAATAGATTTCCTTATTTTCCTTTTTTTTTGAAAGCAGAGAGTGGCATCTATCATTTACATTTACAGAATGGCCAGTGTTAGGCTAATTGGTCAAACTAATGTAACAAATCCCCCCCAATGATAAAAAAGCTTGTCTGTAGCTGCATCTGATCCATGTCATCAAAATACTAAAACTCACAAAATAAAGAAATTATAGACCGTGTCAGAAAGAGAAATTGATAATATGGGGGATCCTGATTTAGCCTAGACTAAATCCAAATGCAGTAACAATAACGGTATTATTGGCCTAGGGAATGGAGGAATAAGACAAAATGTAAAGAAAATCAAATGGGAGAAGCAAGAGTCAGATATAAAAAAAATGAAAAGAAAACAGCACTGTACACACAAATTTCAATCAAGCTAACCGCTTCCTTGATTGCTGGAGTGAGACTGAGCCTTGCTTTGCAGGAAAACAAACACGTAAGCATGTCTTAACATAGTTGAGCCCAACCACCCTGAACCCTTCGCCTGGCACTCATCAAGGCTTGGCTCAGAATAACACTTTCTCTACAGGGGTGTGGGGCGAAAGACGGAGCAGAAGGAAGAGAAGAAAAAAAAAAAAAGGGGGGGGGGGGGGGGGGGGGGGG